>VWZG01001754.1:568059-578214 GCA_013396735.1 Grallaria varia
TTTTAACTGGTTTCACAGAAGTAGCTATTTTAACCTCTTGATCTTGCCATTGCCAGCTCAGTGCCAATTGCTTTTTTGTGAATTTAGGATTGTCCTTGCTTTGTGCATTGCTTTACATTTGTCTGTATTGTATTTTTTACTTTGATTTTAATGTCTGATGCCAAAAAACCTCGTGATAAAAGGAACTGCTAAGAGAATTTTGGATCTTCTAGCAGCAAGGTATTTATTGACAGCACTGGAGGCAAGCCAGTTCGCACTGGACAAACTTGCCTAAATGCATCAGTGAAAGCAAAGTGATTTATACAGTCTACACACATGATTACATCATCTTAACATGCATATTCATACAATTTCAGCATCTAATCATCATATTCATAACAGGTGAAATTAAGGTGGGGCCTGGGGCAGAGTCTTCTTACATCGTCTTTTGTCAAGGCTTTTTGGTGGTAAATCCAGTGGTAGATCTGGTCTTTGGCCTCACTTCAAGGGTCTTCAGCCCTTCTTCGCTATGACCTTTCTACTTTCCATTGTTAGTGACCTGCTGACTGAGGCTTGCAAAAACCCTTGGCTCTAGGCCCTTTTCACCTATTAAAATGCCTACCTAGTCTTGATTTACAACTTTCTACTCTTCTTTTATCTTTTAGATTTCTTTGGTCCAGTAAGCAGAACAGAATGAGTTGTATTAAATCTTCGGGCAACACAGGTAGACTAGAACAAGGTACCTCAGTTAACTCTTTTGGGCCTTGGTCCCTTTTCATGTCCTATTAAGATTTCAGTTTTATTAGTCTCTTTAGTCACTCAGTTATTTTTCACTTGGCAGTTGCATTTATTACCATGTGTAACCTAGCTACACCTGCATTTTCAACAACTTTTCCAGTGTCCTGGGACAGACTCTTGAAGTATTATGTTTACTTCCCCTCACTCTGCAAACTGACAATATATTTAATTTTGTATTTTGTGTCTTGTATATTAATAACACTTTTTGTCTTTTAATCTACATGAGAATTGCAACATTTATTTCAGCTATCAAATATCTTTTGGAAATGCAGCTGGACTATATCAGCTGAAACTCTCTGATTTCCAGACTGATTGTCTCCAGTAGAGATTTGTGAAGCAGGATTTCTCCCTGAGGGAGAGTGCTGGTTCTTTCCTAATGTCCTAGCCAGGCACATGCAAAGATAATTTATAAAGACATTTTAATTGAAAGGTTATACACCACGATTCCACTGTTTGATTCTTGAATTCCTTTAGCACTCTGGAGTGAATAACTTTTGATCCTTGCGACTTGTTACTCTTGGTGTTGCCCGTGTATTCTGCAGCTGCTTCATGTAGTTTTTCCATAAGTTCTCGTTTCCTGTTACTAATTGCCTTCTGTATCAGTTGTCTCTTGGTGTTGCAATCTCTTGGCAAGCTTCTGATATGGTAAAAAGTTTTTGCTTTCCTTTTACAATTTGTCCAATTACTTTTTTGCTTTCTTATTCCTGTATAGTTTGTACTCTGGTGTTGGTGAAACCAGTTGTCTCATTTCTCTGCCATCATATTTCCTGCATGCCTTTTATGTCAAACAGTTTTAGAAGTCATATTTTGCAATTTTTTTTGTAAAACATCTTAGAAACACTTTTCTTCTCAAAAAGAGAGGGCAGTTTCTCTTTTGTGAGAGCAATTCGGTTGTGTGAATGTAGTAATCACCCCCTGTTCTACAGCAATGCAGAACATCTCTTCTGCTTGTTTTGTTTAAGGCACCAACACACAGCACAGGCGATTCTAAAACATTTTTTGTGTGTGTGAATAAACATAGAAAGCTACCAAGAAGCAGGTATACCTTTTATTATAAAGTAATCAGTCATTGAAGAGATACTCCGTAATGCAAGCAAGTACAACTGGATGTCATCTATTTTATTATATGTACAATGCTATTATCTTACCATGAAACTTTTTGGGGGATCCTGATATTTTAAGAGTGAGGTATTACTGCTTCAGTGTTCTAAACCAGATAGACCAATAAAGCATTAAAAAAATGTTAATCCATTAATTTTTCATTCATTGTATGAATTTTAGGAGGTCTTGCTTTTGAATTTTTGCTATTATGGAGATGTAGATAATAGTTACATTTGAATAAAATTCTCTACTTGTATTAGCTACATCTAGAGTTAGGGTTTCACCTACTTCTCTGTGTCAATGCAAGTGAATGAGTAAGAAAGAAAAGAAGAATCCCATGTTCTTTCCAAGTGAGAGGTTTATGCTTTTCTAACAAAGTAATAAAAAATGTACAGTATAAGAGTCCATTATGAGAAGAATATTATCTTTTCTCTTTCTTTTCATTTCTTGTGGGTTTTTTTTTTGTGATTTGTCTTCCTTCCCTATTATTTATGGCAAAAACATCTTTCAGTGGTTTTGTGAAGTTACATTACAATTCTTTGTAATAGATGGAAATGAAAAATGTACTGAGTGTTTTATTACAAAAGAAAGAGTTGCTGTGTAGGATTTCATGTAATTCATACTATTTTTGTTCCATAAGATTTCCAATATATTAAATTTTGTTTGACTAAGTAGAAAACGTATGTTTTTTGCTTAATTGTAGAAAAGATGCAAAGAACCTGCAATGTTGAGGCCTGGTGTTAGAGGGGCATTCCATGCTATGTTCAGTGACCATCCATAACAGTTAAATATGGTCTTTGCATACCTGTACTAGAGTAGGGGGTCCACCTCTGGTCTGAATTTTAGTCTGTCCTTTAGAATCAGGTGAATGAACCACAAACATTACGGGTGTTTATGTGCAGGCAAAATGTTGAGCAGTTGGTCCACTGTGAGTTGTCAGATCACCCAGGAAAGTCACTATTGATAGTTCTGAGAGCTTGAAACAGAAATGCAGAGAAAGGGGAGGCTCAGGTGAGCTAATGGTGAGTATTTCATAGTATGTGGTCCATTTCTGCATTGAAACTTTGTATCATGGGGGTCTTGGACTGCCTAGCCCTAACTCAGGTCGTTCTTGGGTGCCAATACTAACTTTCTATTGCTAAAATTTATAAGGATCATTTCTTTCCTACCTTCACCACCTATGATGGATGCATGGGCATACAAACAGGCACGACTCAGTCTTTTAGCTGATGGAAAAATATCTGCAATTAGTTTTGAGTAGACACTTCGGGCATCTTTCCACAGGCAGGTGAAACGTAATGAGAAAGATATGATGGTTATTCAGTGCATGGCTGGATGATTTCTGGAGAGTTCAGTGGTTTTACTTTCTTTATCTCTTGTCTAAGGACCAGGATTCCACATATTGTTGAACCAGTAGGAAAAGCAGAATGAAGTCTTCGTTTCAGCACACCTTTTCTGAAGAACACTGTTCTGTTAGAGTACCTTAGTCAAAAAAAAAAAAGTGAATCTCATGACTTGCCTTAGAGTTAATGAAATTAATGAGATTAATTTGATAACAGAAAGATTGTCTTAAAACATAAGCATAAAATTATGCTAATTGTTTTTAAGTGGAAGTGATTTTCATTTTAATAATTTTTCTACATGCTGCCAGTTATTTTAATTTTTTGTTTCTTTTTTGTTTGTTTTTCTCTCAAACTTGGTTAGGGCATGCATTTATTTGCACCACTCTTAAAATTTGTTGTATATAAGTTTTTCTTATAGTCACTATATGATGTACTTTGAAAAAATGATCATGCTGTTTTTAGAAATTCTTGAAAAACACATATAGTTATTAAAGGTTATTTCCAGAATGACTGTTATGATACCAGAAATCTGGGTCTGCACAAGTGCTTTATTTATAAACATTGCTAACACTGATGATCTTATGTTTCAAACAATCTTAAGAAAAATACAATGAGATCCTTTTCATAACCTGATACACCTCAGTAGGGTGTGGATTTGTTTGGGTTTTCTTTCTTTTAACAGTAGCATAGAATATAATGAAATGTAAGGACATGTATTATCCTCAGCTGTCCAATAGGGATGGTTTATTTCTGATCTATAACACATGGTTACCTCGAATATGCTCAAATGAAATGTAGCAAGTAAGTTTATACAGAGACCCTGCAAAAGGCAATGTAGTCTTAGAACATGTAGTAGTTCACATAACTAACCCAGAGATTTTTTTGGTGTAGAACACTGACTGGGAATGTAAGGAGTCATACATCATACTTGGGGAAATGCACTCTTGTTAGCATTTTTGCTTCATTTAAGATTAACATTTTATTATTAGTTTGAATATTTTTGTATATAACTATGCTTTTTTTTCCCTACGTATCATAATTTTATTGACACTATGACATGAATGAGTGTAAAAAACTTATAAAAGTATTAAATAGTTAGGATTTAAATGTAGGGTGTAAAAATGTAGGGTTTAAATTAACTCACTGAAAGCTTGTAGACATTCATGCCACATTATTAATCTGAATAAAATAAGCCATTGGATCAAATTGTTAAGCAATGAAATATTTATCCTTCTCCAGGTTTAGTGAGTTGAACTGGGTTACTGGCCCTTAGCATTAATTGAGATAGGATGTTTAAATGCAGTAAAAAAATCAAAAAGCTGGCTTAAAAAGGAGTGTTCTCCCTGAAAGGTAGCTTTTCTTTTTTTTTTTGCAGTCCTTTGTATAGTTCGATGAAGTGTCCTATAGCATAGATCTGATAATGCTTATCTGCCTTGATGACAATTGTGCAGTTCTTTGGTAATTTTCTTCTTCACGAGTAATTACTGAAATTTTTAAATATTTACTAAAACAACATGAAATTGTGTTGTAAAAAAAGTTCACTGTATTATTTAAATGATTGTGAATATATGTATTCCCATGCTGAAGATAGATTTTCCTTAGTGAAAATCAGAAAAGTGTGTGCCATTTGACTTTTTTGCTTCTGCACTGTCACACTGTGTTCCAGTGTACAAAAATGGCATTTTTGTCACCATTTTCCCACAGCAGCCAGTGGGGACTGTTAGTTTTCCACAGATACATATTCCTGAGAGTATGGACTGTTGCAATATTCCAGCTTTCCTTTTGAAAGGTCTTTTTTTTTTTTTTTTTTCTATCTAGGGGAGAGATTTTAGTAAAACCTGAGAGTATTGAGCTTTTCCTGAAATTGCTAGGCATGTTCCTTCTGCCTGCTCTGACTGGACCTAGTTAGTGTGTAGGCACGAGGATTCCTAATTTTCTGAGAGGCACAGGAGCCCCCAGTGCACCAGAGACAGTAGAGTAATTTTACACAAATATCTTGGGAGAAATCCCTTCCAAGGAAGCCAGGTTGTGCTTCCTTTTGCCTGGCCAATGACATATTTTCCAAGGATAAGAACAAGTTGCTGACTTCAGCCTTGATTGCAGTTCTATCTGTTGAAGTGTGGCTCATTTGACCTGATTTAATTCTTCAGGCTTTGTGGTACAAATATGATACAAGAAAATTGGTTTCTCTGTCGTTATTCTAAATATTTGAATATTTAGAGTTTAAATCTTGGGGTTTTTTCTTTTTTTTTTTTTTTTTTGCATGTGAGGCAGAGAAAAAAATTATTAAAGATTTGTGTTCTTATGTTTAAGTAATTAAAAAGTTTGTACAAAATGTGTTATAAAATAGCACTTGGCTTTAGGTGACTCAAAGTACACTCTCTGTGACACAAACTTTTATTAGGCCACTTACACAGGTTATCACCAGAAACTGTCCTGTCTTTAGACTATCTTTGACTGACAACCAATTGCAAGTATCACAAAACTGCTAAGGAGGGAGTGAAATGACGTTATTTTATCTCTCACTGCAAACGTGGCTACAAATGGCACTAAAGGAAAGCTATTCCTTTTCTCCAAAAACTCTTGGTCTGAAATTGTACTTCAGTTACTTCAGTTGTACTCACTTAACATAAATGTAAATTAATTTAAAGTTTAGTATCATTTTCATAGTTAGGAAAGCAGCATCTTCATCTCCAGAGGTACTTATTCTTCTAGATAGAGCACCTGAGACATAATGCAGAATTTTCGTCCAATCTGGAAGTATTTTATAACTTTCCTTGTTGAAGCATTTTATAATTTCCCTTGTAAAAGAAGAGTGTTCACAACAGTAATATGGTTAAGAATTAAGTCTTATATTCTTGTTATACTGTAATTTTATGCGACTATTTGGTTATAGACTATTAAAATAGACTACTAAGGTAGATTTATATATACCCTATGTACTGGACATTATATCAAGAAATTATTCTGTAAAATCATACATGATATTGCTTATAGGCCTTTTCTTTCTGTTTGATTAGAATATGTGGGTTTTATCTATGTATTTTTATCTTTGAACTGATCTTTAGTTGTATCACTACATGCTATTTCAGGATTTGGAATATATCCAACAATTATTTAGAGTTTAGGCAAAATACAGAAACAGAGTGAGAATTTTTCTTAATACAGTAGGTGTGCGGTCTTCACCTTAAAGTCAGGATTGCATTAGATTGTTATATCTTAAATTGTGACTAAATTTAAATTTAATTAAATTATTAAATATATGACTAATGATTGTTAGCAATAAATTCTATTTGCTGACCAATTAATATTTTTCTCATTTTTATGGGACCATGATTTGTTGATCATGGTCATATATTGATTTTTTGGGGGCACTGCTGTTGTTTTCTTTAGTTCCAGGTAGCAGATGTGTCCAAATTCAAAACAGGCACTAACGTACAGGCATACCCACAAAGATACACAGGTAATGAATCTTCACACTTGGTAAATTTCTTTGTCTGTACTAAGTTAGAATCAAAGTTTGTATCATTAAAAAAAAAACCCAAAACCCCACCTGTTTTATTTAGTTTTAGGAAAAGGTCAGTGTTTTGTATTCCATATTTCTAAATAACCGTATTTTAGCATATATGACATAAAAGGAAATCCAGTAGGTCTTACAGTGTATAGTGAAGAAGTTTATTTTTGCACATAAGAACAGTTAGGTAGTTGAGTCTCTCTCCTGTAATGCCTCATTTTGTTCTTTCCTGACTTCTAGATCCTTTATTTTTATCATTATCCATGTTGTTTGCATATGTATGAAAAACAAGAAGTCTCATTTTCCCAGCTGTTCTGTGTAGCAGTTCTTTGTTTAGATACAGACAATCAAATAAATGTGTATGTTGAGAAGACCTTTGCAAATCTGCTTTTGCTGGTACAATTAGTGTAATTTTTGTTCTTTTTGTAGAGAGGAGTGGGGACGGGGGATTAGCAATAATGTTGTGGCTGCTGATATGGCTTTAGGAATATGAAATATTCTGTGTTTCATGGGAAAGTGTTCTCAGTCATGAAGGTTTGTGATAGAATTCCCTCTGATCTCCAATCATATATGAATAAGCATTACTTGTTAGTTTATCGGGCGAGTCCGGTATGTATTTCTGTAGTATTGCTATCAAACAATTTGGTATATATTTCTTTGTAGTATTTCTGTCAAACTTTGTCCTAAATGTCTAACTGTTTTTAGGCTTTATGGAGGCCTCTGTTGTTGTCTATATGTATGAGGACAAAATTGCAATATGGAAGTAATCTGAGAAATTTCAAGTTTCAGCAGTAGTGATCTAGAAATTGAATGGGTTGGAAATACAATATTCCAGTGCACTGCTGCATATATAATGTATGTGCAGCATATGCTGAGGTCTTTTTCAAAACATTTACATTAAACCTGTCAGGTATTTATGAATAGCAAAAATTAATTTTCCCCAGTTCTGTCATCAGTTAGAGAAATGGATTTCAGTACAGAAGACTGTCAGTGTTTCCTGCATACCAGAACAACTCACTTCAATGTCATAGAATTACACCAGGTGGCCTGCTAAGAGTCAGCTTAATGTGATTCCAAATGATAGGGTAGAGAATGTGAGGGAAATTAAAATAGTATCATACTTATGATTTAAAAGGAAGTTAATTACAAGGGCTTGTTAATAAACAAAGAAAAATTCAGGATGTATTATCTGTTGCAGAGCATATCAGTAGTGAATGTGATACCATAAAAAATAAAATTTAACACTGCATAACTTTACATTGACTACGAAATATTTAATTAATTTGTTGACATGTTTTGCTTATTAATGGATTTTTGTCTTTGGAAAGAATTATTAAAATGGTAGGTTTTGCCTTTGTATTTTTGAATGCTGTCTGACAATTCAAATGCACTTGTAGCCTCTTTATTTCTTGTTTGCTTCTTTTACGCAAATTCGAAACCAACTGAATGTGGCCTGTGTTTTGAAATAAAAATATTTATTCAGTTGGTATAAAGTAGTTGAACACCAGAGAGTATAGAGGACATATTCATTATTGCCTAGTTTTCCATTATCTGAAAATTGATTATGTAAAATGACTATGTTAAATGCTAGTTAACTAAGTTAAACCTGAATGATTTGTTACTGCCTTCTTATTACACAGTTTTCCCAGTGTGCTTGCATGTACTGCTCCATGACTGCCAGAGATCAGAATTCAGAGAACGCTAAAGTTGGTTAGTTTTTTTATTTTCCTAAAAGGCAGTTCTTATAACAGAGAAAAGAAATGGTGCATTTTGCCTTTATAGACTAAAAAGTAAATATATATGACCTTATTTTCAGCTTCTAAATTAAAAAATTAACCAAACTGTCGGCAAGCTTGCTCATATTTTCCTTACTGTCTAGATACAGTGAACAAAAGGCACATCTGACCCTATACAGCAGTTAAAGGACTTTCATTGTATTACAGAATTTTTTATTACTAAGTTTACAAATAGTCAAAATGCCTTCCTTTTTTAACTTTGGCTTTATTTGATTCTTAAAAATGTCAGTGAAGGTGTTCTGTATGCATTAAACTTGGCAGCTATATCTTCCTGTTAAAGCTGAGCCTGTATGATTTAACTTATATGTTCTTTGATCCACTTAAAGGGGAAAAAATAGTTTGGATACCTTTCCTCTCTGGGATACTGCAGAGCAGAATGGATGTCTTCTCTCATATTAACAGAATATAAAAGTAATCCCCCAAGAACCCTATGCAGAATATAGGAAGTGCAGAAGTATTTTATTGCTATGAGTAATTAAAAAAAAAATCTGCTTATGAAAATAAAAAAAATTAAATGCATTTGTGAATAAATTATTTCATGGGAAGCACACATTTGAATTAATATTGCATGTATATGAAATAAGCCTAAAGATGTGGTGTTTTAGTAGACATTGAGTTTTGCAGTTAAGTATATGTTACCAATTACATACTTTAATAAATATGCTTACTTTATTAAACTTATTGATTTTACATGGCTGCAATCTATCTACAGTTTTCTGTATTTCAAATCATAGAATCAGCTGGGTTGGAACAGACCTCCAAGATCACCAAGTCCAACCCTTGACCCAACACCAATTTGATTACCAGATCATGTCACTAAGTGCCATGTCCAGTCTCATTTTAAAAACCTCCAGGGACAATGAATCCACCATCTCTCTGGGCAGGCCATTCCAATGCCTGATTACTCTCTCTGCAAAAAAATTCTTTCTAGTATCTAACCTAAATGTCCCCTGGCAGAGCTTAAGCCCATGCCCTTTTGTCCTAATGTTAATGATAAACTCTTCAAAAAAAGCTTGCTTACTCAACTGAAAACAAGGCTTGGAAATTTAGATAAGACTTCTGAGCTAGAAGAGAGGAACATAGATATTGCTGTGGAGTTAAGTGGCTAATGTGCTGAAATGCAGACCAGGGACTTTTGCCTCATTGGTATTTTTGCTTGGTCTACTTCAGTGCACAACAGAGGCAGGTTCCTTGCCCCTGAGAGTTCCTGCAGAGCTGCTTGTGCTTACTCTGACTCTGTCAGTACAGCATAAGGATTTGATTGCTGAGTAATCCCCCAAATATCTTCATGTCTTCAGTAGGTTTTCTGTTGTGTCCTATGTGTCTCTTACTGCAACAGTCTGAGACTCCAGTGCCTTGAGAATGGATCTAATCAAAGGTTTGCCACGTGCTGGATTTCCACACCCTGCTCCTTGCCAGTAGTCCTTCCTCTGTGCCATCTCTGTGCTGGCTGGGTCCTTCCAAGCTGAAACTGGACGTGGCATTTAGTGCCATGATCTAGTAATCCCAGTGGTGTTGGATCAAGGGTTGGACTCGATGATCTAGAAGGTCTCTTCCAACCCAGTTGATTTGGTGATTCTACAATAAATGGCAGGGGGGTTTTTTGTTGGTTTTTTTTTTTTTT
>VWZG01001754.1:589285-614019 GCA_013396735.1 Grallaria varia
CAGCAATAATGTGGCACTTTCAAGTATCCAGACTGCAATACTTGTTGCTCTGCAGAGGTGGATTAGGAAGGTGTTTCAGGTTTTGTTCTGGAGTTTTGCTGGGTTAGTAGTTTTTCGTTTAGGCCGAGGCTGCACTCCAAATGAAGTGGAATGGTCTCTTCAGACCTTATAGATGTCACTAAAAATGTTCTTTTGTTCCACTGTTCCAAATTTTTGCCTCCTTTATCTTCCTGCTTTCTTAATTCTGTCATTATAGCCAACCTTAATTTTGCCTTTTTCTTTGTCCTCCTCCTGGAATGGAGCCTTTTCCAAGGACCAACACAGATAAAGTAATCTCTTTTCTGCTGAGCTTGATGAAGGAGTTAGTACCTTTACACCCTCTCCGTAATTATCCCGTGGTGGTTGTAATGAGCTGTAGCTGTTTGCATCCAAAGAAAGGTGTAGAGACAGTAATGTTCAACAAAGATGACCATCTCACTCTATCCAGCTTCTCTGTCTGAAAAGCACTCAATGTGTTTATCACTGTATCATTTTCCATGAAACCATGCATTTTTCTCTATTGAAGTCTGTGTATATGTTTTTAATGTGAATTTATATAGGTATATTAAAACATTTTAAAGGAAACATGACTTTTACCTACAAAGCAGGATATCTAAGTGCCACATAATAATTTTCGTGTTGGAGAAGATACGGCCCTTCTTGAGGGCAAGTAAATATGTGGATTAGGTTAAAATAGTCCCTTTGTTACCCAATGGAATGCTTAAGTAGTATGGATTAATTCGGTATTGTGGTAGAATCACAGAGTCACAGCGTGGCTGAGGTTGGAAGGGACCTCTGGATGTCATCTGATACAACCTCCCTGCTCATCATAGAGTGAAAGGGGACCCATTAGAATGGACCCTCAATGCAAACCTCCAGATCTCTTTCTGCAGGGCTGCTCTCCAGCCTCTTGTCCCCCAGTCTGTATGTACAGCCAGGATTACCCTGTCCCAGGTGGAGAATCCAGCACTTGTTTTTGTTAAATTTCTTGTGGTCAGCAACTTTGCAGCTCTCTATCCAGATCTCTCTGTAATGTCTCTTGACCCTCAAAGGAGTCCACAGCTCTTCCTAATTCAGTATCATTGACAAACTTAATGTACGTTCAATTTCTGTGTCTAGTTCATGTATAAAAACATTAAAGAGCACTGGTCCTAAAACTAGGCCTGAGAATTCCCACTGGGGACTGTCAGCCAGCCTGGTGTAACCCCATTTATTCTAACTCTCTGAGCCAGACCTCTCAGCCAGTTGTTCACCCACCAGGGCCACCTAGAGCCAGTTGCTAAAGGACCATGTCCAGATAGCTTTTGATTATCTCCAAGGATGAAGACTCCACAGCCTCCATGGCAATCTGTTCAGTGCTTGGCCTCTCTCACAGTAAAAAAAAAGGGGGTTGTGATGTTCAATTTTCACCCATTGTCTCTTGTTCTGTAACGGAGCACCACTGAAAAGAGCCTGGTTCCATCTGCTTTGTGCCCTCCTTTCTGGTATCTGTATGCATTGGAGAGATTCCACCCCCTCGAGCTTTTCTTCTCCAGGCTGAACAGTCCCACCTCTCTCAGCTTTTCTTCATAGGAGGTGCTCCAATCCCTTAGTGGTCTTAGTGACCTTTTGCTGGACTTTCTGCACTATGTCCTTGATCTTTCTCACATGGGGAAGTCCAGAACAGTACTCCAGGGGTGCCTCATGAGAAGAAGATAAGAATCACTTCCCTCAACCTACTGCTAACACTCCTCCTAATGCAGCCCAGGGTACCATGAGCCACCTTTGCTGTGAGGGCACATTGCTGGCTCATGTTCTATATTATCAGTTACTGAGAAATCTTTTCCAACTACATATTTGAAGTAAAACTCATTTTGTGGAGAAGTTGAATGTGAAATTTTATATTCTAAAAGTCAGTGGAAACTCTATCTGACATACTGGTTCAAACTCACAGGCAAACATCAGGTCTTCCCAACAGAAGAGATCAATGAAAAATAATATGGCTCCTCTTGTTAGTAGGTGCGTTTCATCTTGAGTTCCTGCTTAGTTGGTTTGACTGGTAAAAATAATCTAAAATTTAGAATTACCATAATTGTTTTTTCCCCCATGATTTGTGTTAGAAATTTTGCTGCTCTGTTTTCATGTGCCACTATAAAGATGACAGAGACTGTTACAGTTTCAGTTGTTGTCTATGCAGTATGCAAATACTAGTTAGGTTTCGTTTTGCAAACTCACATAACTTGCTAGCTGGGAACTGCTATTAAGAGAAAGGAAGCAAAAAAACTTTAAAAAAAAAAGTTAGAAAGATAAATTAAGGAAATATCATGTTTCATCACTATACCAGACTACCGATAATTGATAATTTTTGTCTTTGCTCACTGAGTTTCTCTGTGCAATGGAAAGTTGGGGTTTTTTTATTATAGGTCACTGTTTATCTGGGGATTTTACTTTGTTCAGGATTATTCCTTTGTAAGGTATTAATTCTGGTGGATTGTGCTGTAAAATCAAGACCACAGAGATGCTTCATGGTTATTTTTTTAACTGGATTACTCCCATATCAAGTATTTGGTATTTGTATTTAGAAACAAGTATCAGCCTTATAAGTAATGTTTGCTTCCCCAGTATAATGAAGCCCACTTAAATAAATACCTGATATAAAAAGAATCCTGTTAAAACTGAACAAATGAACTCTACAGCAGTCTCTCAGAGTTCTAGAAGACCCTGACTGATAAATACTTGATTAATGAATAATCCTGTTAAATGAATAAAATCTGTGTACCAAATGGAGAAGTAAATTACAATCATGGTAAGACTTGTTATAGGAAAGTTACAGATGAATAAATCTGGGCTGATAATTTATGACAAAGCATGATGACACTCTCTTTTCTGTGATAACAATAAGCGTTTTATAAGTATAGTTTCAATTATTTTTTAAAAATACATTAAAAGGATTTATATCCATGTCACATAATAATGGAAATATTCATGCGAAAAAAGTGGACATACTTGTATGGTAGTATAGCACTAATATGTTAAAATGGAATGTTTTCATATTTCCATTTCATTGGATCTGGCTTTGAAAAAATTAAATACCTTTTTGGTTTTATATCATCCTAAAAAAATTTATCCTAGCAGTTAACCTTTTACCCAATATGGGTCACATGAAGTTAGATAATTTAGATTGAAATTCTTTAAACAGACATGGGTATTTTAATGAACATTAGAAAGCTTGTTTGTTCATCCGAGGACATATTCTAGTGTCTTCTATACTTTTGGGATTTAGTCTGGGAGTTTTTCCTATCAAAAGCAAAATATTTATTTTTTAGAAAGTCTATTTCATATGTATTAATGAGTCCATCAAAAAGCTAACAAATCATTAGTTTTAAAAGCTCATTAAAACAGATCAAATCAAAATAAACTAATAAACAAAGAGCCTGTGCCAGTAAGAACATATGATTGTAAATAGCTTTTGCTGCAATACTGCTACTGGTGTCTGGCTGACATATTCCTCACAGTTGTGCACAAAAAGGCACCAAACGAATTCAGCCAAAATGAATAAAACATAATGCCGTGGTCAGATTGTGTTTGGTATTGAGAGGTGAGAAGGTTTTGGATGCCTTCAGACTATCTTTGAATACCTTGTTTAAGCAAGCAATTAGACTATCAGCCTCTAGAAATCTAGAGCTAGCAAGGGCCCAAGTGTCTCCAGATTTAAGAACAGAAAAAAGTGTTAAAGCTTTAGTTGCATCTTCCTTTTGTTACTTACTGCATTGGAATGACCATATTGTCCCTTCCTGAGGACCAGTTTTCAGATTTAAAATCATTAGTGTCTTTTACATATGTAAAGGTCTTAAGAGATAAAATCTGAATGGGTAGAAAGGAGGATTTGCATTATGATGTAGAACTCCGTGCCACCTGATTTACTTTTAAAGGTGTGTTCATTAACAAGGCTTTTGAAAGTAGAAGAAAGTGCAAAAAAGGTGGTTTTATCTGCAAAAAAGTGATCAAAATATACCCTGTGTTCAGATGAAAATGCAGTTTCCAGGTAGGCTTATTAAAATAGTAGTTTTAACATGTAATTAATTTTGTCTTCTCCGACAGAGATTTTCCTTTCTTTTGTTTATTTAAAGATGTTTCTTCTTTACTCTTATGGGTTTTTTTCTAAACAAATGAAAAATCTCTCCCAGGAATACATAGAGCATAATTTCAGCCTTTTCTTCATGAATGTGTCAATACAATAAAACTAAGCATGAACTGCTCCTAAGGTAAGTTAGCTTTTTAAGGTGATAATTTGATTCCTGGAAGCAAAGTAATATAGATTTTAAGTCTGAAATTCATCATAACTAAATGGAAATTATGCAAAAGGCAGAATTTCTGTCATTTGTGCATGAGGGAACTCTGGCTAAAACTGTGTGTCTCATTGGCTGGAGGAAAAGTTCTTTCACTACTAGTTGATTTATGGACTTCCCAAATTTCCCTGCATTCTTAAGCTTTTCATCTCAGCTTTTCTTCTGTTTGGACTATTTGATGTTGTCCAGTTCATGCATGACTGTAAACCAGGATGGCTTGGTTTGTTTTAAGTCTTGTACTTTCATTTCATGAAAGGAAAAAATACAAGCAAGAAAATTAATTTTGGTTATGCATAGGAATAAAGGAAAAAACTTTTTAAAAATTAATTTCCAAAATTATTTGAACTAGATTTGTTGTTATCATGAATTTTCCACTGTTCACTTTGATATTTGCTGTTTGATACCAGATCAGTGTGGTATGCCAGGTATTTGTTACACTGTGAATATTTATGGGAATGAATGTATTCACAAGCCTAGTAACTAGAACTGGATTTTTAAGAGAGCCTGAAGAAATATTGATATTTATCACCTTGGAGTTCTTCTGACAAACTTGGCACAAGTAATTAACTTAGTAATCTTCAATAAATGTGTTGGAATTCTATTTTCATTCACTATTAATGAGGGAAGATTTAGAAGGTAATACTAATTTGTCTTGTTAATGGAAAGTGGCATTGTCAAAAGGTTGTCCCATTGGGTATAAACTCAGATTGTTACTACAATTAAAAAGTTCATATGGAGGTGTTCTAATGGTCATAGTCATTTAGCAAGAAAACCAGCATCTATTAATACGTTGACTAGGCCTGCTGAAACTATTTTGTGTTAATCTTTACATGCACAACTGTTTCTGACTTTGTCTACTCACTCATTTTGTATACTCAGTCATTGAGACTACTGCCTTTTGGCTTTCTATGTTCATTCTGCAAGGTTTGTATCTTTTGTTTTAGCAATGGAGAAATTTACTGACTTGATTCACCTTGTGAGCAGCGGCCAAAAATCACAGATCATAGAAAACAGCACTGAAAGGGTTCTGAAGAGATCATGTTAGGATGAACCAAAGATGATTTAAATCTGTGTAAACTATTCCTGGCAGGTATTTTTCTGGATTGTTCCTGAAGTTCTACATTGGTGGAGATTCTCCAGCTAACACATTCCAGTCTTTCCCCATCCTCATTGCTATAAATGCTTTCCTGATTTCTGTTGAACTCTCCCTTGCACCTGTTCAAGACCACTTGGTGTTCTGTTCCTAGTGAACAAATGTGCACAGGTCTGTTAGGCTTTCCTATGATTTTTTAAATGTATTTTTATATCATAACCTACACCCTGACCTGACTTCTATGGAAAAGGCATTACCAAATCAGTCAGTCATTCCCCACAGGCCATGTGAAAGCTTCAGCCCTTGGAAATCTAGGTCAGCATTTAGGGCTAAGCATCCATGGCTGAGAACTCACTTCAACTGTTTTATAGACTCTTGAGCTGTCTCAAAGAATTCCCTTTGGTTCGTTTCTGGTGGCCTAACCAACCAGCTGATGTTCAAACACTTCCTACCTAAATGGGACTTCTGACTAAGGATCATCTAATACAGTTTTCAGCATTTTTGTCCATTAAGTCAGTGTAACCTCTAAACCAGATCACATTGCAGACCTGAAATTGCAACTGCATGAACTATGCAATTCCTTTTGCTCCAGGGATTAACCACTCACTCCTCCCTTACTGCTTCTGTTGTTTTCTCTTCCTATATCCAAAGTAACTGATCAATCTGACTATATAAATTAAGTTTTTTGAAGTGATGTTTTTTAAATTAAGTGGTTTTGAAACAGCTATGATTTGGATAGTTCATGGTACTTCAGAATTGCTGGCATTTTAATTTTCAGAAAATCTGAATGAAGACATTTCCACGTAAAAATTAAAGGCTTAATCTTAAACAAGTTTGATGTGTTGGTATGGAAGTTTGAAGAATTTGAGAATTTTTAATTGCTTCACAAGTAAACAGTGGAAATTCTAGGAAACTGCACCTGAATTTTAAAGTATTCTGCACCTATCATGGAATTTGTCTCAAATGCCATGGACTGGTGAAAGGAAAGAAAATGAAAGAATCCAAGGTATCTCTAAAATTTAGTTTTCATCTAAACTGTGAGAATAATTACAAAAAGGAATATATCATTCATTCAGACAACTGTCTTTTTAAAGGGAAAAAATGTAACATATCCCCTTTTTGGTCAACTTTCACCCTTTACTCCCTTGTTTCTCATCCATGAATGGATTTATGTGATAGTCTACCCAGAGGTTCTACAAGAAGAATTGTTGTAGTGTTAATTATTGGCATGATTAAAGTGCAGACCTTGCATTCTAAACTCAGGATAAGGGACTGCTGCACATCCCACTAGACAGCTGAATTTTCATTTCTGCCTTGGTGCTGCTGTACAGGCATTGGGCAAATTACTGTGCTCAGTAAAGACTTTACCTGCATTTCCTGCTGCCAGTAAGGTGCTATGATGGCAACAACTATCATAAAAAGATTGCAAAGCTTCTTCAGAAAGTCACGTAAGTATGGTGTTTGGTTATGCTTCTATGATGGAAGATCAAGGGATATGGAGAAATGTACTTATCCATGTTTACATATGTCATAGGCTAAACAAAATTCCTTTTTCACTCTGCAAATCAAATTGAGAGAGTGATGGATAAAAGCAGATCTGAGGGTAGGAGATTAATCAACTAACAAAAAGTATGAGGACTGTTAATGCTTTGGTGCCAGAATTTGCCAACACTTGTTTGGCAACAGCTGTGTTAAATCAGATAATTTAGAAGTCTTACAGCAATTGTTACACTTTTTTTTTTCCTAACAGGAATAAAATTAAATTTGGTATCATGCCTGAAATGATTGAGAAATTGAAATGACACTGAAGGCTGTAGTGTTAAAGCTAAGTCTCATTTCTTTGGTATGATATTTCTGTGCTGTCACTCCTGCCTTTTTTTTTTNTATACACTTAGAATTTCTGGCCAGATTACTGTGGAAGGTTGTGGTACCCACATGCACAAAATAGTATAATAATGTTCTCTTCATTTTGGAACAAATTTGTTACACAGATTGTCAGATGAGTCATTTTGTTCATGTCAGATATCTGAAAATAATGGAAAGATGCCAAAGTAAAAGCCCAGTAATCCATGCACTGGTGTAATGGAGCAAATGAAATGCAAAGCTCTTGTACAGGTCCAATTTCAGCACCAAATGCTTACCTGTCAGTCAGCAAAATTGTCCCTGAATAAAAATGAGCCCATCTGAGAGGGAAAGGATTTTAATATACATCAAATTCTTTGAATCTCTTGTGAGGCAGAAGTTGTTCTGAGGAGGAAATGCTGAAAGGGAATTCTTAGTTCAAGCCAGTTCAAATCACACATGTATTGCTGTCTGTAGAAGGTCTGGGTTTATCTTTATTGTTTGGTATCTCTAGCTCCTTGGATAGACAGGTGATTTCCCATAGGCTGCAGCAAATCTGGCCAATCACTGGTTTAAGTTTTCGACAGGTAGCTTGCAGACTGTTGGAGGCATCTGCATTTTGTCTGTGAAAGAGCTGATTAAAACTTTAATTCATGAAATGCCAACATCAGAGATATCTTTGCAGATATCATGTTTATGATTTGCTGTGACTGAAATGTTTTTGTAGTGCTATGCAGCTGAGTGTACTTCTACCTTTAAAGTGACCACTGGGAGAACATGTTTTGCTACTAAGATGTCTTCGTGTGGTCCATAACATGAAATATTAAATGTAGTGTTTATCTTGTGTAGCTTCAAAGTTAAAGCTGCCAGAGCTCTACATGCTGTTGTTTTATGAAATCCCCATTTTCTTCACATTTCAACAGTGTGCCCTAGTACCATTTTTCTGTGCTGAGAGTGTGAGAGACTAACTGGAGTCAATATAGCCATTGACAGTCAGTCAGGACTAGTTCTCTTAAAAGTTAATGTATTGAGAATGAGCCAGCACCTCAGGAATGAAAGGAAAATGAAATGTGCAGTTTGAAAGTGATAATAAATAAATAGAGCAATGCTGCGTATACTTTTGGGTTATGACTAGTTGAAGTGCAAATTAAAAGCTCTGAACCGATACATGTGAAACAAAGAGCACAATACTGAATTCATTTTAATCCTCTGCTTTAAGTGGGTGTTCCTTCACTTCTGGGTCTAGAAATAATCATACTTATATCAATCTATAGTGTGTGACTTTTGTAAGCTGTGAAAATAGTATTTTTCACTAAATTGTCACTTATTATTGTTCATTTGTGGCCACTAACATAGAAAAATGTTGCAGCTACAATGTCAGAAGAATAGGGACAATTTGATGTTTTCTTTTGATGCTGTTTGTTGATACCTAGACCACTGCAGCTTGATTGCCTAACATTAAACCTATAATAACAGTGCAATCATAGCAGTATCATCATGAATGTCGTTACAATAGAAACAACATTTACACGGCTTCAGAATGGTAATTATCAAACTTTTTGTCATGAAGCGCTTATTTGCTAGCATTGATCTGCCCCGGTCAGTTGTTAGCTCTTCTCATCTGAGGTGTATTGATTGTATAATCAGTAGATAGAGGCTGCGGGCAGATGAAATTCAGTGTTGTTGGGCAAATTATTGTCTGCTTGCCTGTTGACCTGGACCCTGCTGGTTGTACCTTAGACAGTGGTGGGATTATTACTCATTTCAGTGACCCTACTCTGACAGAGAACTCCATATTATTATAAAAGATAAATGGCATCCTTCTTTGCTGTGGATATGGTTCAATGCAGGTATCAGTGTGTAGTGAAACTGAAAATCTTGTGCAGCAGTGTTCCTTGACTTTCTTTCAGGTTATTTTCCTTTTTAAATATAGGTAAAAATATTGTAGAGTTGCAATACGTTTTATGTCATACATGACATAGATTTATAGATATATGACACATAAGCACGAAGTTTTATGTTTCTCATTCAAGGATTCTACTTGCTGGGCTGTAAGATATTGATAAAGTTCAAACACAACTTTTGATTGTTGCCATCTAATAAGGAGGATCAAACTAAACACTACATCTAAATGCATACTTTTAAGACTTGGGCAAGTAGCCCATTCCCGTGTTGAGTAATGTTACCTAAAAAAATGAAGAAAAATTCTCTGGACAATTTTAGTATAGAAAGGTAAAGAGCAGTTATTTAATTAAGGCCTTAGGTACCTAATACTCATATTGCATATTGCACACACACACACAACATAGCTTTTGCAATTTTATAACACTAGCTAATTATAATACCTAACCATTACATCATGGTTACACCCAGTCCAAAAATTGTCTGTCCTTTTGGGCCTCCCTCAGGCACAACTCCCAGAACTGAGCCGGTGGTTTCAAAGATGCCTTATCTTCATCTTCCTCAGCATCTTCTGCCCTCCTTGGAGCAGTTTCAAGGTTTGTGGGTCCTCTTTGGTTAGTTTTGACTGGGGTACATCAAAGAATTTGCTTGTTGTGTTCTTCTAGGTACACACCCTACAAACAAGGTGTTCTCTGCTTTGCTATAAAAATCTCTATCTATTGAAATCCTTGATGAGAAATATTAAACAATATTTCTGGAATCTTTTATGGAGGTACTAACAACCCAAAAGCATTAGCAAGCTATACAAAAAAGTTTTAGAAAGCTGTGCTAAAATCTATAAGATGTATATTTAAGGCATTAGTAATTTTGCAAACTCCTCTCTCATTTGTTTTCTTTATCTGTAGCATCACTATGGAGAAACAAAATGATAATGTGTGTAAATGCATGAGAGAGGCACACATGTCAGTAGAACTTGGTATCAGATTAGTAAATCTCCTATGTAGTGTTCATATTAAAACTTTACTGTTATAAAAGGTTATTAGTATGGAGGGCATTTAAGAAGGAGTTTTGCATTATGGTTATTAGCAGAGGGAAAGCCCTCCTGACTCAAATGCCAGGAGGTGATGTAGAAACCATGAATACTTTTACATCCCTCAGTAAAGCCAGCTGTGTTTGGCTAATGTACTGTATTCTCTGGTGGTGACTGTACCATTGTATTGTAAAGGTCAGTCATTACCTGTGCATTGTATTTAAACCACCTGCTCACAGCAAGTAATTGTATTTGGATGACCAGCAGTTTTATATTAATTGCCCAGGGTCCTGCTGAAGCCATGATAAGAATACTGAGCACTTACACAGCAATTTACAACTTCAAAGTGCTGTAAAAACATTAGCTAATTATTGTTATGCTGGAAAATCTATAGATGGTTCTATATAGCTATGAATATAAATTTTATGACCTTAATTTAATTGCCAGAAACAATGGATCTACCTTTAAAATTAAAAAAAAAGAAAGCAAATGGCTTGATGGAAGTGCATGATGATGGTACTGCTGTAACCTCTAGAATAATTGCCCATGAAAGGGAGCCTTTTCAAAGCACCATTACATTTAACCCAGATGAAATAATGTTTTTGAAATTAAAATCAGAGGAAAGAAACCAATGTGAAACTGACATTTTTTGCTCTGTAGATGTGTCTCAGGTACAACTATATCATGCAAAGACAAGTTAAATCATATGCCAGATGAGAAATAAAGCAAAATGTAGAAGGGAGAATAGTAAGCACCTCTGTGAAAGGATGGTTTGTTTAGTAAAGAGAAAATATGTATTTCTGAAACTACATCAAAATAGTTATAAATTATGGTATGGAGTGAAGAAACCAAATACGGTTCTCATCCGCACATAGATCTCTCTCTCTCTCTCTCTCTCTCTCTCTATATATATATAGGGTAGCATCAGTAAACATGTAGTTCTTTCAAACAAATAAAAACATGCATTGTTTGTAAGAGCAATATAAGTAATTGGTGGCTTATTAGAAAAAATGAAATTTATTTTTCAAGATCTGGCTATTATAAACCATTATAGAAGAAAAGGGCAATTCTGAATTGGTAACTTAGTGGACTAATTAGAGGGTAGGATAGCAGTCTTAGAAGTCTGTTAATTTTATTCTTTAGCAATGTTGTTGACTGCTGCAGCATATTCTTGTAACTCTTCTGCCAAAGGTTCATCTTTCTGCAATTGAAGGCTTATTTTAGTACAGTACGGCTCTGTCACATTGGCTCAGACTTTTGTGAAAACCAGGCTGAGAGAGGGAGCTTTGAGATTCTGTAAAATCATGAGATACTACTGGTAAAACATGAGATGGATAAATTACTACAATGGTTGAAGGATTCATGAGGAACAGATGATGACTTGATATCATCAAGTATTCACAGAGTACTGGGGGTTTCCTGCCAGACTTGGTGTTTACCTGGCTAGCAGAGTTTCAACAGGTATCTGAAAGAGGGTGGTGACAAATTAATTCACATAGTGGTAGCTTCTAAGGCCTAGTTATCTATTATTTGTATTAGCCAGTAAATAATTGATTTGTGCTTTTAGTTGTTTATATACTGCTTGAAGTCTTTTGCTACAGTAAAAATTGCCTTAACAAAGTGATCCAGGAAGGGACATTTCCAGGCACTCCATGTGTAGAGACACTGGTAGGGGCACTGTGTGTTCCATAGTGTCCTGTCCTTTCCAAGAGGGTCTGTTGGACTTAACCACCATTTGCAACCCTGGAAGGCACGTAGCCAAACCCCTGATTTTTGGATTCTGATTGTGTTTGGTCTTCAAATTGATATGTTGATATCTCAGCTATTTCTAGACTTACCAATTGAAATGTGTGTGGAAAGGTCTTATTTGCAAACCTGGCAGTAAAACTGTATTAAGACTCTGAGTGAGGCACTTAAATATAATTCTATATGGGGAAAAATATATCTTAACATTGTGGTTCTTGTTGCCAAGGTATTTTTAATCTCTTGCATTTTTGTGAAGATGAACACTTTGGAAAGGCTGATTTGATGTTTCCAATTTGAAAAAAATAAATTGTATAAAAGGATATAACTAAAATATTTGCTTGTGGCAGACCATAAAATGTGTAGAAGCTAATCCTTCAATATCACAAATATGAGATCAAGCAAATTAGAACATTGGTCTGATTTACTGTATTATTTTTCTTCTCTATTTGGGAATAAATGTCAAATTTCTTAAGCAATGGCAACAAAATATTATCACAGGTTGGTTGATATAGTGAATCATCTCCTAGGAAAATTCTCTTAGCAAAGAGAATAAGACAAAGAGGACCACATCTTCATTGCTAGGAAAGTATTAGAAAACTCAATATTCTCTAAAGATGGTAGAATGAGATCACTTCTATAGTTTGGATATCTCTGAATAGTAAAAGTTACAACTTGGAAGATATTCTATTCTCTTTTTCTCAATTATATAATCTAATGTCTATAATATCAATATACTTAACAAAGAATTGATGACAACAGAAAAAAATTATCAAGATCTCATTAGTTCGAAATCTCATAATTTGACTTTTTGATGGTCTGCAGATTCTTCTTCAAAGTAACAGTTGTTGCCATTGCAGCTCTTAGTGAAAAAGTATGGCAACAGTTGAGTGAATCAGTTTATCTCATTTCTTTTTGCTACACCTTGGAAATTTACTTTCATATTGCATTTACAGGCTTCATGATTTCATCCTGTGGCTGCCTGGTTGTTTCATTTAATGCAAGGAGGCAGTACAGGTAGAGAAGGGCAGAACAGCATGCAGCTTTTACAGTAGCTCACAGTTGCTCTGAATAAAGTTTAGATGAAGCCATGGTCTCATAGTTCTTTGTGTAAATCCAGGATATCTGGGATAAAGATAATTAAAAAAAATAAAATTGATGAGATCATGTGCTAGATTTATATTATTCAATTTTTCTTATAACATAAACATTCAATCCAGACTAATTATAATAAGGCTCAGATTTTCTTTTACTGGCTATTTTTCTACTAGTTTCTACTAGTTCTTGATCAGTCATTTATCCAAAATAATTTTATTTATTATGTCACCATGGCATCAACATGATGGGTATCGAGAAAACTAAAGAGGAAAGAAAAACGAGTGGTAAAAGTACAATCAAAAAAGTCTTCAGTCTGAGTTTTGCATTTTGGTGGCAACAGAGAGATATGTCAATTAAAAAATTAGTGAAGTGGGTTGCTCATATTGGTCTATTAGATTACTTTTTGAGGGATGTAAAGTAAGTAGAATGTTCTTTCATATTTTGATGGAGTACATAGTCAAATATTTTGATTTAAAAATTCTATTTAAAGGTTTTAAGTTTGACAAGATGTAAGTCACATAACTAATCTCTTGATAGTACTGAAATGGGGGAAAAAAGCTCTCAAATCCTCTCAGAGTACTTGCGGAATTCTTGTACCCATTAATTGTATGCCTTTTGACATATTCCCAACTTCTGATGTATTTTTAACTCAGACATATGTCTTACAAAGATGTCTTTAGCTGTGGCTATTGCAGCTCATTGCAATACTAAATCAAGAATTTGTAGCCCTGTGATGTGACAAAAAATTTAAATCTGCTCTGGGTAGTCAGTTGAACAGATTGAATTAGACAACTATTATTTGATTAACTAATAAAATCATACACAATGGAGAGGTTTGGTTGGTTGGCTTTTATTTTGGTGGTGGAGGGGGAGGCTGTGTTGTTGGTTGGCTTTTTTAGGTTTTGTAAGTATGTGGGGTTTTTCCCCACTTAGTAGTTATTCCACCTTTACTGCACTATGGTCACCTTATTCCAAGAAAGAACATTTAATAAATCGTAAGAACCTCTAAAAGGCATCATGATAAGACAGCACAGCTGTCTCCAGAGCTTACTTAGCTGCATGTTGTTGGAGATGAGGGGCATGTTTTAGGAAGTGCCTGGTTTTGTCTTATATTCTTCTTTCATGTTTTATTTTCTTTTGCCAATGTTGGAAACCAGCTGCTGGTCTGGATGGACCTTTGGTCTGACTCAGAGTGACCACTAGGTCAGAGGGAACCAGAAGCTGTCATGATGAAAGTTTGCAAAATAGTTAATCACTAAGTATACCGTGGTGGCTACTCTGCTATTTTATCCCCGTGTTTTCTTTCAAATCAATTTAATTTTTCCTGATAAAATGTAAAGGTGAAACACAAACCATGTACATCTTCAGAGCTTCCTTCTGTTTCAGTCTAGTAATGCTGTAAGAGTTTAACATGCCTTACAGAAGCTTACATGTAGTATGGAAGTTTTCTGTAGTTATAAGAAGAAACAAACAGATACTTGCTATACATGTGTAACAAAATGTTATTTATACAGAGGCTTCATTAATGAGCGTACGCATACGGAAAGAGAAGAAGCAAGAGGGCAACAATATATTTATGCTGGGATATAAATGATCTACTTAAATCCTTGACTGTAATGAGTCACATACTTGGTTTTTTTTTAATAGATTTGAGGGTTGGGGTGGGGTTGGTTGTGGGTTTTTTNCCTGTGAACATCCATTCTTCAGTTTCCCTGGGATCATATGGATGCTTTGGCTGGATGGATCAGCTTGATTTTGATGTACTTCAACATTGCCATATTCATCATTACATTTACTTCTACTGTACTTTCTACTCATATCAGTTTTATCTGATATGAGAAAGTGCATTAGTATTTGGGAAGATAGTTGGCATTTGTGAGATATAAAAGCTTCATAAAGCACTTCTAAATTGTAGATGAAAGGTGAGCTGCAAAGTCTTGAATATCACTTGCTCTCTTTCATTTTCTTACATAAGAAGGACTCAAACACTAAAACTTGTGTAACAGAGGAGTGTAAGTAGTTTTGTAACAGTGACGCTATGCTAAAGCCTTTTAAATGTAGCTGATGCCTTTCCTTAAGATACCCTAAAAGCAAGGATTTTATTATTAATGTGAGTTGATTATTTTTATAAATTCCAACTTTAAGGTTTCCTAAGAGTGTCACTGTCAAGTTCAAACATTTCAGCTTTGCTCATCTTTTCATGTATCAGTAGCTCACACTGACTGAAAGCTGAAGGATCATTTTCCCTATTGCTCATAACTGCTTAATCCTTCCTGTAATTCCAGAGAGCACCATTGTGAAAGCTCTTTATTGTATATTGTGGCAATGAGCTGCACACCAGAAAGGGTCAGGGCTCTAGCAGTGGCTGGGAGGACCTGGTTAAGACTCCATGTTAGGCTAAATTGATAGACTTGTTTGGATCTACAGCCTGTTTTACATAAGGTCTTGGTAGGAATGGAGACAGTCCTGGACAACACATCTATTCATAGAGTAGATAAAAGCTGCTTAAATGAAGCTGGGGAAACAAGGTGCTGGGCTTGTTTGATTTTCAGTGAATTTATTTCAGTGCACAGAAGAGGAGATTGAAGTACAATGAGGTAAGGAGAGGTCAGAGGCATGAGAAGAACTTGCAATGTTCTGCAAGTCTGTAAAACTCAATTTTTGCCAAAATGAGGGATTTTTTTTCAAAGTGCAGGACTCACTTCACTGTCTGGAATAATCTGCGTTTAGGTTTGAGGTTACAAATAAGGCATAGCTTCAGAGAGTAAAATAAGGAAGGTGACTGGTGGAGGGTTGTACAGTCTCCATGACTGATTTTAAACTGAAAGAGCACGCAAGTTCTTCTAACTGGTGTTCGGCAATGCATAGAGTATCATAGAAAAATAGACAGGAGGTTGTTATAACAGGAATAAGATGGACAATTTAGTTGGTTAAAAGACTAATCTAAAAAGTGAATTGCGGTAATGAAAATGAACTAATGTAGAATAATGTTTTCAAAGAGCCTTTAATAAATATTCCTGCTTTTTTTTTCATGTGTGATTATGCAAATCCTCCTGCTGATAATTCTTCATTTTATAGAAATAGAGAGTGTGCACTTGCAGAAATCTGATATAACCAAATAAATTTTGGAGAAAATGGTAAAAGAAGTTCTATTCAGGTGGCACTGTAAATCTGCTCTGTAATGACTTCCCATGTCATTTGTAAATATGAATATGATTGGAGAGCTCATTGCACCTAGGGGTTTCACTGTTATTGTAGACCTTGCCTTCCCTTTTCTCAGAATTCCTAGCATTTTTTCTCTCTGTGTCTGAATGTGATAGCTAACAGACTTCATCACGCTGTCACCGAGTCAGCAAGATCTGATGCCTTTTGAGACCTATTTACTGTAAGTCTATCATAGAAGAGCTGATTATAGCAAATAATCTCATTCATTCAGTTCAGATTAAATGGGGAGATAAAAGTAATTTGTTTCCTAAGTAATTCATTTAAAAACGCAAACTTGGGTAAACAGCTATTTATCAAAGTCAGTTGTGATTTGAGACTAAGGGAGAGAGTTGTGGAATTTTTCTAGGATGAACTTGCAAAACCTATTTGGAATTTGTAGCACAAATCAAGATGAAAGAGGAGGAATTTTGTGCATTTTTTTCAGTGATACAATGCTACTGAATATGAGGGCAAAAAAACCAATGGAGGTGGCTAATGATAAATTTCAAGTCCAAATCCTTGCCATAGTGAAATTCAAAGATTTCTGTTATTCAAGACCAGATGTGCTCCATCACTGAACTCTTAAAAGAAGTGACTCATGGAGTTGGGAATCTGATCAGCATTTTGAATGAACCCATAAACTTACTAGGTAGTTCTATATGATGGGAGAGCAACAAACAGGATATTTATATTTGAGAAGGAACTGAAGGATTACAGGCCCCTTAGCCAGGATGTAAAATGATGCTCTTCTGAATTTGTACCTGATGATAGGAAGCAAGGACATAGAATAAAGTGATCAGTTTTCATAATGCGGGGGAATAGTACCAGAATCCACCAGAGATCAGTACTAAGAGCTACACTGTCATGAGTGGCAACTCATGGTGCTGAATGACTAGTTGATGAAATTACGGATTAAATTAAATATCAATAAATGCAAAGGAGCACTCATAGAAAATATAGCCCAGAGTGTTCATACATACTGTTGGGCTCTGGAACTGTTAAAACTAACATGAAAAATTCACCAGAGTGCTTGGTGGTTTGGGAAAGAGCAAATGATGCTAGGAATCAGATTACTGTGTTGAATGGTAAGCCTGTCTCTTAAGTACTTCATACAGTCCCTATCTTATTCTCTCATCTCAAAAAGGGCATAAGAAAATGAGTAAAAGAACAGAAAGGAAAAATGTGGATGACCAGGGTAACAGAACACTTTCCAGTTTGGTGTGGAGCAGTTGGAGTAAGGACCCCACCGTTCAAGAATCGCTGAATGCTAGGATGAGATTTAAGAATGTAAATCATTAATAAGAGCGGAGAAGAGGAAGCATTTTTGGGTTTTGTAAATCAAGAATAGGCAGATATCCCTACTAAAACCAGCAGGCAACATGGAATGAAGCCTTGGAATTTATCGACAGAAGATATTTTTGGAGCCTAAAAGTGTGTATTGGTTCAAAATGTGATGGGCAAATCCATAGAAATCCATCAGGAATCACTATTTGAAGATGTGAAGGCAAGCTGTGGATCAGGAAGACGCAGTTTATTGCAATTTTGACCTGATATATGAGTGAATAGCAGCATGTACTTGTTCTGATTTTATGCAATTTTGCTGATATCTAGTACTGACTGATACCACAGACCAGATAGTCCAGATGAGTCTTTGGTCTGACTGAGTCCAGATGTTCTTTGGTACGTTTTATACATTATATATTATAACTGGGGTCTGAAACAACTTGGAAGGCTTCATTCTGTCTGTAAAACCTCTATTTCATATAACAGTTTCATGGTTTGTTTGGTGTGAAGTTTTTTTCTTTCTAGAAACACGTTCCTTTGATATCAGATTTAAATTTTATCATCTCTCAATTTCATTGCATATCCTTTTGTTCTTGTCTTACTAGAAATGATGAATAGAAACTTATGATAAATGTTATCTATATAATTCATTGTTTCTCTCATCTCTCAAATACACACTCAGTCTTTTTGCTCTCTTTTCGTGAGAGATTTTTGTGATTCTGATAATTCTTACTGTCATGTCTTAACCTCTTCTAATTATTTTAATTAAATGTTTACAAATACAAGCGTTGGAAAAGGGAACCTTGAAAATATTACTAGGATAGTTAACCTTGATCAAAGACAAAAGAAGCTCGAAGAACAAATATACAATATTAAAAATCAATACTGTGAAGGACCTCTGAAATTATACTGCCTTAAAAATACGTGGCTCAGAGGGAATTATTCATGCTACTGAAATCAAAGTACATCACAAAAATCCCAACCAGTGTGAATTATTGTGTTCATATTATATGCAAGAATATGAAAACTCATTTCTAGACTGAAGTATTCTCAGGAAGGAAGGCATCTGCAGAGGCAGAACAGAGGAGCTTGTGCAAATAAGAAACCCTGACCTGCACATACCGAACTGGGTATATGCAAAGTGTTAAAATATTAAGCCAGTTTTGTGACTGGATGTTTTCTTAAAGCAAGACATGAGGAGTGACTTGGTTTATTTTTAATAATTTTGCTGTGATCAAAACAGAGGTAACATCAGGACAATAACCATGAGGTCATGTCAGAAGAGTCTAGACGCTGAAGTGTTTGCTTCTGCATGTCTGTCTTGACTGCAACCAGACATATCCATTTTGAAGATATGGTGTTAATTTTTAATAATGTTTTCTAGTGATCAGATAAGGCTGAATTCTGCTTCTGATTCCTGCTAAAAGGTTGTAAAGAATCACCTCCTGTGCAGATACACCACCTCTGCACTGACATAACTGATTGCACGAGTTGACCTCACAAACTGTGGTTTGTTTGGAATACAAAGCATCTAGAAATCTACAAAATGATTTCTAACATTTGCTTATGGAAGCTACGTGGAATTTTACTTAAATGGATCTGAACGTGCTGCTGTGTAGAACTGTCTTTCCAGTATGATGGGGGAGCTCTGGTGTCTGCCTTTGCCTCTGTCCCACAGAGAGAGAGTCAGACAGCTCTGGACACCTTATGTTGCTCCACAGGATCAGGCTTTGCATGATGCAGGTTAGGGCCCTGTTCCTTAGTTTTTCTCCCCAGTCCCAATGCTAGCTTCAATAGCATGTGGCAGGACCATTTAAGAAATAATTGCAGAACTGCCTGTGTTCTTCTGAGAGAAATTTTCACTGTTGAAATTTGGATTTTGAGAAGCCCTTTAAATGTAAAACAGCAAGAAGGTAGAAACAGGATCTGCATTTAATCTCAAAACAATTTAAAACTGTGTATTTCACTACATAAGGATTTTTTTCCTCTGGCATCTTCCATAGTAAGTTACTACCAAAGGGAAGTTTTGGAAGTTTCATATTGGCTGAGTTATTTTGGAATGATTTAAAGGAAAGCCTACGTTGGTTTTGAGGGTTTTTTTCTTTTTGCCTAGTAGGTGATTTTGGTTTAATGTTCCCTAGTCATTTCATTAGAGAGTTGTACTACTTCTGTGCTATGCAGGAAGAACTGCTCTTGTTGTTTGTGGAAGGGCCAGATGCTCAAATAAGGACCTGGTTGTTTGAACACTTCCATGCTGCAAACCAGCCAAAATTCAGGATCAAGGGCCTTATAGGAAAAGAGGGAGGGGCTTGAGTTCCTGGAGGGAAAGCTCAGTTAATAGGTTCAGTGAGACATTGGAAGAGATTTTGCTAAGTAGCAAAATCTGCCTATTTATATACTCACAAGGTTGAAGGGTAGGATGTTGAGCTGGAGACAGGTGCTTTCCCATGAAGGCAACTGCTGTCTGCTCAGAACATCAAGCAGAACTCTGAGTGCCTGCATGTGACATTCCTCTGCTCTCAGCAACCATCTGAAGTCTGCTGACTAGCTCAGCACTTATTATGGGTGTCAGTTTTGATGTTGCAGAGACAGTTGTCCAGGTTGTGAAACAACAAAAAAAAAGTATTCTAGTTTTTCATTTTGTTTTGTTGTTTTGGGATTTTTTTGTATCTGCTCTTTTATTGAGAATTCAAGTGTTTACAAAATTTAATGTTTAAAAGCTGAAAAATCAGACAATTCTGTTTGCTGGTTACCTATCATCTCAGCATTTCATATTTATGTATTGAAGGATTATTTATCTACATGTATATTGTGTTTTTTACCACAGGGCTCCTTTCTCATTCAGTGGACGTGGTAACAGAGATCAGTGAATGAGCAGCTATTCATGTTTTCTGTTATTCTTATTGGCCAATATGTGACCCACATGTGGTGTTCACATTCAATCATTACATTGAATTCAAAACTATTAATTTCTCCATAGGCTTTCTTTCCATTGTAGCTATCATTAGCATCTGAATGCCTCACAAACCGTAATTAATTAATTTTCACAAAGCCCCTGTGAGGTGAGATGACATTATTAAAAGAGGAATGAGCCACAGAGAAAAGTGCCAGCCTATATTTTGAATGCCCAAGTTGACATGTATAAGGTGTGTTTTTTTAAGCTACTTAGCATTCCACAACACTTTATTTGCTCTTTGTCTGGCTTCCTCTTACTTAGCTACAAGTGCCAAGCAACTTTGCAAATCAGGCTGTAGATAGGTATTTATGAATAATAGTTGTTCGTTATGAAGGATGAAATTAAGTAATATTATCTACTATCAAATCATGCAGCTGTTGATACCATCCAGTGTTCAAAAAAGACATTGCACTGCATTAAGATTCCATCAATAACTACACACCATTGAATTACTTCAGAAAGAGATCCTGTGGACACAGATCCTTGATAAGTCCCCGGAGCATAAATAAGTTCCCCAGTGTTGTGATACGTTAGAAGCCTAACACAATGTTTTTCCAACATGGGAAAGAAACCACTGATTAATTAACAGCATGAAAATGGTTTGTGTTTACCTGCTAAATATCAACAGTTTTTCAAAGACAGAAGCCAAGCTGGCCACTTCTGGCTGCAAGAAATATGTGAAATGGAAAGCCTCAGTGCCCCAGCAATATTTATACAGATCCTTTGTTTCTTTCCCATATCATTCTTCTGAGGCTTCTTGCTCCTTTTCTCACAGATATTTACTGGGTCATTCAGAAGAAGAGTGATTTTGTTGTAGCCTGCTGGCAATTTTGGATAGTGGGAGACATTCTCTGGTGTCCCTTGCTGAAGGCCCAGCAGAACTAGTGCAGTTGACTGCACCTACTGAATTGATGAGTAACTGCCAGGGGTTGTTGAACTGAACTTTCCATGCAGTTCTTATTAGAGTCTAATGTATTTTTTAGGATATTCTGTAGGCAAAGCATACATTTTATAATGTATAATAAAAGCATTTGTCTTTGTCTTCATTATCTCCTGTAAAACTTGTAACACTCTCAAACAGATGTGACTTTCAAACAGACTCCTTTTCTATTAGAAACTTCATGACTGTAGCGATCAAGACATCTTTTTGGTTCTCACTTGCAATGGCAATTGCAATTGCAATCTATGCCTTAGGTTTTGGGGTTTTGGTGTTTTAGGATTTTCCTACTCAAAATGTCGTCTGTGTAGTTGACATTTTTTTGGAGGCACCATTGGATGACAATACACTACCTGCACCTCCGGCTTTGTTCCTGTTAGAGTGCCTGCCGTGTTTCTGGACTGGCATGTGTTTCTGACAGCTCAGAGCCTGTAACCTTGTTGTTGCCCAAAAGTGTCCTGGCTGACAGCAAAGCCCGGCTGATCACAGTGTGATCCTACGTGTTGGGTCCCTGCAGGAGCAGGAGGGAGAGAAGCCTTACAAACCTGCAGAAGCACTTGGCACAGATATGCATTACTGAGTCCTTCAGGTGCTCGCAGTAGGGGTTTTATTTATGGTAATAGTTTGACGTCTGATTGTCTCAGTAAATTCAGACTGCTTTTCAGATACCAAAGTAGCTTTACCTAACGTGTAATTCTTGTTTCATGTTTGCCCAGCCTTAGCAGCAGCCATAGACTAGTATTTTGGTTTACTGGGAGGTGGTAACTAAGGACAATGTAAACCGTAAGAAATATACTGTTGTCTTGCTTTTTTTTTTCTTTTTTAACAGTTCAGAGAATTTAGGGACATATATTTGTTTAATTTTGATTGAAGATACAGATCTGTATCTCCTAGCTCTTTGAAATGTCATGTCACTCTCTAGCTGCTATTTGACGTGAATAGATGTCTGAAGGACACTGGGTTAAACAAAGCATGACAATCAAGAGATATACTGCCTACCTCATGTATCTTGAATTTGCTCCTCTAAGGGACTCTGTGATTTTCTGGGAGATTGATAACCCATTCCAAACAGACACTGGTGGTTCAGTCAGTCAAATTTACTTGCATATGATTTCTCTTTCAGGAATTTATTAATAAGTACTACACCTTTAATGATGTGCCTGGTTTACTTCCCCCATTTTCTGTAAAACATCTCATAAAGTATTTCAACTAATACTTGATTGTTTAGTAGAAATTTAACAAAAAAACCCCTACAACAACCTAGTTGGTTTTTCATTTTGGGGGCTTTGTAAAGCACTTGTTGATCATAGCCTCTGATCAAGTGTATCTACAATTCAAGAAAAATTCTCAAACAGAGGGGAAGAATTTTAAATTGCATTTCCTTGCAACATGAATATTTGTGTTCTGTCATAAGCAAATAGGCAGAAACAAATTCGATTACTGGACTGTCACTGAAGAAGAGCTGTTTGCTATTAGCAGGCAGAAAATTTAAAACAAGGCAGAGCATACAGAGGAATCTAAAGGAGAAGTTACAAGTGGGTGGTGAAAGGGCTTTTGGATGAGGTCTTTCTGATTCTAAGAAAAGCAATGACTCAAATTTAATAAAAGCACTGTGCTATAACTAAAATATTTCTTTTAATCTTATTTTAGCTTTGTGGCATGTAATATTTATATATAATTGTAGCAGTTAAACTCATTTTAATGGATGAATTTTTATGTAAAAGTAAAAAAAAGATGTTCTGTGCTGCAAGCAGCAGGTGCGTTTTTAATCTTTAATAGGTCACCTTCCTCAGTGCAAGCAGGCAAGCTGTTATTGATCAAAGAGGTTTTGTTGGGTAGCTCTCAGATTATTGAGTGACAAACTTTATTGGATTTGACTTAACAGAAGTCAGAAGACAGCTGAAGCATAAGAGCTTGCACTACCATCAGAGTCATTTTACGACAGCCAGGGAGCAAAGCTCAGAGATGGATACTGAGCTCTTTGCTGGCCCTTGGAGATTAACTGAACAGCCTTCCTACCAATTCCCAAGCCTGTCAGCAGAACCAATTAGATTTTCAACCAGTAGACAAGAAGGGTGGCACTTGGGGACCTTTTTGCTTTAGGTCAAAGGCTTTTCAGACTGCGATGAGATGACATTGATGATGACACGTTGAGCATTGGTTGGTTTTAAGACAAGTTAAATTAGCAGTCTTGAAATGATTCCAACTGTCTCCTGACTTCTCACTGTTGCCATATTCAGTGGATCCTGTCAGGAGCAGGTTGATGACTTAATAGTCTTTCTTGAGTGGATTTGAGCACTTTGGCTGTGTGTTTGTGTAGTTGTCAAGCTTAAAATATTCATATAAAGGTTTGAAATATTTATTTCAAGGAGCCTTCTGCAGAGTTCAGCAGTACAGCTCTCAGTGATTCTGCCTACCTTTCCTCTCTGTCTCTTTTTGCTGCTCTAAGCAGTTGTTGCTAAAAAAATGTCTTTAACTATGTTTAATCTGTATGAAGTGACTCCATTTCTTGTGGCTATTGATAACATAAAGCACTTAGAAAGTTTAAGAATTTATTCAGCGTTTGATTTCCAAAGCCCTGGATGGCAAGTTCCAATCCCACCTGTACAAACACTACAATGGTTTTGAGACCATTTCAGATTAGGGAAGGTGTATTCAGCATGTACAGTCTTGTAAACATTTTGTAATCTTTGATTCTAATCCAAGTGGATTGTACTAGATGTGGAAAAAGGGGAAAAAAAGAAAGGGATAGGAATTAAGATGAAGTCTGCCATAATTAAATTGCCCTAGGCTATGAAGCAAGTGAGCAGGATATCATGATGAGGCTGTTCTTTTAAAACTCTGTGATACTCTAAACACATTTTGCTATAGTGGTTTGACTCTGTTGTAAAAGGAGCTAAAGAAATAAAAGTGAAGTAAGCTAGCTGACTTTAATTTTGTACCTTAATGTAAACAAAATCCCAGCTGTTACTAGAAATAAATCGAAGCTGTCAACATGTGGATGTTAAAATTAGTGTGCCTGTAACTTTTAATGTGTGTTAATTTTAAATACTCAGCATTTAAAGGTAAAAGATAGAGTGTTTCCTTCTGAATGCCTAAGGTTAAACTCCTACTTCTAAATCCATGTTTATTCACCACAGGTACTTAACCTGTGTTTAGATCTTGATGTCAAGCATTCCTTTTGAAAATGTTGGTGCTATTTCTTTGAATTTTATATTCTCAACTACTGTTTTCTCTCAGTAAGAATTCTTCATTTTTTTATGGATGGTGATTTAAAA
>VWZG01001754.1:614059-626442 GCA_013396735.1 Grallaria varia
TTTATTTTTTTATGGATGGGGATTTTAAAAAAAAAAAAAAAAAAGAGCAATTACCTGGGGCTTTTAGACATTCTAAGAACCACAAACAGTATAACACGCAGGAGATTGACTGCCATTTAAAGTATATCAAGTAATACTCCTAGCGACAATATTATTTTCCCATAGGAAATACTTCTTTTTGTCATACCAGCAAAAGGTGATCATAACGAAATCACAAAAAAAGACAACAAGAGATTTGGAACATTTTATGCCATGCTCTGTAAGAATTAATCCCAAATTTGATGTGACCGTAGTCAGAGGCAGGCAGCCCGTCATGAGCATAGTTTTGAAGATCAGTAACTTGCATCATGGTCATGGCATGCACCTTGGTTTTCCTGTTTTATAGGTGTAAATGAGTTGTAAATCTTTAAAATGAAAGATGATATGAAGATAATTTGTCTAATATGCAGTAAGACTTCCATTTGTGTAAGGTACTTTCCAGTTTAGTGGATAAATAATGGATATTACTGAGAAAATTACAATTATTTAGTGGAGATTTTGGTCACTAGAGAAAAAGCAAGGAATAATCTTTTGGATTGCTTTGGTCACTTCCATAAAATACTCTAAGGGTTGATTTCTGGAGACTGGGTATAATGTGCATTGCCTCTCAGGCCATTTAATAGTAGCCTGTTATTTTTAATAGAAATATTGAATTTGGGGAGAGGAGATGTTGCGTTTTCGATGAATTCAAGTATTTATATGAGGCCAGAATATTAATTATAAATAAAAAAATTGTACATATATAACATTTACAATCACTGTTGTCTCCAAACAATGAAGGGAAATGTGGGACCAGAGGACTGAATTGGCTGAGACAATGCTTTGCTTTCTGGATGGTGCTGCCTTTCAGCGTGTTAACATTTTCATAGAACTTTTGTGGCCGACCAGTCCAGCTCCCTGTTTCAACCTCTAGGACTGAGAATTTCTTGAGTTTCATTTGAAGAAACTCAAAGCATCTCCAAAAATGTTAATGAAATTTTTGATGAAATGCAAGCCACCAAAATAATTGGCAGTTACTGTCTCATTATTGACAAATTCCTATTTGATTTTTTGTTTGTTTTTTTGTTGGTTTCAGCTGCCAGCCAATAACTCTTGTTAAAACTTTGCCTTTTCAGCTAGGGACCTCTGTTACTGGTTTTTTTCCCCATGTAGGTGCTTGTGCATTCTCAATGGGCTCACTCTTCACCTTCTGTTTTATAAGCAAAATTATTAGATCCCGTTTTACATTTCCGTTTCAAAAGATCTTTATTAACTGTCATAATTGTTGTCTGAAACCTCTTGAAATGCAGACATCAACACTGACATCAGTATTTACTAGCAGCCATATTATCTAGGAAGGAAATATAATGCCTTTTTGCAGGCAATATTCTCTGCCCACGAATAGGAATACATTAACACTTTGAAGAACTGAGTCTCCCATCCCAGAAGTGTTTACAGAATTAGTTTTTTCCTGGGTGAATGAGTTTACATTTGGTAGTATGAACCACAAATTGCTTGCATCCATATTATCAAGAAATCCAGACCACACTGTACCGATGAACTGTCTTCTTCATGGTTATCCCCTACATCACCTTTTATGCTATCTGCAAATTATATGTGTAATGATTTTATGTGTGCAGATGAAGATTTTAAATGATATAAGGTCAAAAATATACCACCTCAGGCTGTCAGGAAAAATGTATGTTCTCAGTAGTAACTTCCATTTTGAGATCTTATTTGTTTGTGCCGTGCTGAATTTCTCTCAATATTATTTTAGAATTGATTATTTGTTACTTCACAGAAGCATCATCAGCACAGCCTCTATCGACATAAACCTATATTGGCTGGCATTAATTATATTGTCCTCCTACAACTTCTAATTAATAAAAATCCTGTAATGGTCATCCCATTACTATGTCTAGGACCAGTATAATGTTGTCAGAGCTACTTGGGTTATTTCATTTGCCATTTGTGTACTACTGGTATAGAAGTTTTCATCCAGTCTCCTGGAACTTCTCTGCAGTTCTGAGATACATTAAAAATCATAATTAATTGCTCAAGAAACTGCTAGGATATCATGAAACGCTTAGAGTTAGCTGGATGTATACTGACTGAAAAATATCTGACTGTAGTAGGTGTTGTTGAATATCTTCCTGAGATACAGTTGAAGAGGTACTATATCCTAATCACTTGATCAGAGCAGGTTATCCTGTTTTATTTCCTAAATGCAGAAAGTAATTATTTATTGAACTTTTCAACCTCTTCTGCATGATTTGTGACGGATACGATTTATAGATCCTCTGTTGTTCCTAGTATGTCTTGAAACTCATTAAAATTATCCGTAAGTCTTTCAACAATTGATTTCTCTTTTCATCTATTTGCTCCGTACATAAGCTTGATACATTTCCTAGTTTCAGTATCTTCTTTAATTACTAGATTTTTTAAAACTATTTTTTAAATTAGCATAGATTTTTCTTAGCTTCGAAAAAGTGTTCTTATGGGTATTATAAACAAGGCTTCTAAACAGCATTCATTTCCTGTACTACTGTGTTCAAATTCTTTTCTCAGTCTGATTTAGCTTCGAATGATTTTCACATTCTGAAATTGGTCTTTTAAAAATATAAAGTCTGTATTTGAGTTTGGGTTGTATGTCATCATTTTTGTAACAGATGTGTCAACTCATGAGAGCTTGACTCTTAAATTCTCTGATGAGAGTTCCTCAATCAGTCTTCTCTCTATATTCAAGATGAGGTTTAATGTGTCACTTCCCTGTGTTGACTCTCTTAATGATATTTCGGGTTAGACATTTTAATGTAGTTTTAGAAATTCCATGAACTTTTAGAAGTAGCAGTTTCACGTTGTTGACTTATGTCACATGATGTCAATCCCTACTAAGGAGCCAGAATTTTTCATTTCCTTTCACACTAGTGATAGGAGGTAGTAGGGGTTAGTCATCCTGTTCTCCAGCATGGCTTGGTTGTCTGTTGCACACAACAGTGAGGAACCTATGAGGACTTTGATCCGTACTGCTTATTATCCATGACTGCTTAGTCATGATCAATCACTTCCAACTTGGCAGTGATATAGATAATGTGGGGGTTTATTTCAAAGAAAAACTCATACTGCTTTTCCACGGCATGTTACTAATCTAAAAAAACCACATAGAATAGCAGTGTAGTAGTATATTGGAATTAGTTTTATCACTGTGGATTTATTTGTAAGTAGGTAGGAGGAGTAGGAACACACTCGAGCACCTTCAAGATACTCACTGTCAGGCTGAAAGACTCATAACAACGGAACCAGATTTTGCCTTAAGATTATAAACCCTCTGTTCCACCACTGTTTGCTCAGTTCTCGAAAGGCTATTGTTAAAAAGAGAACTGCAAGGAAAAGAAATAATCATACTATCAAGAAAAAATTGGAAGTTTGAGATTGTGGTCCTTATCAGCTGTACATTAAGACTAATCATTTGTGATGAGTCTTAAGGTTGTGTATCCTCTGCCCAGACATTCCTGTCTATTTTTTCATTAATCGGATCAGTTTACATGTATTGGTGGAAAGAGTTTTGGACTAGGAAAGTGATTGTCCCCCTCTACTCAGCACTGGTGAGGCCGCACCTCAAATCCTGTGTCCAGTTCTGGGCTCTTCACTGCAACAAAGACATTGAGGAGCTGGATCGTGTCCAGAGAATGGCAATGAAGTTGGGGAAGGGTCTAGAGAGTAAATCATGTGAGGAGTGGCTGAGGAAGTTGGAGTGGTTTAGCCTGGAGAAGAGGAGGCTCAGGGGAGACCTTGTTGCTCTCTACAACTGCCTGAAGGGAGGTTGTAGCCAGGTGGGGATTGGCCTCTTCTCCCAGGGAACTAATGACAGGACAAGACGATGCAGCCTCAAGCTGTGCCACAGGAGGTTTAGGTTGGAGAGCGGGATGAAAGGGTTGTCAAGCATTGGAACGGGCTGCCCAGGGAAATGGTGGGGTCACCATCCCTGGAAGTGTTGAAGAAACAACTCAGTGTGGCACTTAGTGCTGTGGTCTAGTTGATGTGGTGGTGTTTGGTCAAAGGGTGGACCCGAGGATCTCGGAAATCTTGTCCAACTTTAATGATTCTATGAATTGATATTAAATAAGTGCATTTATTAAAGCAGAGGATATAATAGGAATACTGCCCTTCTAAATTTTAAGTTATATTATGTGAAGAGATGAAGTGAAGACCAGTATTGTCCTGCTTTCTTTCTTTCACTTTAATTGCAAATACGACCTTTCAACAATTTTTAATCTGCTTTAACGCATGTGACTAGTAGCCAAGGCATGAGACAGCCACTGTGTTCTACTTGTTTTATCACTGTACTACAATAGCAATCAAGAAGAGAGAGAACTGACACATTTATGGCCTGTGGCTAAGCAATTAGGAGAATCAGTACTGGATTACATCATCTTAAAGCAGATTTGTTGTGAGTGAACTAAGTTAACTTTCACACCCTGGGTATCACAACAGTTTTAATCTTTTAGTAACATCTTGTGTAAAAATTAATCATGAGCTTGGCTGGATTATTTTTGACATCCAGGAAAACACTGTGAAAAGCCATTCTTGTGCAGTTTTTTTATATGTTAAGGGTATGTCATAAATCTTCCCATTCTGCTTCACTGTTTGCAGAGTTTAATCACAGTGCCTCAGTAAATGACATGTAAGTAAAATTCTCTGTACATTATTAAAATAAGTGTAACTTAAAAACAGATAATGAACAAAGCAATGAATTTGGCATCACTTTTCCAATAGAAAAAAAAAAAAAACACCTGGTTCCTTAGCTCCAGGAACATTCAGCTTCAGGTGTTACGTAATATAGAAAGTCGTGTTCCTCGTTATGTAGAAATGTTATTTTATTTTGAAAGCCAAAGGCACTGACTTGTGTTTTTTCTTCTCTACTTTTTTTGATTTGTGCTGCATAGCTGTATAAAATGCAGCATAAGTAATTGGCAGAGAAAATTTTGTTGACAGGGAAGTTTTTACCTCAGTAAAGGTGATGCATGTCATTGGAGTGCCCTTGCTGTCACCTCATGTGCTTGTATCAGAGACATTACTAATTTGGCAGGCAAAACTCTTCCACATCTATCCTCCTTTGGGGCTGGATGATTGCCCTGAATTCCTGTCTGTGTGAGTTGGCATTAGCATGTACTAACTATTGAGCTTACGTCAGTGTTATCTAAGCCTGGCAATACACTCTTAAATCTGTGAGCATGGAGAAATAACTTTTAAAGTGCTATTTCATATGCACTTTTAGTATGCATTTATAGAAGATTTCTTGGTTTCAGCCATGTTTGTGTAGCATTTCTGAAAAATTACTGAGGTAAATCAAGAGGTTTTTATGTACATTTTTAATGCAAGTATGCAAAATAACATATATATATATAATACATACAGGTATTTTATTACATGCAATATTATATTGCATATAATTTTCATTAAGATGCTATTTTCTGGTCACTAATGAAATATGAGCAATATGCCAGAACAAGTTGAGGTAAGACCCAATGGGGATGAGTAAGTGGTGTGTCTTTTCATTTGTTGTGTTGAAAAGTTCTTCACTTAAATGGTTGGGTTTTTTTATCAACAACTAGCTTTCTCTGAAGTGTTCAATTAATACTTGAAAACTATCCACAAATGACTAAATCTAAGAAATTATCTAGAAAACCTTTATTCTGTTTTCGTAATTGTAAAGCAGTTGTGAATACTTGCAAAAATGCTAAAATTATCGTCCAAATTGCCCCCAAAATGACAGATTTTTAACACAAGAAATTACTATTGTCCTCACTTTCCCCCCCAAAAAAGAGATATGTACACTCTTACACTTGTTTGCTGGAAGAGCAGACTAATTGTTTGTCTTAGGATGGGCTTCCCCGAGACAGTTTACCAGAAGAAACATAACTAGCAAATCTTTGTGCATACTATAGATTTTTTTTCTGTGGGGTCATTAGTGTCACACAAAGATGTCAGCTTGGCAGGCATTGAGTTTAAGTAATTTGAAGACTGGATTTATGTCTTTCATTTCTGTATGCTTAGTCCAAAGTGTTGTGAAATACAGTGGTAAAATGATAAAGTGGCTATTGGGGGAAAAAAGGGCAAGGAATTAGACTGTAATACCTAATTAAAACTGTTAAATTGCAAAGATGACATTTTATGAGAACAATTTGCAACCTGTTTACATTGTTTAAAAGAAGATTAAAAATGATGCTATAAAATGGTATTAGAGGAGCTACATATTCTTAGGGAAGCAAGTATGGAAATACACGGCTTCAGACTGAATGAGAGTAGATTTAGATTAGGTATTGCTAAGTCTTTACCGTTTGGGGGGTGAGACACTGGAACAGGTTGACTAGAGAAGGTGTGGATACCCCATCCCTGGAAGTGTACAAGGCCAGATTGGATGGGGCTCTGAGCAACCTGATCTAGTGGGAGGTGTCCCTGCCCATGGCAGGGGGGTTGGAACTAGATGGTCTTTAAGTTCCCTTCCAAAACAAACTATTCTGTGATTACATGAAAATTATCAACAGGGGATTTGCAGTCATGGGAACTGCCATTTCTTCTTTAGATGGCTCCAAGTAAGTGGTTGAAAATAGCTGTGATCTAAGATGTGCTTTGTTTGCCTGAGGTTGTCAAATGTATGGGAAGAGTTTTTTTCTGTTGGGGGCTTGGCATGAACTTGGAAGTGTTATAACAGAGGAAGTGGGCAGGTGTTTTCCCTGAAAGCAATAGTGAAAGAAAAGTACTAGGAGGTTGTTTGTCTGGCTAAGAATAGGTAAGATAGCAAGTCAGTTTCAGGGTTTGAAGATCATAACTTAAATATATCGGCATGTGGTGATACTTTCAATGAATAGAGTCCTGCTGCCTGCGGGTAAGGAACACGAGTGCACATCCAAGGTCTGTAGTAGGAGAGGCAAAACACAAAAGAAAAACAGGGAAATAGACTGCACAATAGGCAGCAGCAGCAAGGCCTGAAAACTAGGAATCGATCTGGTTCTGGGGAGTCAGGTTTAAACACATGGAGCCTACATTGCTTCGTATAGGGAGGGTTTTGCACTGCAAGGTAAAACCTCCTCTCTTCAGTTCGTAACATTCCTCCTCATCAGTCTGCCTCTGCATCAGGCAGGCTGGGCAGTGTATTTTTTCTAAACTACCGTGTTCTGAGAACTTTCTGCCCTGAGTAATTTTCCTCCTTCCCCCTACTTTTATACTAAGGTGGCTTTAACAAAAGCTGTTTCCTTCAGTATTGCTGGAGAAGGTTCTACTTTACTTGCAGCAGTTCACAGTTAATGTGCAGACAACTGTACCCTGTAAATGCTTCACAGAAAATAAAACACCAGCCTTTATTTCATGTATTTATTTTCCCCTTTTTAATGTCTAAAGTGAAGGTGTTACATGGTCATGATTCACTAAGTGGAGTGATAAATTCCTGAAGAGGGCTATGTTCTCTTTGGTGTGCATGGGCAGTAGTTATTTTTTTAAGCAATCGAGTCACCTTTTAGAAAGCTTGATGCACTAATAAAACGCCTCTATAATAGTGAAATAGGTTGTACGGTCACTGATGACCTAAGCAGCCTGCAAATTATTAGTCACAGAAGCAAGCAAGCTGTATTTCTGGCATCACCTGGTGGAGCTGTGCTGGAATGGGCAGAAAGGGCATTTCCCTTCACTGCCATACAAAAGCCTTATTAGTATTTGCAGGTTTTCTGCCTTATCACCTTGTATGAATATCAGTTGTATCAGTACAACATGGAGGTGTTAGCTTATAGACATACTTCTCTAAAAAGGTGTTACTACTAAAGTATCGTAAAGCTGTTCAAAACCACAGATATTTCTGGTCCATATCAATCCAATGAATGGCTCATGCAAAATTGCTAAATAGAAAATAAATTTTCCAGTGAAAAAACTGTAACACAACCAGCTTAAATCTTTTGGGGCAATATAACTTTTATATTTTCAGCTCTTGTTTAGATAAGGATCGATTTAATTGCCACAGACTTCCCACTTTAGGAACAATTTCAGAGGTATATAAATTCAATGGCATTGCCTCTTCCTAAAAGTGACAACCTCTGGAGCTATTTTTCATGCTTGGCCATACCTTCACAAGGACTCTCTAATATCAGGAGTAGAAAGTCATTTCAATTTGGGTAAGACTGATGTATCAGCCCAGAGACAGAAGACATGTCTTCACAGAGAATTACATTCGAGTAAGTTTCCAGGATCAGGGGTTTTGAAGACAAGCGCTGTAAGGAATGTCCAGAGGATGGCTAGCCAAAGTCAGACCACTAAACTCTGTTAAACTTTGAAAGCCAGGAGTAATATTCTTTTACTCAGGAGACAAAACGCTTCCACAGCAAGCATGGGAGGGAGCTTGCACAAAGTCCACATCAGCACTAGGGATATATTGATCATACACACCCACGTCTGTTATACTGGAATGAGTAATTATTCTGTTAGGTAAAACATGCATTTTCCCAAACTTTTTCAGTAGTTTCATTGTGTCTGAAAACTAAACCACTGAAAAGTTTAAATCCCCAAACTACATCTTCATCTCAGCGAAAAGTTAATAATGAACAACATTAAACAACTTGAATGCAAGACAAAATTTCACGTATTTGTAACTCTGCCCTCATCACCCAATACTTTCTATTATTCTCTGAAATGCCTTGCTTGGACTTTGCGTGTCTCCCTCAAAATGTCAGTACTTTTGTTATGTGGAATGATATATCCATTTACCCTTGCAGAGATTCTGTTGTGGTTGTAGTCTAACTAATACCTCCCCAAAGAAATCAGCTCTTATCTTCCTTCTCTCTGCAACTTGGTGAAGATATCATAGTCTGTAGGAAATAAGGTTAGCAGTGAGCTCCAAAGGTCATCTAATCTATCCCCATTACCTCAGTATCACCTCCAGGGAACATGGCAATGGCATCTACTCCTTTTTTATATTGCAATTCTTCCCTGCTTCATGACTTACTGCTGACAGAAATAGCATTTCTTTGAAAAATGCAGGTGTTACTGTTGCTGGAACAACTTCTCTGTTTTTGTGGAGAGAAGAATCAAAGATGTTTCTGGTTCTCTGTCTGTGGCACAAAGAAGGATTTCTGCATTGTGTGCTTATATGACTAGACTATTCTATTCTCCGTAGTATGTCTGAAGGAGAGCAATCTAAACAGCCCTAAATGCAGAACTCAGGATTTTTTCATCGAAGTATTCTGCATTGGACATTGCAAGAATGACACAGATGGAATTCTCTTTGAAAAAAAATGTTAGTTTTGGTGCATTTTCTGGTTTAGAAGAAAGACAAAGATTTCTGTTTGAATTTATGTCAAAAAGTCTCCTTGGAAAATTTTTGAAATTTCAAAATTTGGTCTTCAAAACCAACCTTTACTTAGAAATTTAACTTTAAACAAAAATAAAGACTAGACTCACAATTCCATCTCCTAGAATATTTAAATAAAATATTTTCTTTAGGTGAATCCCTTTAGTTGTTGTTGGTTTTCCTTCTTTAAATTTTCAATATGTGACAGTTTTAGACTAAGAGCTAGATTGGAATTTTCCATAATGCCATAATTTGAAAAATATCTAAAGGCTGACAGAGACTTTAAAGTGTAAAGATCATTGGCACACTTGAAGAAAGTGTTGTTTCTTGATGGTTCTGTCCAGATAATAATGTAACAAAGCCACTTGTCATGTCTTCTGTAATACAGGTCTAGATTTCTATATGCTTTGATTGGGATGTCTTACATCAGATGAGTGCAACATGATACACCTTCGATTTGATTTTGAGTTTATTGGGTAGCCTTCATAAAGAAATACCTACATTTATGTGTATCAAGATATAGGCAGATAAGAACTGAGGTACTTCTGAAAATTTGGTTCTTAAAAAGAAGATGCAAAACATGCTTTGGTGTACAGAAGGGAATTTTTCAGTCTCAGATATAAATTTGGATGTTCTTTTCTTCTGTCTTTACCTTCATAGTTTCATACTGGAAAAGATTGTTAAGACCATTGACAAGAAGAGATAAACATCCCCACAGCTTTGAAACTCCGATCCTATAGAGCCAGGGCATAGCACTCTCTCATCTGCCTCTCTGATCTATTGAAATACCCGCCTTGAGTGAATCTCAAGTGAGGATATTGTAATTCTTCAGACATTCCTGAAAAATTAATTTGATCCACAATCCATAATGTGCTTATGTTTGAAAATTGGCAAAAGACATTAATTTCAGTAATTGTATCAGGAAGGTGTCATTGACCTCCCTTTCTACATCAATCTGAAACCAGTATATCACTACTCGAAAGACTTCTAATAATAGCTAAATGTTTTTGTTGCACACTGAAAATCAAGGAGTATGAAAATTGCATGTTTTATTTTGCTGGTGTTTTGAATTAGAACTTGATGGCCTTTCTTTTGAAATATTTAAAATATATTCAGTAAGACTGAATGAGAAGGTTGTGTGGTGTCACTTTATACAATTGCCTTTTAAATTATTTCTTTCTTGGAAAATAAATACAATTTCTACATGTAATTGGTGTAATTATATGCATTGAGCAACTTTATGTTGAACTGCATGTTATATCACATTTTCCATTTATATAGTTGATTTTAATTGTATATTACAGTCTTTAAAAGTGAGTGCTTGATTTCTTCTCTCATAGGAGAGGTTGACTGTTGTTGAACTCAGCGATATCTCCTAATGTAGTAAAAAACATTCTTTTCTGCAGTGGCACTCTTTTATCTACTTCATATTAAAAAGAGTATGAGTTTATTTAGCATTCACATATCTGAAAAAAGGAAATTTTGCACTTATTTTCAATAAATGAACATAGTTATTGTGATCATGCAATAGCTTAGCTTTAAAAAGATGTATCCTACGGTTAGGAGAAAAAGCTCCCAAAACATTGACACTTTTGATATTTCTCTAATAATTGAGGTACATACAGGGTTTGTAAACAGTATGTAGTTCCTGAGCAGGGGAAAGAGGTGTGTTTACAGATGATCCCACTAGATCCTAGGTAGGTGGAGAGAAGTCAGCCTTCATCAGCTTTTGTCACGGTTCTACAGTAGGGCTGTTTTCCTTAATTTTTCTTTTGGTGATTTTATAGTAAATACTAAGGTAAAACATTATAATGGACAATATCCATTTGGGACTGTGTTTTTTCCCAAATGAATGTAATCTTTTTTTTCTTTCAATTGCTCCCACGTGTTCTTTTTGGCACCATCATCTCCTTTCATACCCCTGTTTTGGAAATTTTGGGATTTAACATAAGCTGTTCCTCAGCATGTTTCTCACAGATTTTTCTATTATTTGAGATGATGTACAATTAATTTTTTAATTTTTCAACAAAGTTGTATTCCACTCTGTATTTGTGACTTTTTTTATTACTTTGTGAAATCTTTAATAAAACAGGAAATTGGTAGGTAAAAAAACCTTAAACCCCTTTTTTAAAATAGCACTCTGGAGAGTTTTGTATCTGTTCATATTATCTCCAGCTTCAAGTTTGCAGTTTCTGTTAAAATTGTTTCATATGACATATGTCCTTCCAAAACATGCCCTGTAGTGAAGGTACATTTTTATATCATTAAAATGATATTGTGGGTGAAATTGTGCATCAGTATTGCCTTTTTAATGTCTTTTCAGTGCACAGGTACTACTCAGATACAGCTGTCCTCCAGGATCTGTGTATTTAATGGTTGTGCCAAGTCACAGAAAGGAAAAAACAACACAAACCCCATTTGCCTGGACTTGGTAAGACCATTTTCTTGCACAAAGAGCAAGGGGATGCTGAAACATAGAGTCAATATCCCACTATATTATATTAGTAGAGAAGCTTCTATAGGTACTTCTTTCTAAGAGTAAGTGGGTATGCAATGCTGCTGGTGATATTTTGTTTTGTGAGCTATTGGAAATAACCTACTGTGTGTAATACAGAAAAATGGTAACACTTCATGGGTGCTTTCATGCTGTAGCCTAGTGACAGTTTTGATCAGGGTTAAATGGATTCAATAAATTCCATTAAAACAATTGTAAATCTGAAATGTTAGCATTTTTTCCCATGAGTTCTGAATTTTTATATTCTGAATCAGGAATGTTGAAAAATTATCTTAGCAACACTGTTGAAAAAATCATGTAGATAAGCAGTTTTGAACGGATGAAGGCTGTTCCTCTGTTTTGGGTTGGTCAAATCAATAGGAATGTCTTCAGGTTCAACAATTAGCAGCAGCTGAAGGTTTTTCTCTGCCTTCTCATAGTTTGTCTGCAGCAACAGGAGTGAGAGATGTTAAAACAGCAGCAGGAGATGAAAATACCAGCGAGAATTCAATCTAATATAGTTTATTTAAGACA
>VWZG01001754.1:627705-690205 GCA_013396735.1 Grallaria varia
GAACATAACTCATAATTTGTTTATTAGTGGATATTTAGTGTATTTGATTGTGTTTTGAGTCAGTAATATTAGTGGTCTAGGGATGTTTCAGTTACTGCTATGAGACTTAGGAGCGTTTGGGAACTTTAAGTGATCTTCCCTGTTTTAGTAGCTTTTTCTTTTTCAACTTATTTCAGGATTTAACATGTATCTAACACACTTTAAGAACAAAAAGCAGAGTAATCATTCTTTAAAATCATTAAGAAGTACTTAATACCAGTGCTTATAAAGGAGGGAAATAGAATACACTTCTTTGTATGTATGTATTACTGCTTTCTGATATCTGAAAACAGCGTTTGCTGCTGTTTGATCTCTTGACGTCAAACTGCTTCTTGCTGGAGGCAACAGTGCTAGTAGAGCATTTTGACCTTGTTTTCTTCTATTTTGTCCTTTTTCATGCCATTTGTTAACATAAACAGGGAGTACACTTATTTTTAAATGACAATTACAAAATTAAGGCCATGCCTTATTTCTAAAGAGCAAACTAGAAGAGATATTTTTTTCTACTAGAGTGTTTTGTTAGTGAGACTTCTATTGATAGCTTCAAAACATAAGCATTAATCTCAATGAACGACTATGACATGTGATCACAAAAGAAGACATGTATGAGTTGTAAAAACAAGGAATAAGGAAGGAATGCTTGCATTCCCTGTCATTTTCATGACTGCAACTTAATGGACTGCAGTGAACTCTACGCTGGTTTTTAGTGATGAAGGATCAGATTGATCTCCTGTCTGTTTAATTTCTTTGTTCAACATTGGTGGTTTTAATGATTGTAATAACATAGAAGCATTAAGATCTCATAGCCATAAAATAGCTTACTGTCTGTATTTTTGACCTCTTTTTTGTGTAATTGCAGTAAAACAATAGCCATAAAACATCAAAATTAATTCACCAAGGATATTTATATCCTTGGTTTATAGATTGCAAGGGAAATGGATGTCCCAGGCCAAGAAGTGTGTTGTCTTTCCTGTGCTGGGGCAATCTAACAATCAGCCCAAGGAAAGAATGGAGGACCAAAAGATAAAACACTGGTTTGTTCTATAATACAAGCTCTTTCAAAAAGAGATGATAATATTTACTGACCATAGCATAATTAAATTTAGCATTTGTTTGTGAAAAAAAAAAAAAAACAGACAGGAAAAAAAAAAGGAAAAAAGGAAAAATTAATTGGATACTAAACTTCATCAAAGAATAGAATTGCTTAGGTAAAAAAAAAGGTAAGATTAAAGGGATTAAGAACCTTTTTCTATACCTTTAAAAAAATTACTGATTTTCATAAAGCATTCATACCACTCAGCACAATGGAACTAGGAAGCAAGAATAAGCAAATGTTATTAAATTGCAAGGAATATATTTAAATCATAAGGAAGCCTCTTAAACTTAAGAAACTGACCCTGGTAAAACCAGTAGCTAGAAACATAAATTACAGCAGCCTGACAATAAAAAAGGAACTGAAGAATCAGAGTACGTTTCTAAGCTGAAACTTTGATACATTCAGTGCATGGGATATAAAATACATTTTAAAGAGTAAATGGATCTAATGAATTACCAGTAATAATGGGGAGTAATTAAGACAGAAAATAATGTTGCTGGGATACTGAACAAAAGTGGAAGTATTAAGGAAGCACTGAGTCATTACAGTACATCTAGGTGGTACATCTTCAGGAATTTTTAGGCAGGTTGGATGGGAAAGAATCAAGCTCCTAACAAAAAGAAATCTTGTCTTCAAAGCAGTCATAGCAGAGTGGTGGATAGAAAATATTGTACTTTAATTTAATTTGATAATTTTCTCAGGCTTCTTGAAACATTTAGGAGTATTTCAGATAGAGGGTAAAACAGCAAAACAGAACACCTAACACCTGGAAGATCACATTATGATAGCGTCAAAACTTGCGTGGTCTCTTGCAAGGAAAATATATTCCACTAGTCTCTTAGAGGGATTTGGATGTGACAGTACAGGACCAGAGGAAATAGAGTTTGAGTACTCTTTGTGAAAAAACTTATTTAAAATAGACTGCTTTGAAAAACTATGTATAAGTCCTGAATGTGGGTATCACCTGGAGAAGTGTGTGTTACTGTTAATTTGTCAGCATAGTGTTAAGGAGGAATATGTTTCCAAACTTTGCATATGTGAGTATCAGACATGTTGATTTATGGGCTCTGAGTGCCCAACCATTTCTCTCTGGATAGTATGATACATTTATGCAAGACTTTGCTAGAGAAAAGAGCAATTATTTCTGGATTGGAGGTGAAGCATGCAACACAGAACTGGAATCCTTGACTAAAAGCTCAGTTTGTGACATGAGGCTGCTGCAATGCACAGGCAAACTACAGACCCACTAAGGAAGTAATTTCAGACTAAGGGGGCATATACAGGTGTTTTTCATTCACACCTGAAAAGAGGATAATATATTAGGATGATCCCAGAATAGCATTGTGTTCACAGGGGCCAGATTCTAAGTAGTTAAAAGGCTAAGCTGAAACCAAACAGTTTGTAGTTATTTGTTTCAATTGTAATAGTTTGTAGACTGTTAATACTTAGATAATGAGATCTAGTGACTTTTGGGTTTCCATTATAAGGTAGCCATTTCCAGAGAATAGTTAAGCAAACTTCCTTAGATTTCTGCTTTCTCCTTGGATTATCTAGGATGCCAAGGCTGAAAATATTTCCTAATATTGCTGCTGAAGTACTGTGGCTAAACTTAGGGTGCAAAACCACTCTTCAGTACTTGAATGTATAGTAAGAGATATTGCCATGAAGAGCAGTAAGTGAAAAAGATAAAGAGGAGAGAAGGCAGAGTCCATCAAGAAATGACTATTTGAAGACAATGTGGAAAGTCCATATTTATTCTGGGAAAAGAATGTGGATTTGTGTCTTGAATTGCATTAAAACCATTGGGTATGACAATACTCACACAGAGGTGAAAATGACGAAGGTAAGGGTAAGGTGACTTGCTTGTGGTCACATGGCCAGTGTGTAGCAGATTCAAGAATTACGTGTTTTTTCATTCCCAGGTCTTATTTGCTGTCCTATGTTGACTGTGGTGCAAATTTCTTTAAATCTTAGGTTTTACTCTTACTTTATTAAACTGACAGTTTTCTGATGGATCTCGGGTTGTGAAAAGCAAAATAGGAGTCGTGGAACATGGCTAGATGCTTTTTTGTAAAACAACAAGATTTGTCATATTCTATCAGAAAGAACATGTCAAATTCACTCATGACAATTCCTCATGTTACAGAAAAGTAGAAATCCCTTCTATGTTCTATCCATTTATCCCGTACTGAAAGTGAATGCATTCGTTCTGTGAACCTGCAGAAATCTGTGCATTGTCTGACACAATACAGAAAGATCTAATTTAACATGAGTGATTATGAACACTGTTAATGAATCAGAAGACCCGTTTGTCTTAACTGGTTTAGATGGTTTACATTTTTAATGTAACTTTGTATTAGAATTTTCTGGTGTATACGGTTTCAAAACTGAGGTGCAGTGTTGGATACAATGAAGTAAATTCAAATGTAGCTTCACTGGAAATAGTGCTCTTATATACTCAGAGGTGAGGATCTTTTTACTCTTTAATGATATTATATCTTGCTGCATTGTTATTTCTCCAGGTATTTTCAGATATTTCTATATAGTATTTACTTTCTTCTTCAGTTGCATTCCTTTCTAAAGTTACTGTTATGTCAGTTTGAGCTTTTTTAGGCAACTGATAGTATTGGAATAATGCATACCATTCTGTGTTCCATCACTTTGGGTTAGATATTGAATACCAAAAATAAGAGAGATGAAGGGAGGTAGAGAAAGAAAGAAAAGGAAGGAGGGAAAGAAGGAAGGAAGGAAGGAAAATTATTTTATGTTGCCTGCCAAAACCCTTTCTGATAATTTTAGCTGTTATTTTTATTTTGCTTGTTGTATCATTTTTATTGCATTCAGTGTCGATGAACAGAGTAAAACAAAATGTTTTATCTAGTCCTTGCCATGATGTAAATCAGAGTGAAAGGCAGGTGACTCATCTAATTTGTGCAGTGACACAAGATTAAGAACAGGTTGCTTTACTATCAATACTTCCTTATTTTTAACTTTGCATTAGCGTAAGGAACTCTTATATATGCCATAGTAAAGAAATAGTCTTTCCCTTCATATGTAGGTATGTATGTGCTCATGTAGTATGAAACCCTGAATCACACTGATTTCTATTTTTATGTAAGTATTATTAATGATTCTGCCTTTCTATTTAGGAAATACGTAGCTCAGAAACAGAGTGAATTTAAGCTAACTAATATACTTTAGACTATATTGTATTGTCATAATATGTCCCTAAATTTAATATTGACTTAATTCTTTTTACTTTTTTAAAACTTTTTTACAGTCCTGATTTAACCAAAGATGTACATAGTAGGAAAAAATGAAGGTGCATGGCCAGATCAATGACAATTTGTTGAAATATTAAGGAAACTGTTCAATGGTGCACATTCCATTAGTGCTTAATACAATCACATGCCAAGGCATGTACGGTTTCCTGGATATTAGATTAGAATTGCTTATTACATAAACCTAGAAAAAGTTATGTATCTAAGTAATCCATTGTTCTGTCACTAAGTCATATTTTTGTCATTAATATTATGCCGTCTATTATGTCATTGATATTTAAGAATACATAGTACCTTTTTTTTACAAAATAACTTTTTTAAGTCTGCTTCCTTGAGGACTTTGGAAGGAACCACTTCTTTATATGTCTTCAAGTAACCAACTTTGTTGTGTCAAGACACTCCTTTTGTGCTTCCCAGGATGTATCTATGTATGTTCCCACAAGCAATAGTAAGACCTCTGAAATTATTTTTGAATTATTTGTGTTACCCAGAGTTTGTAATTTGAAAATATTCTCCTCCAGAGGGGACTGTTCTGCAAAAAATCACACTCAAGATGCTGTGTTTTGAGAATGCCACTACATGAATTATACTTTAAACTGCTGCTAATACAAAGTGCAGAAATCCATAATCCTTAATTAATGTACCTTTTCAAGAGGAGCTCTTGGATGCTGGAACCTCTTAGGTTTGTTTTACACTTCTCCCATACTACACATAAGCAGATGCTTTCACACTATAAGAATTTTCCCAATGATGTTATATTATGTCAATTTTGCATAGTCAGAGCTGTTATACTATTACCAGACTACAATTTGTCTAATTTTTATTTTGCAAAGTCCACACCTGTTAGTGATTCTAGGAAAATACAAAGAAAATATGCTAGGGAAAACTTGTGAATTTGCTCCTTTTGGCTGATTTCTGTTTTATATTAGGTCACCCAGTTTCATCTGCATTTTTCAAAAGTAAGTGTAATCTGTTACTACTGTCACTCCTATCTTTACAAACAGTGTCAGTAAAAGTGAGGCAAAAGTTATATATTAAGAGGTTAAAAGTATGCTTAATGTTGTGCCCTACCTGTATGAAGGATAGGAAACAACAGTGCTATAATGCATTATGTTCAGGTTGACTAGTGATACATCATGATTTTAGTGTGGTGAAATAAATATTCTGACTCTAGTTTGTTTTGAATTTTGGGAAAATTCAGATTTGTATATAGATTTAAGTTTAGAGCCAGACTTGCCCCATGAAGGCAAACATTAATTTGATCATCAAACTAGAACAGAAACAGCTGCTCTTCTATTGTTACTTGCACCAAGATTTTTCTTTCATGGTAACAATGACATAAGTAAAGAGAAGGCTAAAGAAATTATGTGCACAATAACTTACTAAAACTCAGTTTTGCTCATGCATATTGTAGAAGCTGTTTTATATCTTAGAATCTAATTAACTGCACTGTGAAGTTCTTTAAAGGAATATAATTTGAGTACCAGTGAGATCATTCACTTTGCAATGGAAAGGGTCAAAAGGGATCCCGAGAATGCTTATCCCTAATAAATTGTCTTTATTTTTGTGTGAACTATGAGGTTTTGTTTTAATAAATGTATTGTTGTAGTCACTTATAAGAGTTTCTACTATAAAATTCAGCACATAGATGAGGCAATCAGCCATTGTGTAGTAAAATATGATTTGCAACCAATGCAGCAATGTTGTCTAAAGTCCAGCCTTTGTATATTCTAAGGCAAGTCTGTATAACGTTAATAGCAAATACTTCCTGTAATCTTTCAAATTGTTCGTCTGTAGTCTCTGAGTGACTACTGACATGATAGTGGCCTTTGAGAATATCTTAGCAATATATTTTCTTTTAATGACTTTGTTCATACACAGTCAGACCTTTTATGGCTGTCGCCCACTTTAACCGATTATGTTTCTACACTAATGTTTTTGTGCAAGAGTCCAATCTGTGTTTCACACTTTGAAACATTTGGCTTATAATTGTAAAAATGTTTGCAGAACTCTTTAATTTTACATTTGCAAAACTCTTGAGAACTGGATATTCAAATCCAACTTTTATTTATAGTTTCTCTTGAGTTCTCTAGTAGTTGTTATTGAAAAACTAAACTTAGAGAAGTTGTTAGATATCCAAGGGATCAGCTTGTAGACAAACTGGCCTTCTCTGCACAGCAGGTCTAACTTTCAAGTTCACAGATGTGCCAGAAGTACAAGATCTCTATGTTATTTAGCACGCTAAAGAAAGGGGCAGTGCCAGATTTTCCCGTCGCTGATGATCTTCATTTGAATGAGGAGCTCTTTCAAACCTAGCTCTCTGAAAGATTCAGGAACTACCCAAAACACTGAGGGGATTTTCTCTTTGGCACCAAGGAACAGGCTCTAGGACTAGCCATACGCTCTGACTTACGAATTGCAAGGACTTTAAAATAGATTTTGTCAGGTATCCAGAGAGCAACACTAGCACTTCCATAGGTTTCAATTCTAGCACTCCTAATCCATAGGTTTGAAGATAGAATCAAAAATTGCAATATATTCTCCTTCTTATGTCATTGTATTCTTCCTTTCTCTTCTTTTCTCTATTTGAACCCAGAATCACCTTCGTGACTGATCAGTTGATATTCAAGGCATGACCCATAAGCACCCTTATCTATTCCACTTCCTTTCTCCTCTAAAACCTTTCACTCTACTCTCCCTTTCCTCTTATCTCTCCCACTTTAGTCCAAGGGATATTGTGGGTCGAAATAATGTGGAACCATTTAGACGCTCAGTGGGACTTTGCTGGGTGTGCTCTTCATTACCTGCAGAGGGTCCAATGTTTGCTGTTAGGAGGTGAGGGATCAAAAGCCAAAGCAGGTTTCTGCCACTCAGTGTGTGCAGCAGCAGAGTGGAGTCTGTATCTCTGACTTCACTTACGGATGTCTGCACGCTGGACACATGCAGTTTCCTGTCCGTATTTTTTTCAAATGTTAAACCATCCGGGAAAGTATCCGGAAACTGTGCTGCGTTTAGTGCAGCAGACCTAGAATTGTTCATTTGGAAGTTTTTCAGACCTGTCTCCTGGCATCTGTCACCATGTTTACAGTACTGCCTGGGGTCAGTTTGACGGGGAATGTGCACCTATGCACTGCCGCGCAGGGAAGAGGCGGTGGTTGCTCACCGGCAACTCTCCAGGTACAATTTGAAATTGTTCCTGGTCTGCCGGGTTTGGTTGCAGCTCTGTGGCTGAGAGCAGCCTAGCGGATAGGAAACGTGCTATCTTACATATCCTTCAACTGAGCAGGAAATTAGGTAGGGCTTGTGTATGCTGTCTGTAGTTGTGGGAGGGGGAAACTGCCTTGAGCGGCTCTTCATGTGAATATATGTAGAAACAACTCATTTTGAAAAGGCCTGATTGCTGGAAACATTTCCTTTTTTAATATTTTAAAGATTAACTAAGGTTTAATTGCAAAAAAAAAAAAATCTAGATTTTATTACCAAGTATTTATAATTTATTACCAAATAATCTCTGATGTGTATCAGAAATAAACAAGGTACAGAAGCCTACTTCTTTTAATATTTCTTTCAATTTCATGGGAGCCCTGGTCGGGGTAAAATTTACCACACGGATCTTTTGATACACAATTTTGTGGTGGGATACGCTTTTATTGAACATTGTCAAGGAGACTAGCTACATCTCCCCTTGTTTCCTTTCCCAAGTGTGAATGGGAGATGCAAACATATTATTGCAAAAGCAGTCACAATATTCTGCAGTCATAATGCTGACTGTGCTGAAGTATGGACAGAAGAAATCCCAGATATTTTGGAAATTGTACAGTAAAACCTGGCCTTGGAAGAGTGCTAGTCTAGTTTCTCTTGGTATTTAGCTTATTTTTGGCTAGAGAGGATACATACTATCCTCAGATCTAAATTGTCTGTTCCCTATCATTGGCTCCGTGGAAGTCAGTGAAGCTATGCAGAGGTTAAATCAAGGTGAGATTTGAATCAGAATTTTCACACTGCAAAATTATATATACAAAATTAATACTAGGTTATGACAAAGCATGTCAAATAGAACATTGAACCTTATTACATGTTTCAGTTGTATGTAATTATGATTATGTGCATGCATATCCATGAGCCGTTAGGTACCAGGAAAGCATCAGCATCAGTTTGCTTTGTTTTGCAGTTTATGTGGATTAACAAGATAGCGAACGTGAGTTTTAGTCATGGTGACTTGTATATGGTTTCATGATATGACCATCTGTCTAATGCAGCAGACATTACCTACAATTCTTTTAAAATGATCCAGTGCCTATCATAAAAAGTGAGGTTGTTTGCTTTTTAAAGGAACAGCATGATAGCACTTGGCGGTACACTCCAGTTTACTAGCTAAAGGGTCAGACAGGCTAAGATGGCTCTTCTGTCCAAACAGAAGGGTTGAATGTGTTGCTTCTCTCCCATTTCTGAAGTGTGTAATCTGGTTCCACAGACCATCTGCTTGGTTGCTCTGATATTTCTTCTATTTATCCTGCCTAACGAAACTGAGGTGTACAACAATACCCAGGGGATAATTGGAATGGTGCCTTTAAACTGCACCCGTTCAGCCATTTTGACAATAGATACATAGATAAGTTTGTTTCACATTTGATCTTTCTTTCCTAAAAGGAAGGAAAGTTTTATTGCCCTAGTAAGCAATACTGCAATAATATTAACGTGCTCTCTGGACCATGTGTTCCCAAAATTTGTGGTCATTACTAGCATTTTATTGGAACGGTTTGTTTCAACAGTAAACAGCTGAATTTAAAAAGATGTGATATTGCTGCTTTGCTGGGATTAAATACTTGCATTAGTCTCTGCTTTTAATTAAAATATCACAGCATTATGTAGAGGCTCTCATAATGTGTTGTCCCTCTATAGGATAGTTTGAAATTCCTATAGTTTAAATACCAATTCCATAGAAAGAATAGCTTATTCTACAGTATTTATTTAATAAAGGAGAAAAATAAAGAGAAAACCCAAGCTGAACATTTGGAATTATTAAATCAGAAGAACACATATTTACAGACATTGTTATTAAACAGGAAGAAAGCTTTTATACAGACAAACTAGCATTGGTTCTCAGAAGGTGGTTCGAAAAAGAATGGTGTAAAAACATTCTGTCATTAGCTGAAACTTGTCAGATGGCAAATCTGTAAATAGACATGCTGGGTTCATGCAAGTGCTGTGACTATGAGATGAAATGAACACAGCCAGCACTGCAGCGGTCAGGGTGGTGTAACACTTTCGAGCCACTCTTGTGGAAAGAGAAGCCAGAGAGGACAGAAGGTGAGCAGTGATTGCATCGGTCCTGTCAGGCTGGTCCTGGGCATTTTGGTCCTGGCAGACCTGTCAGAGCAATGACCGTGCCTGAGAAGGTTTAAATTCCGCTGGATGGTTTGGAAGTTACTTTGGAGATGTAGTTGTTGAAAGGGAAGCTTGTAGCAATAATTCTGCAAACCATTGCTTCCTGTAAGGACTCTGAGATCAGAAAAAGAATTAACATGCATATATGGTGGATTTATGTATATATTCAAAAACCCAGCTTCCCAGATGTGCTTCTAGGTGATAAGTGGGAAGCATTCAAGAATATGCATTTGGAAAACCATTATCCCAGTGACGCAATTTTGTTGCTAACCATTTTACTCAAGTCAGGAGAGCCTTGACTCTGTCAAAGCTGCCACCTTTGTTTTGTTTACTGTGCTGTTCTGTGTTTGGAAAGCATGGAAGTAGCATGCAATTAGGTAGAGTTTCTGGTGGAGGATATTAGAAGCATGTCACTCGAAGTCCCCATGTCTCTGGCAGTTATCAGCTTTCTCATTTTAGTCAAGGCTCCTATATTCTATTCAAACTTGTCTTAGTTTCTTTGTTGTAGTGTCACAAAAGCAATGAACTGAAAAAGGAATACATTTTATGGAACTTTTTTTAATAGTTTCTGAGAAGCTGAAGTGGGCATGACTAAATGGGAAATTACAAGACCCTCTAGACAATGGAGAATATGATGATGATGATGATGATGTGTATTCTCATGTTTCTTGTCAAACTCTGAAATAGTAATTCTTGTTGCTTAGGACACAAAACAGGACAATCTCAATAGGATATTTTCAAATATCCATGTGGTCCAGATACTGTTATGGTGACACTAATGTGTAATGCCATTGAAAACAGGGTACCTTCTGCTTTTCTGTGAGTGTTAAGATTTCATTGTCCGATTAAGTCTGAAACTGAAGGCTAAAAAGGTAAAACATATGTCATACCTATTGCAACCATTTTTTGCTGTGCAAATAATTATTTTCTTTTTAGCGAAAATAATAAAAGTAGAAGGATGATAATTGTATTCGAATTTTTTTTCCTGCTACTCTTTTAGGTAGAATCTGCTAGCCTATGCACTTCAGATTTAACTTTACTGTGGATCTGTCTTCTTTACCAAATGGATTGTAATTTTCTGAACCAACCTTTCCACTTGAGGCTAATCCTTTTAGGAAGAGGTAATTTTCCTGTTTATCTTAATTGACATGTTCCCTAAATTTCAATCTCTGCATTAACTTGACCTTAATTATATGGCCTCATTGATAAAATGAAGGTTACCCAGGCAAGCTCCATGCATGATTAATATTTTTTTCTGTTTGTAAAGATTAAAAATCTGAACCATTTTCCTAATCTTTACCTTTAATCATTTCTAAAAATGAGTGTGAGGAATATTTCTGGTGTTTGTTAGTGCTTGTTTAGGTTCTTAAAAATAAATATTATATGTAAGATAAATACTTTGACGTAAATCTGTATAATTCTATGTCTCTCTTTCCATAAGAAAAGTATGCTTTGATGTTGTAAGTGCCATAATTTAGTCTTGATAGGTTTCTACTGCCTAATTTTTGAATTATTTAAAATTACTTTTTCCCTCAGTCAAATATGTATTATACACAGGAATAGATTACTGCAAGTTGAAAGTCTTCTGGTACTGTCTGGACTTAGCAAATCCTGTTGTGTGAAGCAGAATAAAACCATCACAGAAAAAAAGAATAGACTAATGCATAGCCAAAGTCCATGCTTATAAAGAGCAAATTAAATCTTAAAATTTTAGCCACTGAGAGCTTTTAATAAGCATTTATTGGAAAAAAATTGATGAAATACTTGTAGTTTGAGCTATGTGTTACTACCGATTTTAACTTAGACCAAACAGTAAATGCCTAAAATTCATGCATTAGAAATTCATTCTCACAGTCACAGAAGGTTGAGCAGTTTTGCAAGTAGGAGAGGACTTCATGCTCCAGGTGGTTTTGTCCTGTGTAATTGAGTTGTTAGAAAGAGACTATAGTATTTTGGGGAAATCTAGCACTGCTGTTATTATCAGTAACATTCACAGCTGGTTTGTAGTAAAATGCAAGCCACTTTGGTCTGTGAATAAATATCTTTCTGACTGCACAGGATGATAATTGCTCTGCCTGCGCTTTCTTTGGCACCTACTTATCTCCACAGAAATGATTGATAAAAATATTTTTGTACTGGTGTTGAACACTTCTAAATTATATAATGATTTTTGCATTATTTCACATTTGCTCCAAAGAAAGTTCATGCTAAATTGAGTTTCACTGCTGTCACTATCTTTATTAATCAGAATAGGAAAAGTATGGTGGGTTTCCCACATTTTTGCACAAGATCAATTTTTACAGCACTATTTCCTCTTCTTTTTTTGGAGCGACGTGGAGAGTTATGTACGAGGATATCAAGTCACTGACTTCAAACAGAAGACAAATTCACTAAAGTGAAAATGATTGTGATAGTTCTCTAATTTCCCCCACAGTGTATGTAAAACTGACTTTTAAAGTGTTTAGTGGATAATGGATCATGTAAGGTCAGTACTAGCCATAGCTGTTATGGCTATTATTTTCTCCTTTCATGGGAGGGTGCTCAGCAAAATGAGATTGTCACGCTCTTTTTTTTTTGAGAGGACAGCGACAGACAGTTAAAAGCCTCTTCATGTAAGGATGTTATTTCATAAAGACACCAGCACTGGATTATCCCCTTCACTTTAAACTTCTGCCAGCTTGTACAAAGAGATAAAACAAAATAGCCCCAATCCCAGGGGTGGAGAAGAGCTGGCCAGATCTGCCCATGTCCACAGCTTTCATTTTGATTAGTCACATGTGAGGAAAATTCACTTAGGCTGAGAGGTAAATTTAATACCAGTTATGCCCATGCTGTTCATATCACAACCATTTTCACATGATGCCACTTAATTCCCTAAGAAGCAGAAAGGTAAATCGGTGGCTGGCCAGCTAAGGTGTCATAATGCATTAGGACCAGGGCTCGCTGCAGGGGATAATGGTTCTGATTGCTGTTGACTCATGTCTCCACCAACTGCCTCATGTAAAATAAGTGACATTTAAAAGGCATCAAGATGTGAGAAGAGGTGAAAAAAAAAAAAAGGGATGAAGAAAAAGCAGAGTACTAAACTTGCCACTTGAACATGAAGTCCCTTTTTCACCCTAAGTGGTATAAAAATGATAACATGCCATAGGTGACCTGTGCTGTGCCTTGAACTTCCTGTCTTGTGTTTTTAGAGAAAATCTGTAAAATTGCTTCTGGGAACTGCTCCAACATGTTATCATTTATTTCCTGTTTGATTTTTTATTTTTTCAGTTTTATTTTTTTGCCCTTGGATATCAGTCTATTCATCTTTTAAAAAGCTTAAGGCTGAATCAAGTTAGGCAATGGTATACAACAAGAGGCAGCCTAGTCTCTGAAGGCCCATTTAAGTCTATTTTTATAAAGAGAATCAAATTCCAGTTTACAGTAAGCATATGCTTCAGTTGACATCTGTTTCTAAGACTTGGATGCTTTGTTTGCATAACAGGCACCAATAAATGGCCTTGTTTTAAGTCTGCTCACTCAGTTGTATTTGGGTTGTTCAGCTGGGGATTTGAGTTGCAGCTGATCCCCTACCGCTCATAGCAGATATGAGAAGGAAGAAAAAAAATCCGAGGAACCCAGTTGTATTTATTAATGCAGATTTCAACATTCTCAATGAACCACTTTCTTTTTGTCACACGACTACTGAATACTTGTTTCCCCATGTAAAGAAGTGTTTGAAAGTATCAAATTAAAGATAATATGAAGTTTGTTCTTTCAATGATGTATTTAATAACGTTTGTATCTTTCTCATCTGCAAAGCCTGATATGTGTAATGCTGGGAATTAAATGAACGATACATGTAAGAAAAGCATTTGTTATGGCAACATATAATTACATAGTACAGTAATTTTTAAAAATTACTTTTGTTTTCTTTAAGTGTCTGTGCCCTGCTGATGATGCAGTCTAAAATATTTTGTAAACAAAATTCAGTTCTATCTGCTTTCTTGGGAAAGCAAATTCTGGATTTCTCAAGGAAAAATACAGAACTCTAATGTGCAGAATGTAAGCCTTTCTCTGTGAAGTGAGGCATTCTATTGCAATTATATGATATTTCTCTGGTATAAAATAATTTAAATACATTTCTATGAAACTAGAAAATGCCTGTAAAGAGGACGAAAATATATTGGTACTATCACAACTGTATAGTTACTGTGCTTAATAACTACTATAGTTTCTTTGAAGCAATAATATCAGCACTGCTTCTGTTTTAGTATTTTGAACTTCCCTCCCCACCCCCCTGCTTCTAAATTATTGTAAAGTGCTCTTTAGTAGTGTACAGAATATGTAACATATTTCAAGTGGATTTACTTATCAACTTTTTCTAGTGGTACCAACAGCAGTAGTGTGAAATATATCTACTCCATTTACTCTTATCCATTGCACCTACTTTCTTTTTCCCTTTAATTTTTATATATGGTAAAAATTTCATTGAAGAGAGATTTTAGATGACAGGACTGTAATTTTAAACCCAATAGAAGAGGTGTAAGCAATTTGAGCTTAGCTGAAGCATAATCTTAGGTTGTCAAGAAGAAACCCATTCTCCCTATGCTAATCAATCAGTGTATCAACCAACCAATCATCTCCTCAGCTTAGCATATATCCTAAGGTTTGATATATCTATTAACTGCCCATCATGCAGCTGGTCTCTGGTTGATGAGATTCCCCCTATCTTGGCATTTGGAGGCAGACAACTGAGCTATCACAGGCTCAGATAAACACTAAAGTGGAGATTTCAATCCTGCTCCTGATAGCAAAGACAATTCAGGAATATAGAACATATTTTTAGAAAAGAACACGTAGAGAATTACATTTTCAACGGTGTTATATGTGAAAATTGCATATATTTCATGATCCCGTCTTCCTCCATCCCCTCCCTTCCCCAGAAGTAACAGGAAATTACTCTTATATTGTGACTCAAGCTCTCATCAGAAAAAGAGAATGACAAAAAAGTGCTAAAATTTGTTGTTAACTGCTGATTTCTAAAATGGTGTTATACAACTCCTTAAAAAAAAGTTATTTTCCTCATTATTACAGTGTTATTACTCTACTGAGAGCTATGTGAAAATGATGTCACAACACACTTAAGGGAAAAGTTTGAATTTCAGAAGATTATACGCTTGCCTCTCCATTTGTAAAGTCTGAGCTAAAAACTCAGCAAGTGAAAACATAATCTAGGCATTGGGGAGTTTACCTGCTAATATGGAAATTTGGCATGATATTTAACATGGTATTTCTAGGGCGATCTGTGCTGTAGACACCGATGACTTACTGTTTTGTCTTTGCTATTAGTAAAAAACTGCCTCAAAGAATAAAGTGGCCTATGTCCCATTTTATAAAAGCCTTGCTATTTCCCAGGGAGAATCCTAGGGTTGTTCAGGGATCTGTGGTCACCATGGAATGTCGTACACAGGGGACAGGTCTCCCACTCAAATTACAGTGTCAAAAGATGGGGCCCAATTTCTGTGCTGGCATGTGACTGAGCAGCTCCTAAAGTCAGATAGTGTGTGCTCACTTAACTAAAAATTTGATCAACTGTCTTTCCACACCTACCAACAATAAACATAAAGATATTATTCCGAAGTTACCTTATAGGAGTTTGCATGCTTTCATGTAATTAAATTGAGGGTAATGATTCGCTTTGCTTTTGTTCCTTTGTTTCTGAGACTCAGTCCGTTGGATATTCTGAAGTACATACTTTTAGCTGAAAAATGGCACGAGTCCCTAAGCTATATATCTTGGTCAAAGCATATTATTCTTGACCTAAGAGCACTTCTGAGTCAGTGTAGGAGAGTAAGTGTTTATAGACCTCTATAGTGTTTTTCAGGAGAATTCTTGTAGCACCTGTGCTTCACTTCTACATTATTTATGCCTTGTAGAATAAGAATGTGGTCAGTTAGTTCATGGTTTATTACAGTAACATGGAAATTTGAAAGTTTATCAGGGAAATTGATTGTTAATATTTCAGGCCACTTCATAAACTAAATTCTACTCTTGTCACTTTTGTATCCTCACTGAACATAACCCACTAAAACATTGATTTTCTGAGAAGGATGCCCGTGGATTGACTGTACAAAATGATCCAAAGCAGTATTACTAGCATGTACTAATATAATAAAGGCTACTTTGTTTCTCGGAAAGACCATGCATATTTCAGATTCAAGGCCAGTTCATTAGCTGGGATACACTGGCATAATACCAGCTGAATATCTGGCCCATTGTATTTAGTGCTGATGAAAAGTGCAAGATCAACAGCTATGGTTCTTGAAACCTGTTCAGGCAAAACCAGCCATGAGCAGTGGTAGTGTAAGTTCTCTTGTACTGCTCTATGAATGTATGTCAAACCTGACCTAGAAGGACCTGAAGGATCTTTGTGCTTAGGATCCTTGGCCTTTCACAAAAAACCTTTATTTTCATTTGCTAGAGATGATAGCATTGGCCTTAACTTCTACTGTCTAAACTCATCTGGAATGTAGATCCATAAATAGATGAGATGTCTGAGATTGGTTCATCTTTGTGCAGCATTCTCACTTAAAGAACTTGTCACAAATCTTTTCCCACATGAGATGAAAACAAGGTTCAGTGTTGTGGAGAGATTTTGGGCACCTGCTGCAGGATTGTTGCCAGTAGTGCAGACTTTTGAAAATTGCACATTTAGTGCTGGTTGAAAGTAGCCCTGGAGAAAGTTTAAAGGCTCCTTCAGTAGAGTGACCTAACAATTTCATGTAAGTTTATGAAGGATGCATGGTTACCATTTGCCAGTACATGAAATTCCAAATACTAAGACATGCCGTTTTGTTAGACAAGGATGGTCCAAAGCCTTCAAACTGAACTGTGCATGCAGTTATTATTTCTGCTTGTACCCAGTTAATATATCCCGGCAGTACAGAACAGATGCTTGTCTAATAATTTGGTTAACTGTGTAGGATGGTGAAGCTTGATAAGGGAGAAAAGGACTGAGTCAGAAGTGCTGTGACCCAAAACCACATTGTCTTTGTTTAGTTGATTTGATGGGAGGAAAGACCAAACCACAAACCAAACACAAGAAATCCAAGCCCTAGACACCAGTTCTGAACACAATCAAAATCCCCAAAATAAAATCCATTTTATTTATCTTGATCATTGCATAAAGGTGCATAGGGCAGTTACTGAAACTTCTGTGTTCTGTATCAAATACTTGAGCAAGATAAGCAATATTAGTGCCCAGTGTTAATCTACAGGTTTTTACCTTCTCTACCCATGTTGTCGCTGTAAAAATCAAACCAACCAACCAACCAAACCCAAACCAACTGCAAAAGCCCATGAAAAAACCCCACACAAAATCCCCGAGCCTACTAGTTTCCTCACTTCATCTATAGACAGAGTGAAATTAGGATACTGGGATTGACTAAATAGAAATACGGGGCTACAGCTGAGATATAGCTGATTGTATCTGTAAGCTATTCTGAATATGAAGAAAAGGCAGTTATTTAATTGAGGTGTCTAGCTATTTGCCTGGACGCAGTTCTTTAAAATCTTCCTTTCTCTGTGTGGTTTCTTGTTTGTGAAGTAAATAAATATGCATGCATTCCAGATTTATCCTTACATATTTAAATGGTACAGCTTAAATATCATCGAATATTCTTTTTCCACGCTTGTCAGAATGAGTGCTCATTTAAATCAGATATTATGAAAACCGGATGACTAATCCTAAATTCAGGTGTACTACCACTCAGGCTAGGCAGATTGCTAGTTGATCATGCTAAGATGCTCCCTTATCCATTATTGGATCTGAAAAAGAGGAGGATTAAGAATTATCTGACTTCTCAGTTAATGTGCAAATCATCTAAAAGCTCAGCTTAGAAAGGTCTTAGAAAGCCGAACAGCACTAAAATAATAATAATGTCTTAAGAATTTTTAATAATATAAATGTGCCGTATCACATTTTTAGAGCGAAAATAGTTTTGTGGTTTCTATCTCAGATGGTCTTTTATCTCTCTCTTCCTGTTTTTCTAATTATATATGAAATTCTTATAACTGTACTTCTAATTAAAATTTTTTTATTGCAATTAGAAGTTGTCACTTGGGACAAACTCACAGTGCTGGAACTTAATAACAATTATATTACTTTCAAGCAATAGTAGAAAATAATTTGATAAGTGTCTTTGGAAATGAGCATTAATCTATTTACTTTTAACCAAGCAGAAGGTGGGAAGGAAAAGTGTATCTCAGGAAATATATTTGTATAATGTATGTATGATCTTTGCAGGGTTTGTGTCGGTGATACTTATTTCTAGTATCTTTCTCCGCTCTTCGTTATGGTGAAAAAACCTTTCATTGAAAAGATTGAAACACTGTTTTTCTGTATTTTCAAGGGACAGGAGAGTCTGTGAACCAGAAGGCATCTCTTAATGTTACATCTTTGCATTTTTAGGCTAGTTCTGCTGTTTGCTATAGTAATATTTGTTTTATCATTTCTATCACTCCAATATGTATACTTGCCTTTCGAAATCTGTGAGAAGTATTTAAAAAGAAAAGAGAAAATGTTAGTATTTCAAAACCCTATTATAATGCGTTTTCAAATATGTCAGACACATCTTTGTTAAAATTAAACCAAGGATTGGTTTTGAGCGAATAGCCCTATATCCTTACAGATGCTGTGGATGGATGCATCTAAGCTGCTTATTATATTGATGGGTTTTGCTGCTCTGCAGCAAATGAAAACAGGCAGCTGCTTCCTCCATCAAAGCAAAAAGCAGCCTGAGTTTTTATTAAACGAGTGTTCATTTCTTCTATTGCCAAAATTCTTACACAAAACAAAAGAGCAGTTTTAGCACATTATTGCTTAACTAGACATGAACAACTGACAGCAAGTGATAAGCCTGTCTGCTTTTCACAACTGGTAATCATTTTTGGAATAGATGTTTTAATATAGTTGAATATAAAATTTTGTAATTTACATCTACAATGGTACATAAATTTATAGATCCAGTTTTTTGCAGGAGAATGAAGGCTATAATCACAAAAGGTTTGTTCCAGTGTTGTTTAATTTTTAATAACTATTTGAAAACTAGGTAAAAAACCCATGCACACACAACACAAATTCATTCATTTGAAAAAGATGTGAAAGACAATCTTACAAGTAGATTCGTACAGTTGGCCGATTTTCCTTATGGAAGGAATATGCGTACATTTACAGCTTTGACTTGTTACTGTATTTCAGTTCCACTGAGCTTCTTAAGTTTGCACTCTAAAAGAAATTTGCAGATTGCAGACCATCATGTTTCCTTCCTAGTCATGAATAATAATGAGAATGAAAGTGAGAGATACAGTGCTGAGGCCATTTTGCCTAGGCTGAAGATCTCAGCCGGTGCTTATACATATTTTTCAATGATCTGAATATCATGAATTCTGCTTTAGATTGGAAGAGAGACAAGACTTTCTACAATATGTATGTGCATAGGGAAAAAATGGTGAGACTTCTTTCTCTTTATATTCTATTCTATTTTTTTCTGGTGTTCTTGTACCTTTTGAAACTCACTTATAGCATTCCTGCTGTGGAAAAGTAAGCTAGCCATTCTCCCTGCCTCAAATTACTCCTCTTCACTGGACTTAAAAGGTGGTTTGCCATCTGCAAAAGCCAGGTGCAGTAAGGCACAGATATAAGGTGCTACTCTAAAGGCTATTAAATACTTTTCTTTTTTTCACACTGTGTGCATTCACTGCTGAAGTTGCTCACTTGCAAATACTCTTGGGGTAAATTTCAGAATGCAGAGCCACAAATTAGACAATTGGACTTTCAAGATAGGTTAGCTCTTAAAAATGTTGGCGTTTGAGGTTGCCAAATGTCCAGAAGGCACACTACTCTGTAGCTGTTCTCCTTTTGAAAATCTGCTCTCAAATTCAAATTTGTAGTATGTAATTTTACAACTCCAGGTGCACCATCTGCAATTAACTTGGTGACAGTGACTCCTCTTTTAGGTGGTTCTGCTGTAAATGGGTGTAAACTTAAACATTTTTTGTACTGCAAACAGAATGAAGTAACAAGGTTTTTTTCCAGTCGGTTTTTTTCTTGCTGAGCAATTCCCTGGATTTCTTCATTTTACTGAAGTGACCAGGCTTATCTTTAGATTATTGTGGGAGTTATTTTCTGTGAAAGGTTTCCACTCCTCTAGACATGCATTTTATGCTATCTAAAAAATGAATATTTGTAGTATTAGTGCCTTATTACATGTGTTTACATTTTTTAGATTCAATACACTTTAGGTGGGATCTTAGGTAGCAGGGATTACTGATTATCCTTTCATCTGTGTCACATTTTGCATGCTCTGTGAGCAAGTGAATGAAAATAAAATCTTTACTCCCTGAATGTACTCAAGATTATTTTTTATCATAGTATTATTATTGAAAAGGGGTTTGAGCTGTGGAGTTTGAAGGAAGTTAAGAGCAAGAAGTATTTTTGAGAGTTATTCATGCCAACTAATTGCAGCAGTGCAATTATTTGCAGGTAGTCTTTACTCAAGCAATTACTCAAATTAGAACACCTATGTTATATATTACTAGCAAGATGTATTTGGCAGATGCTCACTGTGCATCCACTTTTTACGTAGTCGTAATCGTTCTGTTCATAATTTCATGTTTTCTCTCTGACTTGGAAGTGAAGTTTACCGTGCCACTGACAGAAGGATTTATAATATTCGTTAGAGCTTAATTTTGATATTTAACTCCAAAGTACTATGCTGTTGAGCCTTGATTTTGACCTGCTCTCTTACTTCTCCAGCAGCTTCAGCAGGTAGACCATGCTCCTTGCTGTGCATGGTGGTGGTGATCCACAGAAAAACTAACTAGGGTAAAATCATCAAACTTACCTTCCCATGTGACTTGAATATAATTCAGAGTCATTAGAAAGTAATGTCTGATACTGTAAAATTAGGGTTGTAAGTAAGAATGAAAGACCCTTATTTTAAATTCCTAGTATTCCCCTTGTATTCCTAGAATAGTCTTTTCCAGTAGATACCTCAGTTTTGTGGATTTTCCATCTACTCTACAGTCTTTTGGGAAAGGAGATGGGGAATAATTGTCTGTCTGGATAGGTACTTAATTTAACACCACTGCACAGTCTATTCTAGTGCCCAAAGGTTTCTCTGCTCTCCACCAACAATTGTTGTCAATAGAGATAAAAAGTACTTAGGGTCAGCAAATAATTCATCATTGCTCAGTGCAGTTGTTGGTACTAATTTTGAGACATTATTAATCTCTTTGCCCCAAACTGCTTTATTTCCTCTCACTTTGATGAATATTAAAGCAAATAAAGTGATTTCATGTAGTCAAGAATCAGGACATAGTAGAAAAAAAAAATCTTTCTGAGTATATTCATTTGAGTAAAATTACTGACTTTTCAAATTTAAATTGTCTTTTCTTTTGAGGGTTAAGAGATGATTTGTGCAAAATTTACTTCAAATGAATAGGAAGAAATCTCATGGTTTAACAGTGCAAATAAAAGACGAAATTTGAATTTTGAAATCAGACGTCTGTACATGCGGCTACATGAAGTGCTAGGGAAATGTGAAAATACTTTCAATTTGGCTTAGCTTGGAAAGGAACTTTTTAATCTCCTAGCATGAATTAAGTAGTTGCAGGACAGCTTATAACTCCTACTCAGAGCTTCGAGGGACAGCTCACCTGTCACCTCCAGTTGCCTCTGTGTTCTTGTGTGTAGTGCTGGCAGACAGTAGAGCAGAGTGCCACTAATCTCGCACTATCCCAGTTAATCTCATCGGTAGCTACTGTGACTTCTTTGTACCTGTGGAGCACCACTGAGGCATGGCTCCAATAATCAAACGTTTTCTTTAAAAACTCTCATCTCAAAATGCTTTTCTACTGACATGGTGTTCTTTAAGAACTTCACATCAGACCTCAATATTTGTTATCCAAAGGTGACAAAATTCTTTAAAATAAGTAATGAAAAGCAGCAGAGGAGAAACAAGAATTTTAATATTGGTTTTTTAATACTAGGTAATTTATTTCTGGTGGACAATTTCCTGTACTATCATATAGGTTTCAGCATTTTTAGGTTTGGTGCTGAAGAAGCACAGTTTTATGTTGCTTTGGACTAGTGGTGCTCCATCTGATGGTTAAAGCAATGCATTCTCAGAGCGCTGTCTATACAGGATTTAAAAGGACCTGACACTTTCCAATAGCAAGCATGGTGAGAGTAATAAAACCAACTTATGTGTTCTTAGCATTTTATTAGCGTATATTGGATGTCTTTTCTTGCTTACGTCATACCTCAGGGTGTAGGGATGGTTCAGGTTGTTTTTCTTGCCCATCCCATATTTTTCATTCAGTGTGTCTAAGTAACTTGAACTGCCTCTTGATTTGGTTCCTAATGTGCCAACTTGGGATAATAGAAATACACGATGTCATCAAGTTCTTGTGAGGTGGACTCCATTCCTGTGGTGAGATTTCATGATATGGTGATAAGTGCTATAGAAATGCCTCCCTTTTGTACGTCTCTTCGATGCACATGTAGCGTTTCTCTATCCATCCATATCATTTAGTGATAGTGTTTTTCTATCCCTTCTACTGTAATAAGTATCAAAAGCTGTCTGGAAGCAGACATCATCTCTCTGATGGCACACTGGTAGTGGATCTCCTAGAACATCCTAGTGGTTAAACAATACCTGCCAAGAGTTGAAATGTGGGCAGGCATTGCTCTGTGAGCAGTCTCTCTCTAGTGTCTTCAGACATGCTCATTCTTGAGGGTCTCCTTTGAGTACCAGTGCAGCTTAATTTTTTTATACATTTCAGTAGAGATTCCAGTGCTTTCTGGCAATTATTCTCTGTTTCCACATTGTAGTTATCAAGGCGATAAAGAGTTTTAAACCCTCCAGTAAATTTTTCAAAATATTTATTTGTGCAAAAAAGTACTTTTTTTTTCTCTGTTTCCTCATATAGTGAGACTTTTAAGTCTCCCTGAGACTTGTAGTATATTCATAGCCCTGTAAACACAAGCACCAACTTTTGATATTCATTTGCCTATATATATGTATATAATTTACTATCATATGAGTGGTTGCACATGCAAACAGGTACCAATGTTGTGTATTTATAATCAAATTCAGAAATCAAAATGAGAATAATTTTATTTTAAATATGAAAGAATTATCTTAAGTGTTCACAGGAAACTTAATCCATATACATATGTATGTGTTTGCAGGAAATAAATTATGCTTTTCGCAACCTAGTGGTAGTTGTTAATTCATAGGAATTCTGGCATTTCTGCATTACAGCAGTGTGTTTTCTAATAGAAGCAGAACTATCTTATACTTGCAACTTCAAAATGTAGGTCATTGTGTTGGAAAATGTAGGTCAGAGTGAAGGGGAAGAAGACAGAATGCAGCCTCCTCCACATGGGTCTTTAAGCTTATCCCTGTTTTGAAGGTAAAGAAGCTTACCTACCTGTTTAAGCACGAGAAGCTTTTCCTTTTACTAAAATTAACACAAGTATTCTGGCTTCTGGCTTCTTGGCTTAGCTGGCAGCACTGTGTGCTTCCGCACTTGAGACATGTTCATGAAAGACCTCCTGACTCCTGCTTCTTTACCTGCCAGCTGCTTATATCATTGCTGAGGTGATACTTCCTTCCCTATGGGGGAAAGCAGCGGAGAGGAGAGCCGTACACATTGCTGGCACCTGCCTAAAGAAGAGCATTGTCTTTCCAGAGGTGCTTTACCCTTCTCTCAGCGCAGAGCTATCTGATACACCCGCAGTTTCAGCCGGTATCAACATTGTAAGGGTAGCAGGGAAAAGAACAGTGACCTCTCATAAAAGATTCAGTGACACCATTCGAAGTGCTCTTTCAATAATAACAGTAGAAAAGTGAGACATTTGACTGAGGGTACTGAAAAGTCAGATGTTGACAAATATTTTTAAAATTCGCTCAGGCTAAAAGTTTGCTATAAAAGGGTTTCTTTTTTTTGTGTTTGTGGGGGTTTTTTGTAATGTGAGATGTAAGTATTACAAATGGTATTGAATTAGCCATGTCTTCACTAAATATTAAAAAAGTGCTTTTATTGCTTGAGTATACATCAGTCACTGCAAACTGAAACATTCTTTATATTATACACTAAAATATTTAAACAGTTATTATATTTTTTGCAAAATCTGTCATTTTAACATAGTTCAATGCTCAAAGGCATTGAAATGCTCAAAGGGAGAGGGAAAACCCTGTACAATTCTTAGTGTATGTTTCACTAAAGAGTGGGTAGTCTTGTAGGAATATTTTATTTTAACCCTTAGTGAGCTGAAGCAAAATAACACTTTCACAAACATCTGATCAGCCTGAACTGTCGTAAACAGGATAAATATCAATATTACATTAGTGGTTTTGTCATGTATACGTATCTTTAATGTATTTTTTTTTCTTTAAGATCTTCATAAATTTTCATTACTTATCACTATAAGGAGGGGTAGTTCCGAATACTTACTGGATGGAAAGATAGAATTACATTGGTGATAGTTACAATCAGACTGTAAGTAATTTAAAGGAAAAGAGATTTTCTCCCAAACTCTGCTTCTGTTAAGAAAGTTGAGGTGTTTTTGAAGTCTTAAGAACAAAAAGTGAGTAAAAATGGTCTAAAAGATGCACAGTAATTCAGTTGTCTGGAAATATCTAAAGGATGCTCTCCATGTGTGTTTGAAGTTTGCTGAACCTGTTGAAATGTCTGTAGTTCATATTAAGTTTCTGTCCCATTGATTCATAATGCTGTGTGTTGGGGGCAGGGAGGAAGCTGACCCTGGATTTTACCAGTGGGCATATGTGGAAATGTGTTCTTTCATAGCTAAAATAACAGGTGAAAAACTCATACAACCGTAATTTGCTGCATATGCCTTTGGTTCATCCTCCTTTAACTCTGGGAAGCTTTGCAGACCTCACTCAAGTGCCTCAGTGTGAGTCTGTTTTCCCCGGACTGCCTCCAGCAGTGGAGTCTGGTGACTGCAGGAGATGTGCAATCGACAGGGGATCTGTGCTGCCCTCTCTGTGGGCCACAGCACTTCAGATAGGTGTGCAAGTCAGGTGGGAAGCTGCTCTGATGAAACAGCGAGTCTCCTAAGTGACTGGTTTTGAAGGAGTAAACTTGCATGGATGCCTAAGCACTTGCTAGTAATGACGACCAGTCTAGGGTTTATGATGGAAGCTTATAAAATCATGAATAATACAGATTGGGTGAAAAAAGTGAGGCTGCTCCTGTCTATTCCAATAGGAGAACTAGGGGGATTCAAATGAAAATTATGGGGAGGCAAGTACAAAACAAGAGAGAGGAGGTGTTTCTTTATACAGCACTGTGAAACTGTCATGCTTCCTGTTGCAGCTATGGAAATTTTACCACAGTCCCAAGAACAACTAGAAAAATCCTTCTGTGCCTGTTAAACAGAACTTATCACCTGTATTTCCCCTTCTCCTCAAGAACTTCTTGAGCCACAACTAGAAATTACACTGTTTTATTGCCCTAGTCCTGCATTTGTCCTTAGCATGTGCTGCTGGTCAGTGTCCCTTACAGCCAGACTGATGCCTGACCTAACGAAAACTAAGAAAAAAGGAGCTAAATAAACACAAACTGGGAAGAAATGGAGTGACTGTAGGATGATGAGGTCTGTAGCTAATGAAAAAGGAGAGGACTCCTCTTCCCTTTTGGAAACAGGCTACAAGGCAGGGTTGGACTTGCGTCTGGCCTGGTAGAAATAGGTTGAAGTTCATGTGGATGCCCCAATGAATTGCATTTTATGCGACTTTTAAAGTCTTGAGTGTATATATAGATATATGTGGTTCTGTGTGCATGTATCTATAAATTTCTGATAATTAGTTGGGATGAAATCTATGAAATATTCAATTCTGATGCTTAAACCATAAGTCTTCTCCTTTTTTCTTTATTCCACGTTATTATGACAGATTTAGAAAATGAAACAGTGGTTAGAAGTCTGCAAATGGTTATATGCATTCAAATATTATTTTAGACCAAAAAAAATCTGTTCTAAGAAAGTGAATATCTTTGTTTTATAGGTCTCTGGCCATCTGAAGAAGTGCTGGCTTACTACTGCCTAAAGCATAATGAAATGTTCAGGTACAGAGTTAAACATAAAAAGTTATTTTCCAATCTGTTAGTTTTATTGTATCTGCATGGTAAAGATTGCTATGATTTAAGTACTCAGATTAAATTTAAAATGTTCAAGGTTAAAGCATGTTGCTCTTAACAAAGAATTCTGAGCTGCCTTTGGGTACTAATATTGCACAGCAAGCTTTCTGCTATATGTCAAAGACTTTTGATTTCCACTCAAGGCGTTTTATTTCACTTTGATTTTTGGGAAACAAAAGTGAAGCTCCAATCGATCGGTACTGATTGTGAAGGTCGGGAAAAATAAGGTATTCTTTAAACTGACATCTGTTGCAAAAGCAAGCAAAATATTACCTGATAAGATACATAATAAACACTGCATGTAGTAATGGAGGAATTTGCACCTGTATTTAAGTGTTGTGAAACAGTTTTGAAACATCCTGCACTTCTATTTGGTTTTGGTGTTTTTCACATTTTCTAAACTTGTAAAAGTCAGCTATCAAGTCTCCAATAGGAACATCTAAAAATAAAATCCATCCTGCATCCTCTTTCTTTCCCCTTGAGTACAGTGAGTTTTGCACTTGGAAATCCTTGAAGTTTCATTGTCCAGAGGATGAATAGGGTGCAATGAAAGCCATTATAACAATGCATTTGGAGGCATAAATTGTGTTCTGAGTGAGGGTGTAAGGCTAATACCAAGTAAACCAGCTTGGAGTATACAAAGTCCCTCACTTTGTGTGCATATGGTGTTGGTAAAATAAGGAAGGTGAAGCTGTAAGTCCCTGCCCCTTGTACCAAATCATCGAGCATATCAACTTGCTCAGACTCCTATCTGAAATCCAAGGCCTGGCACCCAAGTGTGCCCTGCCACATTTCTACTCTATCACCTGAGTGAAGCCTGGCACATTGCAGGAGGCAGCTAACACACCTAATCTGGGAGCTGCTGCTCCTTCCTCCCAGTTTGGTTGGGCACTGCCCTGTGTGACTTTGCTGCCGTAGTGATGCCCCTGTAGCACTTTGCTGCCCAACCCCATGCAGTGGCTCGTATGCTCTGTTTGTTCTCCGAGGCTCCTCACAGCAAACCTCCCTGTGTTGCTCACTCAAAGGGTATTTTCCTAGTTTGGATGTGCAAGCTGAGATACTCAAGAGACAACGATCAGTCAAACACGGAGTAAATGGGAAGTTTCACATCCTCATTTCTCAGGATTGTGCCCTCTTGACAGTATTCTCAGAGTAGAGTTTTTTCTTTTCGTTCTCATTAATTAATATTGCCTGAGAGACAGATACGACTTTTAAAATTTGCTAATACAGAAACTTTGCACTGAAATAAATTATTTGTATGCATAAATATTTATGTCTATGTGTGTGTGTGTATGCTTATATTTTATGAAATTTGGTTCAAAATGCACTAAAACCCTCACATTAAATACTTTCTGTGTATATTTCAGTGGGCATGACTCTTTTAAAAGTTTAAGAGCCTTGTAAGTCTTATATATATAACCATATGTATATACTTCTACCACATAACATACTTGGTTTATGAAAATAAAAACTTATGTGATAAAAACTTATAATTATTCTATTTAAACCACAGACCACAAAGTTCTACAACTGTTTTTATGTTCTCATTGGGTTTATGTACAGCTTGTTCCTCCAACTTATGTCTGTCTTTTATCTCATTTCTATTAAATAGGACAACTAGACATTTTTTAAATAAAATTTTTGGGGTCTAAGAAAAATAAATCTATCTCATCCTGACAGTGAGCATTAGTGCACAGTCATACAGGCTAGTCTGCTCACCTCAGTGAACAAAATATCAGCATCTGTATACTGATAGGCACCCTAGATGCTCTTCCACAACCAACGTGTTGAGTGAGTAGTGAGGTGATACTTCCAGATAAAAGTAGATTTTTCAGATGTTGATATTTTAGGGGAGAAGAAAAGGTGCACAAAAAAAACCCCACCAAAAAACAACCAACCAACCAACCTGTTTAGCTGAAATTCCATTTTCTGCCTGTCAGAAATGTCTCAGTGGGAATGTTTCTGCCAGCTGTAACAGTTGCCACGGATTTTGCTATAAAGCAGTGTGTTCCTAAATTGAGACTCTGCCTTGCCCCAGACGCCGCTTCACACAGTTTCGATGTGGGGTCAGCATCCCTCCCTCCTCCCCTCCTGGGGCAGGCCATGGCTCTGGAGGACATTCTTTATGGCTCCCCCTGCAAGCTCCCATCCGGCACACTCTTTGCGCCAAATTATATTTCACATGCACGTCTTAATAGCAGCACAGTATGGTCTAAGTTAAAAGCAGCCTTTTAGACCATGTATTCAGCCCTTTGATCGGGCTCAGTTTAGGCTCTTGACACTAACTTCGTTTGGTTTTCTGTGGCTTAACCGTTTGCTGTTCCCATCGTTGTTCATAACAGCATTGTTTGTAGGTCACTTGCAGTTTTAAGTGCTAATTGAAGGATCGGATTTCTTCATGTGTAATTGTTTTGTGGTGTACAGCTTGCCTTAAAACTTCTCTCTTTTTAATATAAAAAGGCTTTTAGGCATAACTATATGGAGAGATATATAAATAATATTAATTTCCCCATTTACTTCTCTAGCTGTTTTTGCAAGAATGAATGTGGATTAACATTGTTATCCTTTCCTAACAATTATCTTTCGCTACTCTAGCTAGTTTAGTTCTAAAAGACAGAGCCATTGACAAGGGAAAAAAGGGAACCTTCTCAGATTTTTCAGCTCAGCGGTGGTAATGTTGCACTGAACACTAATGAGGGAACCCCCACTGATTTGCCTGCTTTGTGACTTTTCTATTTCATAATTATTTTTAAAACGCAAAACGACATGAGGTAGCCTAGTCATGTCTCTACAACTTCCTGGTAGCTCAGTTCTTACTGCAGATGGCAATTTGTTCTTGTAACATATATGTCTCTCTGACCATTTTCATCTAATTTGTATGGGTTCTACCATTTCCTTTCTCTCTTTCAGGGACCTTGCTGTGTGTGAGCTAGGGGGTGGCATGACATGCTTGGCTGGGCTCATGGTAGGTCTTTTCTCAATTCCAATCCCATTCAGAGGAAGAAACAAAAGGAAAAATGTTCCAGTGCCTCCAACTGCTGGGTCAGAGAACTGTCAACAGCCTCAGCTGCGGTCAAGCTGCAGAGTCTTGAGAGACCTTCTAGATTGACTTGCTTTCGTATCATATTGATTTTATGGTTGCCTCGATGAGCAGAAACATTTTACCTCGGTGTAGTCAATATCTTTTGTTGTGACATTCCAGGCCACGTACGGTCTGTTTTTCATTGCCATAGCCGAAGCTTTTTTTTTTTTTCAGATTATAGTCCCATTTGCTAAGATACAGGAATAGCCTGGCGAATCACAGTTGGAGCACCATGATATAGCTGCTAATGTTTTGCCTGCATTATTACACCAACAAACATGATCCAGAGCTCTCGGTAATTAGATTCTTTTGAATTAGATTGGCCATTCAGGAGAGTCGTTCACCATTCTCTAGGTTCTGAGTCATGTATTCAGGAGATATTATGTAGCAGTGCAGTGCATTAGACAAGTTTTTATGTCTCTACAAATAAAAGCATATTGTTACACTGATTGGCATTTGACAAACCTGTCGCTCTTATACAATGTGTCGAGGTTACAGCCCAATGTGCGAGCATGTCAAAGCTCACAAAAAAATTACCCTTACAAAGCCATCTGCCTGCAATGCAAAGTTATATGAAGGGCATCAGGCAGTCAGACAGAAGCAAGCTGAAAGGCAGAGTGACAGCCTTGTATGATGGCTCTACTAGATAAACAGAAGCCCGCAAATGAAAGCCTCTCAGAATACCATCATCGGCTGTCACAATGCAATTACGGAACAGAATGATAGCAAGATAGAGGCTCCCGCAAATGGAATGATAAAAGTATTGACTGATTTGATTGAATGATTAAAATAATGCAGACATAAAATGAAAAAAGATTGAAGATTGTTACAGAGAAATAGGTGAGGAAGCATGATACTGAAGGCTTGTCACTCCTGTCTTCACTTCCACACAGACAAGCATATTTGCTCATTGTTTGCTGTGCTCTTTTTTTCAGGTTGCTATTTCTGCAGATGTCAAAGAAGTTCTGTTAACTGATGGAAATGAAAAGGCCATCAAAAGTATCCTTATTCAGATAGAGAACTGGTTTGTTGTGCTCGTTCCCTTTTTACTGGCTGAGTAACAATCGATATAAAGACAGACAGCATGTGGTATATTAAGAAAAGTCCCCAAATAAGTAATTAAAAATTACACGTAGAATGTCTTGAACAGAGCTACAGCTTCGCGCATAATAAATGCCACATTTTCTCCTTTAATTAAAAATGCAGGTGTTGGTATAGAGCAAGTACAGTAGTAAATATTTGTCTTGCGGTGGAGTGCTGAAAGACTCGTGTGTGTATGCTGCATGTTCACAGGAGGTATAGTAGTGAATTAAATCATTAGCTCCCCTTCATGTATCCATTTTGCAAAGGAGCTAGATTTTTTTTTGCTACTTTCAGATACTGGCCTCTTAAAACATACCCGGCATTCATATACTGTCATCGCTTTTCCAGTGTATATTGAAATATTTCATTGTTGCTGCTAAGTTATAACTGCCTGCAAATTACCCATTTAGTTTGCTTAATCAATTATCAATTTATCATTATTTCTCTTGATGTAAGATTGCAAAACTCCTCTGTCCCTTGTAGAAAGTATTCTATTGTATTTTTTATAATAGATTAAATTGCTATTATGCCCTTCTAATGTGAACATACAGTTCAGAAAATTGAACTGGACTTGGGCTGAGAGAATGAGTGAGCATAATTTGTGGCCACATTAAATATCAGCACAGAACAAGAACAGATATATACAGTGAATACTAATAGCCCTTAGAAATTGAGAGGGAAAAAAGGAAGATATCTATTTGCTTTTGTTCCTTGATAATCTTTCCATTTACATTTTAAGGCAGGCTAATTTTTCAGGTTTTGGCCACTTCAGCATCAGAATTATTTAGATTTGAGTTTTGTATGTATTTGAGAGCTAACATAATGAGTAATTAATGAAAAAAAAAAGTTAAACTAAACAAATTGCAGTTGCTGATGCCTGTTAAAACAGGAGACATTTCAGTGCAATAATATTAGCTACTACCTTTAAAAAAGACTTTCTCAGAGGTAACTGAGGTAACTATAATTGCTTACAACACTTGAACAATTTCATGTTAAAACCAGCCAATCCTAGATCATATCTGTTAAAACTTGAAATAAGCCTGATAAAAGACTCCATTTGCTTGAAAAGGCAATTCTCAGCTGTGTTCCGGGGATTCTTATTTTGTTAAATTCTATCTTGTTAGACTTGTGTCTTGAGGAGGAAGTATTCATTAGTCTGTGTATTTTAATCAGCACCATCCTTTCCAATCTTTCTTCCATGTCATTATAAAGATAAAAAATGTGGGAGAAAAAAGTGTTTCAAAACTAGCCTAACAAAACAAACTTATGTTGTATAGGAGCACAGGTATTAAACAAAAGGTCATTTTATCCACAGAAAGCTTCAGGTGGGCTTAGTAATCATCAAGTCAGCAAATATCTTGCATAGCAGATTCCATAAACATACCTGAACTTTTTTGAAATGTAGAAGCCTTTTATAACAAAGAAAATTGGCAAGTGCCAAAAGTTTTCACTCAGTCTTTGGAATTAAACAAATAAAAGTGCTTTTATTCCTGAAAAAGATACCATTAATGTCATCCAATTATCACACCTTAGTTTTTCACAATACGTTTTAGAAATATCCTCTGTTTCCAAAAGCCCTACAAGAAGTCTTCATCTGTATTCACTCAGTGAATCCCTACCAGGGAAGCCATTGGTGGACGGCTCTAACAGGAATTTATTTTTCTTTTTTAACATTTGGTGCTCAGAAGGCTCAGCATTCAGAGTGCTTTTATTGTGCTGGATTTTACAATGGGCTTAATATTAGCAGGGTGCCAAAGTGCAGCAGCCTAAGAACTTTGCCATGTAGGTGGAATGTATTCTTAAAAGTGCACATAGTAAAATTTATGTTGCATTTTACGTGGTTTATGGATTTCAGGAGGAATTTTATGATCTGTCTTATGGCAATTTTCTTTTGCACTATTTTCTATAGTGACTAGCTATAATAGAAGTTTAGGCTAAATTTAAATCTGTGTCAGCCACACCAGACTCACTGAAATCAGTAATAATTTTAGGTGTAATTAGAAAATAGTGTTTGGACCCAAGTGCCACTGATTACAAATGACCAATTTCTACTAATTCTTGTTATTGCTGATGCTATTTTTTAATTGTTTAGCATACCAAATTAAGGTAATGTGGGATAAAATACTGTTTTCTTTCCTAGATTCTTCTCTTCAGGAATAGTTAATGCCTAGTATTATGTTTTTATGTAGGTATTATAGATTAAAATAATCTTGTTTTAAAATTACTGTTTACATCTTCCCTTTAAATTTCTTAGGAAGCTTAAATTACATGCCAGTCATGCTATAATATCCAAAAATTACTTTCCAAAAAGTAAAAGTGGTTGTCAACAGAAAAAAAAAAAGAAAAAAAATCCCTGTCAGAAGCCAGGAAATCACCAAGCAAGCCTGCTAATTATTCTTAATGGGCAAGATGAGCACATTAAGAAACAAATGAATACATCAGTGAAATGTAATTGAAAATCGACCTGGCAATAGTGCATTGCATCTGAGAATCTGCCTTTGTATTATCAACATCATCATAATTATTGTTGTTTTTGTTGTTGCTATCGCTATTCAGTGAGCATAACTAACAGCTTTGCTTTGCAAAATCTCAGTCTTTTTAGGACTTGATTTTTCTTTTAATTTTTGACATGCTTCCTATTAATCTCCATTTCATACTGCCACGTGAAATATTCACTATGTATGTTTTCAATATTTATATTACGATGTGTTATTGAAATGTTAGAAGTTAAGACAATTTATGAACTAGTTCATTTCAAATAATTGTTGTCATTTTGACCCTCTCACTGTGAAATATATTGCTATATTTTTATATTGATCCATGATCTTATGTATTATGTTTATGGAGGTTTTTAGAAGGATATTATGATTGGAGTTGCTAATCCATTTAAAAGACTTCACTCTAACTCACTGGTTTTCCTTATCATGATCATGTTTTAATGGATTAAATAGACCATTTATATAGCAAAATCAATAAAATACAGGCATTACTCCTTTTGCGGTTTGGTCCAAAACTTTATTGTTGGTTTAATGTGTTTTATCTAAATTCTTTCAGTATCATTTAAGTAAGGAAAGTATTAAAAATAAAAATGTGGACATATCTAGTGAATAATAAATATATACACAGGGCAAAGTTACCAGATTCATCCCCATTTGTAATTTTGGGTGATATGAATTCAGATACACATTTTCAAACTCAGGTAATATCTGTGACATAAGTCAATCATGAACATCAAATTCTGTTTCCTCAGAACACTGGAAGCATCTTTATTCAGTTTGACATGTCCAAAGCCAAGGACGAGGTTCATTTTAGCAAAAATTCTCTCCTATTTCAGAGAGGCTGTCTACCTTCTGCCTTAGCTCTGTTTCACACCACGCACTGGTGACTTGAACTACTGTCTGAAAGCATCAATAATACAAAACATCGTTGCAGTGCACTGTAATGGCCATTAAAATACAGTGTATGGATCTTTCAACAGTCCTGGGAAATTCAGATTAGAAGGGTCATGTTCAGCCTGAATGCCTGAAGACATGGGCTCATAAATTATTTAAAAAAGCTGGTGTTCACATGTTTATAAGCATTATTCATAGTTTTGCTCAGTTATATAGTTTAAGTGCAGTGTAGCTAATTTATCAACAATGTTATTTCTGCCTGTACTTAAAAACGGCATGCTTTGCTCATAAAGTTACTTATGACTTGCTGTTGCTTTACAGGTATAGACCATTCATTTACTACTTCTCATTGCATATTGTAGAGGACATTTAAAAGGCACATCCAAACTACAGAGATTTGTGGAAACCAGTTTTCTGTCATTCCATTTCTAGTTTTTGGCTTCAGAAAATACCATTTATCTATTCCATTGTTTGGATAGAGGCTTTCCTAAAATAACTTTTCTTAAATAACCAACTCTGTTAGGAAGGCCAATTATGAGATTTCAGCAAAGCAAATAAAAAGATTTATTAATGATTTCAAATTAACCTGAAAGTAGTGTTCAGTTTTCTTATAAGAGCACTTTCAAAAAATTTGATGTATTTTGTGGACCTAGAAACATCCTTCCAATGAGCACCAGATTTCCTGTGCCTTATATAAAAAAGAGGGATCGTTGGTGTCTTTACCTAAAATGTCTAAGATAATTTCTTGTATTTGAGACTGACAAGTGCATATGGATTCACACTGACTGACAATTAGTATTCTCACAGTTTTCACTTACTTACTATACCTTTTTCCTTCCAATGGCTTCTCACTAACTGCAAATGATTGATTATGAAGGTTATCTTTCTAGCTGCAGATGACTGGGCTCAGCTTCCCTTGAACCCTTTCCTTGATAGCCTTTGCTTTCACCTGCTTGAATGGCTACTCACATTTGTGACCTGACGTTGCAAACTACAAGAAGCTGAGACACTAGGCTAAGGCACTGTTGTGGTACAGATGGGGAAGAAAAGGCAATTATTGCTTTGTACTCTTTTATGGTAGTTCCAAATCTTTCTCAAGAAAGCAGATGGACTAGAAACTCCTTTGCCTATAGGTTAAGGTGATCCCATTGTGTGTTGGATTCACCCAGACAGAGCCAGGAACAAATGTCTGTGTCTTTGTGGCAGGGCAGGTACTCAAAACCCACAAGCCTCCAAAATCTCAGTGCTGGGATATAGCGATATAGTCAAAAGCAGCACAAATTAAACTGAACATTTGGTAACCATGCTAAAAAATGAATTTCGTTATGATTGTCATTCTTGTATTTGTAAATAGTTGCCTTAAAATACACACAAGGCATGGGAAGTCTTTTATCAGTTCCCTGGGCTAGAAATTCCGTAAATGAAACAGTAAATAGAGGTAGGCAACAATAACAAATTGCTGCGTAGATACATGGGTGATGTGCTGGAGTAGTAATATAAAATTTATGCTTCTGAAAAAAGACTGACTCTTAGCACAGAATAAAGACCAAACTGATGAGAGACATTATGAAGGTACTAGCAATGGAAAAGACTGGGGTTTATTGTTTTTATTATTGCTCTAGTTTTGTGGATAATTCTTAACAATTACACTACAGATGTAAACGAGATCATCGCAAGAAACCAAAATGCTGGAGTATTTAAGGCTCAGAAAGTGTCCAGCCGGTAAGATTCTAATAAACATATTTTTCTGAAGATGCTATTAAACTGTATTACTGATTCTTGCATGTGCTTCTGTATTTAATGTATGCAAAAGTGTGAAAGTTAGAGACTTTGGTTTCAGATTGTCTCCAGAGCCCTTCCTACCCATCCTGTAATAGGTGGTGCCACTGAACTGTCTGCTTCACTGAGGTATTTCCAGGTACAGTAGTGACTGGAAGTAGCTGAAGAATTGAAGTGTGTTCATCTCTTCCAGTATTTTAAAAAGTAAATTGTAAAGTACTTGGTATTCGTGGTACAGGGTTAAGAATTAGAAGATGGCTACCTAAGAGCAAGTAGTGCACTCTTATTTGTTTGTCTAAATAATGTATTTTTTTTGATGAAGGCCTCTCAGTCCTTCTAAAAGTGACAAAAGTAAAGCTGAAAAATGGGTGACAAAAGAAAACTGTTAATGCAGAATAAGCTTACTAACATACAGGGTTAAACCCATACAGCTTTAATGGGTATCATTCACGTCATTTAACCCTATGCTTATGTAGCCTATCTGTGTAGAGAAGTTCTTTTAAGTGAGCATTTAGGGCTAGAAAATTTCTGCCTTCATTAGGGTGTATGTCCATATGACTTGGAAATATATCTCTGCATCCTAATAAGAGCCTGCCAGGTAGACAGAGGCCATGCAGGCCCCAGGTCTTTCAGGTTCCACATGCTGAGCCCCTCTAGTGAGCAGGCTCTGACACTGCTGAGGAGAGGCTGTATGGTATGTCCATCCAGAAGCTTAGATTTTGTAGATTTCTACAGTGTATGAGATTTCAGATTTCATCCCTTGTCAAGATTTAAAACCTGGTCTTTTAGATATCAATCAAAAGCACATTTTCTACTCTGTCCTCATTTACATTTATCTAATGCTTAAGGTCATTTGTGATCATTTGAGTGTATTTCAGCATATGGAATCAGTGAATAATAGATTTCAGCCTCATGCTGTGAAGAAAGATTGTGTTTTTACAAGACATGATGTTGTTTACTGGGTGTTAATAATCACTAATTAATAAACATATCTAGGCATCATAAAATGTGGCATTTTAAGGAGTAAAAATGTCAAGTGTTTAACTTCTTGAGTGCAATAGCATTTAGGGCCTTAGTTGCATAAATAAAATAATTAAATTACAAAATAATATGAATTACTGTATGAAAACATAAGGCTTATTATGATAAACACTTGATTTGATTGTTAATTCTATATTTTAAGGCTTTTTTAGATTTGTTGTAACAGTATAAAGTTTTATAAAATGAGTATTCAAATGACTCTAATGGATTGATCAGTCCTTCAGATTCAGTAATGATGTGTAATGAAAACAGTAACAAAGTTATATGAGCCCTTCTCAATGCCTGGAAGAAACTAAAAAGCTGATGTAAAGTCCGAAATATTATTGTAACCTTGATTCACTTTTCCTACAGCTGAAAACCTTAGTTACATAATGATTATGGGGATGGAAAAAAAAAAAAAGAGGAAAAAACCACAAGAAAATTAAGGAAATTTAGTGTTTTGTAGGGAAGAATTCAACACTAGTGTGCAAAGTGACAGTCTGACTTATTTTACATGGATCAGATCTTGCAGGCAAATGAATATAGTGATGCATGTAAGTGATTTACTGCAACATTAGTTTAATCTGGAGAAGGCATGTTCTTTGCTATAACATGTCATTTGAACAGTGTCCAGTCCTGCAACTTTGCAGTGTCCAGTGCAAAGTTGAAAGATTCTTTCCATGCGAAAGATAATTCAGAATAGACCCTTCTCACTGCACCTTTATCTTACATCAGGATCTTGAACTCTTTTCCTTGCACATGGAGCAGAAATTATCAGTATGAAAGTCAGTTTGTGACTGTTCCAGACATTTTAGTTTACACTTGGAAAATATTCCAAAACATGTATGGTGCGAAAAGGAACAATAGGGCATCAGCCAAGAGAAGTTAAATTAGGACAACACGTCATATATTTATTTGTTTAGATTTATACAAAATGCAGTAAATGAGCACTTATCTAGCTCTCTGCCAACTCTTGATTATTGTTTAAAAAAACAGTAATGTAAGCCAAACTGGCAGTTTGTCATATTATGTGTTATAATGTAATAATAGATATTTAGTAAACAGTTTACTTCAGTGGTGGATATACAATTCTATTTTATTTTTAGTTTTCATACATATGCTCAGGATTTCTTGCTTATGTATACTGGAAATAGGTACAGTAATACCACCCAGTTACTAGTAATGTCTTGCCATAAAGAAGGGTATTTAAACCTTGTATGGGTTTGACAATTTTATTTTTCTCACTGTTCAGAAATTATCCATGAACCATGTGGCTTACCTTATAACTTACCATATGAGCTATTGCAGTAGCCGTCTTTGTGCCATCCACTGTTATTGGTTTGACGTGCATTATATTTTCAACGTGTCCACCGATTATTAAATTAGCAATGACAAAGTCAAGGAATCTGCTTTTTGTCTTCTATTTGTTTCAATGTGGAAATTTTCCTGAAGCAGTTTGGGTAGTAGAATTTTGAAAAATTATTGTTATTACAAGTGTCGTGATGGAAAAGCTTTACCAAAGAGAAAAGCCCGCAGTATATTCTGCAGGTTAACAGACTCAGTCTGGTTTACTTATTTACTTTGTCTAACATTGAATCTGTTAAGAGCAAAAGTTGCATTCTAATTGCTGATATTAGCTGCAAACAAGTTTATTGTTTTCCTAAGAGTGTCAGAGAGATTATGTGCCACATTGGAGTGTAAGCAAGTACATGCAACATCAAGTCACTAAAGAGAAATGCTTGTGGCAATGCACCCTTTGATTTGATTAGTAATAGTGTATAACATACTCTTTATTAATTCTATAAAAACTTTAGAACCCACATCAAGAATGAATGACCATGTAAGCAAAAGAGACAATTCCATCTCCTTAAAGATTAACACATAGTTTACAATCTTCTCTGAGATTTTAGTGTTCCTTACAAATGCAATGAATTTACAAGCTTCGAGAACTATACCTATGAAGAAAAAAAGTCTTTTGAAATACTGAATGGCATCTAGTATAATGGTGGATGAGATTTCAGTGACAGAGCGCTGAATTACATTGTCCTGAATCTGCTCTTACATTAATGGCCTGTTTTTTTTGTATCTGCCAACATGTGAATATTTTACCTTGCTGCAATGTTCTTCAAATATGTCAACTTTCTAACCTTGCAGATTCCAACAGGTCAGGTCAGAGGTTCCATCAAGTGGGACAGCCCTAATAAAGTCTCTTTCTCTGTTTCCATACATCAAAATGACCTGAATGTGTCTAAATTCAAACTTTTTGAAAACATTTCTTGAATTTGTTGTATTTGTCATCTTAGCAACCCTAAAGGCATCCCTTTCTTCCAGTTACTTTTCCAGTCTCCTTATGTAACATTCTTGCATGCCAGCATCTCTTGGTAAGGAGGAAGCTGCTAAAAGGAACATTTCCTGCTCTTTGGTTTGGAAGAAAAGGCTCCTGGTTCCTGTTCACTTAATTTGATCATTTCATGAGTTTTTGGGAAGATACAATAAACAATCTGTTTGCTCATGTCTGTTGTGAAGTTGTAGCTCTTTATCGCTCAGCTCAGGTGGAAACTATTCCATACCTCTGATCATCGTTGCCCCGCTCTGTATCTTTTTCAGTTTCAATCTACTCATTTTCAGATGACTCTGATCAGTATTGCATTCAAAGCGTGCATAAATAGATATATGTAATGGAATAATTATGCTTTTTGTTCCTGTTCTGAAAATCCTAACGGTGATTTGCTCTTTTCACTGCAGTTGAGCACAGAGCTAATAGTTTCATGACACTGTCTGTCACAACATCAGGAGCTTTCCAGCGATGGTCAGTTTGGAGACCTTCATTTTCTGTATCAAGTGAGAATTATTTTTTCCATTATGCACTTTGCATTTATCCACACTGAATTTCATCTGTCATTTTATTGTCTAATTACTCGGTTTCATCCTTCTGCAGTCCTTCACAGTCTGCTCTTTTCCTCACTATCTTGAATGACTTCTTAACATTAGCAAACTTTGCCACCTCAGTGCTCATCTCTTGTAAATATGTTGAATAGAATGGGTCCCAGGGGAGCTCTGCTGATTATCTCCCTGCACTGTGAGAATTGTCCATTTGCTACAACCCTCTTCCATGTCTTTTGTTCTATTATTTAGCCATGCCAGGACTCTTGTCCAGCAAGTCTATTTTCCTAAAAGATTGTTAGTGACGGTCTTTGCCAGTATCTTTTTGGAATCAGAGTCAGGCTGTGTTACCCAGATCACCCTTATGTACTTGTTGATACCTTGGAAGAGCTCAAGGTTTATAAAACAGGAATTCCTTTTACAGAAGACATATCAGAAAAGGCTTCTGTGGTGAAATATCTTCAGTTTCTTCTACAGTGAAGTAAATTTTGCACTGATACAAAAAATTAATTTCACCTCTCTGAAATGTTGTTGTCCTCTGTGAGTGCTCATTCTTTATCCCAATTATCAGCTGGCAGAAGATTTAGCACAAAAGGAAGAGTACACTCATTTTTTTACCTGCCTAATTTTATTATTGTATTTAATTTTCCAATTTTGTGATTTTGCCTTCAACTGGGTGTAACTTCAGCTTTTGTTTCTAATTTTTTCCTAACATTTTGTTTCTGTTAACTTTTTTTACTGTTTAACCATACCATCTGACTCTTACAAGCTTCCAAGCCTCTCTTATTTGTGTATTTTACCCAGTTGTGTTGATTTAATAAAGGATATTTTGAATTGCATTGTAGCTTTGTCTGTCTTCTTTATGGGGCCAGATAAGAATACATAAAGAGAAGAGAGAAAACTGAAAAGTTAGCATGCTCTGTAAATAAATTCCTATGTGTTTGGAATAACAGGCAGAAAAGCTAGGTGTTAGCTAAAATTGTAACATTGCCTTATTTTAAATAATTCTTGCTCAAATCTTTGACTGTTTAATGATGGTCTCCGCTTAGCTAAAAAAACATGGTCTTGGTAAAACTATTCCTCTTGTACTCTCTTGGGTTGTACAAAAAGATTAGAGGGAGGCCACTGATACGAAAAGACTGAGATCTTTCTTCCCAGAGCTTTAAAGGAAAATGTCTTTGAGATGTTAGAATCAAAGATTATGTTTTTTATTCCTATGCTGCTTTTTATATCTATCATTTTAGCCAATTTTTCCATTGTTTCCTGGTTTATGTTGTTACCCTTGTACCTTTGTCTACCCTTCCTTGTCTACCTTGGCTTCACCTTAATACGCAGTCGTCAAGTACATCTTTACACACTTTGAGTATACTCTCTCCTTCACAGGCACTCTTGGCTAACCTTCGCCATGACAAACTTTAAATTTTGACAGTGTGATGCTTAAAGTGTTATCCTTGTTTATTTCATTCATACTCAGTTAATAGTTAGTTCATTAACCAAGGATACTGAAAATGGATGGGTCTCAGGAAGGGGGCAGAAGAGTGAATCAAGGTCTGGAGATGAGGGAGTTAAAGAACTCTGTTTGCTTGTCAAAGAAATTATTTGATTGTTAAGAAATGAATTGATTTTGATCTGAAAGTCTGGTGTGGAGGAAAAAACCCCTTTAACAGAAAATCAGTCTCTAATCTAGCTTACAAGGACCTAACTAGATGTAGAAATTGAAGGCAGGCAAATTCAGTCTAGGAAAAAAACGAGATTTGACAGACTGATAATACATTAAAACATCTTTCCATGGGAAGTGATAGTTTCTTAAGCAGTGAATGTGTTTGAATCATGGGTATCTATCTGAAACATGTATTAATTTCCTGAGCTATATGGGCTTGATACAGAAATTTGAAATCTTAGATGTCTATTGTGGTCCCTTCTGCCATCCGAATTTAAGCACCCGCGACTTACATCTTCTCTGCTATTTTAAGTTTTTCCTCCATTCAGCCTTTCTGGACCTGCCTGGTTCACTTCACATTCTTGTTTTTTTTCTTCTGGTTCCCTTGATTATCCTCCCCATATTCATGGATATGCTATTTTCTAAAGAGCAAGAAACTGTCTTCTTTTCCTTCATATTCCTTCAAATCACTGATTGTAGCGTTACAGTTGTGCCACATGTGTTTGTGCTGTCTTGTACTTTGAAATTATGGGGGGGTTTATTATACTGTATCATTCTGAATTAGAATTTGAGAACCATCAGGGTTTTTTTTAAAAAAATGTGCTATCTGAACCTTGCTAAAAACAGTAGTCTGTCTCCAAATAAAGGCTGATTTAGAATGTATTGATGTAGCGGAGGGATTGTGCTGAATGTTGGGTTGTGATGTGTCAACAAAATGGAAAAATTTATTCTACAACAGCTGTATTTACATGCAGTGCATTAGTTATGTCCCCAAAATGTAGTAGTGTCTGATACACAGCAAATGTGTATTAGGACTGTTATTTTTGAAGACAAAGCTGTAATGTTTCCATCTGAATTGTAGCAAATTACGTTGTACAAAATAAGAGAGAGAGTATATATTCTTAGAAGAAGGAGTAAGGGAAGTGTGTAGCTTTATCATACACTTTCAAAAAGGAACTTTTAGGCAGGAAAACCTAGACAGGATCATGGTTAGGAGGGGCCCATAGTTGGTTTTGGTGTTTCTTTTCTTCTTTTGTATTAACCATGTTAGTGTGATTTGGTTTCATTGCGAATTGTTGTACCAGACATGGTATAAACACAGAGCAAAAATGCAGTTTGTGTTAGAGAATCTCTGGTGTAAGACCAGAGATAGATATGGTGAGGAAGGATAACAAGGACAACTGAAGTCAGCATGATAGACAGAGATGGAGGCACAAGAGGAGCCTTGCATCTTCTCAGTTTTCGTAGGCGCTCTTTTAAAGGACAGTTTCAAGGACAATAGAGTAAATTTGTGAATGATCATGGATAACATAGTGGAAGAAAATTTTACAGGTGCTTGCTTGAAAAGTTAAGTGGAAGATGTAGGCTGACATTAGGGCTGATTAAAGAAGGGACTTGTCCCTTCAATATTGAATGAGATAAAAAATAGGGGAATGAACTGTTGTGAAGCATTTGGAAAGGACAACTTGCAATTTACCTGGAGGAGTACAGAGAAAGGTGACAAGATCAGGGTTGTAGGCAAGAAAAACAACCTTTTCAGCAGCCTACTCAGTAAATATTAATATGGCGAGACTGCATTTTGCAAGAGCAGAGAGAGCAGTATTGTGATGTTTAGATGTAAGTGATGATGACATGGTTGAGAATTTGAGTGGGTTGGTAAGAAACTTCTTAGAGGTGCTGTGCAGAGGGAGTAAGCAAGAGCTGAGTATGCAGATACAGAGACGGGTCTAAGCTAAGTATAGATTACAGACTGGAATTAATGGTTATGTCCAAAGCGATCCAGAAAATGAGGTTACAATGCCTTGTGGTACTTTAGAGGTAATGACCTTCTCACTCACTGAGGCTGTGAAAAATACTGAGTTAGAGTCTGTATACACAGTATGAAATGGAGAAATGGGTAGTTTGGGTTAGCTTTCATGGGTGGGATAATCCAGAAGTAAAATTCAGAGGAAGAAAAGTTTGAGGTGGAACAGCATGAAATTATCAGAAATATGGGAAAGGTTTGAAGATAATCTTTGGAAGAGCACGTTTTAAAAATGATGTGACAAGAAAACCAAAACAGAGAGATTAAATATTGTCAAGAATAGCAAGATTTTACTGGGCTGAAGAGAGAAAAATGTGCACGAGAGTGAGGATCAAGTGCAGATTTTGAGTGTAGGTGAGAAAAATAATTGGTATACTTTGGGAAGAGCAGATAAGTGGCATGGAAGTTTCTGAAACCTGCAAGGACATAGTTAGAAGAATGTGTCCATCGGCAATCGTAAATAACACATTCCAAATACTGAGAAATGTAAGAGGAAAAGAAGAATGGTCAATGTTGGGTACCTGTGGTTGAAAACTTAGCTTTGCTCCCTTCAAACCAGGTATGCACTGTAGGGAATGAGATAATGGATAAGAATACAAAGCAAAGTGAAGCAGTCAAAGTAAGAAACAGAGAAGGTGAAAGAAGGCGGAGAAATAAGAGCAGCCTTATGAGAATATAATAAGAAAGATGGGGAAATTATAGTTGGGAGATTTGCAAGACTCCTCAGAGGAGTTGTAATGATAGGTGTACACATTGCCTCTATCACTAGGTTAAAATCCATCTTCTTGATCTTTATACAAAACTAAGGAATCTCAAATGGAGATCAAGGTGTGGAGAAACATTCCTGATGATGCCTTTTGTTAATGTGCTAATGAACTTGCTTGGTTAATGTCATAGAAAAAGTCATATAAACCCCCAGACAAAATCTTTTACCTGAACCTGTATACTTTCCAATGATAATGCTTTTCAAAGACTGAAGCTTAAATTAAAATATGAAAAGAAGAGGTGGGTAGATAGGGATTCTTGGTAGCTGCTCATCTGCTAATTTGGACAACTTTTTGAATCCTTATTAAAACTACTAATACATTTTGAAGCAAGTAAGTCTTTTGTGTCTTTTGTCCTTTTTTCCTCATTTTTATATTTTTGTCTTTATCTGCACAACTACTTTTCCGCTAATTTGAGAGCTACTCTAGCCTGTGCCATTCATCACAAGAACATCTCAGAGGAACTTGGAAATGTTTCAAGTTTTAACAATCAGAGACTTAACCTGTTTTTTCTCATGTAAGTTACCTGCCTAGACACACTAGGAAGAAAAACACTGAATAACAGAAGTTGAATAATAATAGTAATGAGGGATTTTGCATGAGAAATAAAAACCCAGTAAAATCAGGTCTTTTGTTGTAGATTGCTGAGATACTTTACCAATGTAAGGAAAAGTGTCGACATTTGTCAGGCTACCCTCCCTAAGTTAGAATTACTGTACAGGGGAAACCTTGGCTGCTGTAACTATCCCTGCAACATTTGCTATTTTCTTGGGGTTTTTTTCCTTGGAATACATGAGGTTATTTGAGGGTAGATTTTTGTGCTTAAAGTCTATATTTTCTTGCTTGATCTTTTTGTTCTATTATCATTATTCTTGTATCTTGACCTAATTGCATTTTCTGGCTTGCTTGTCAATATAAAAGGTAAATCAGGTGTGGGCAAAAAGGAAGACTTGCTTTGATTATTTGTGTGTGTGTTGTTTGGGGTTGTTTTTACTGAATTTTTTGCTTTAGAATGGTGTAAGGTTGACAGCCTAGGAAAGTAAAGCATCAGTACATCTTTTCTCAGCCTATTTTGATAGTATGCTTTATCCCTAACTTGGAAAAGCCACCTCTGCATGGAAGAGGGTAGTTCATTCTCCACAGCTCTTCAGTCCTTGTCCTTTTTGCTAGGACTACCATCAAGATTGCTAATTTTAGTCATAGGTTTGTGACATGGGTACTTCTCCTCTGAAAACTGCTCAAATTCATTTGATACAGGCCATAAAGCAGCCATTAGTGGGTACCAAGTTTCAGCCACCATTACTTTGACCTAAGTGGCAGCTGAACAGTGCAGTAATGTTTTCCCTTTGCATCCTATTTCATTTTTAATGTTCTTGTAGCTAAAAAAAAGCTCCCAACTTTTTTATATTTCTGTTGGATTTCAGATCCTTTTCTGCTGACACTCATTTGCCTGTTTTCAATTGTAAGAAACTAAACCTGCATCAGTTTAATAAGCCAGCACAAAATAATATCAAGAGTGGGCTTTGCACAGCCTTAAATATGTCAGTTTGTTGTTTATGGAATTTTTTCTTACAAACAAGCCATTGAAGGTATGTCTTGGAGAGAAACACAAAATAAACCACATTTTTCAAATTTACAAAGTAATTTCAGTTGTTAGTATTGTAGCACCTTCCTTCAAAAGAAAGGCATAAAAATATTATAGCTTTAAAACTTACTTTACTGGAAGAAGAGAGGCTTTATTAAAAAAATACTTATGTCAGCTAATTTAGCATCACTGGAAAGGAACAAGAGGGAAATACTAACGGCTTGCATTTTCTTCATGTTGGCACTCAACATGATACTGGCAATTTAAGAGACTTTTGTGGTGTGGTATTTCTACACTTCTACTTTTTAAAAGGAAATTTCATAAAAACTGAGATTTTCAGATTTCTGTTGCTACCACTTTTCTGCGTTTCCTAGAAGTGCTTTTCTTTAAATGGAAATGCAATCAGCCCTTACTTCATTGTGCCTTCAGTATTTCTTTCAGGTCTGACCACTAAGTCCGAGATTCACATCCTCAGTAACTCAAAAAGAAATTTTTGTTCCTCACCCCCTTACTACATATAGATGCATGCATTTAGATGTACCTCTTTACCTTTTTCAGGATTGTTTTGCAATATCAGTGGGTTTTTCTGGACTTTACGCCCAGGAATTGTGCTTGGATTACAACAGCTTGTCTGGCTCGTTGATGGTCTTTATGTAAGACCTGAGTCTGATTCACTGCATTCATTAGCACTAGAATTCAAAATAGCTGATTCAGAATCAGGCTGATTCTGACATCTGTGTTAATGATGTAATAGTGAGCAGAATTATTCTGTTTCCTTGATATGTGGGGGCACATCTGCTTTACAGGTGCAGATGCAGATACTCCATTGTGGGTCCTGCAAATTTGTGAAAGCATTAAATAGACAGGGTGGCCCAGAGTTAGCCACCGAAACAGTCTTGGAGGTTGCAGCCCATGCTGTGCTTCACATCCCCTGGCTGCATCTCCCTTACTAGTCATCCTTGCACTTAGCTAAAGATAGCAAGGACAAATCATGCGGCTTGCAGTTCCATCTCTCCCATCAGAGTGCATACATTCTGAGCAAGATCAGGGTGAGTCCTACTGGTATTTATTTTAGAGACATTTTCTTTAGTTTACATGGTTATCAGGATGAGTCCTGTTGGTATTTATTTTATAGAAATTAACTTCAGTTTCCCCACAGGAGTAAAGCCTTTTCTGTACTTTCAGAAAATTTATGGCAAAGTTGATTTTAAAAATCTTGTGTGTAAATTTGCCATTGGCCTTTGCATAACTGTGATGTGTTCAAGAAGGCAATGGTACTGAAGCCAGAGACCAAAGGCAGCCCTGGTACTAGGTCAGGAATATGGAGGAAGATGTGGGGCCCTTAGCTCACTCCTTCTAACAGCACACATGCCAGTTGTGTTGCATCACTGCTCGTGCTCCTGGCAACGCATCAGTGCCATATTTTGCTCAGCACCATGGTTTATGAACTTCTACCTACCCACACAAATTCCTCTTGCCTGCATTAGGTGTGCACAGAAAATGCTGTGTTTTGAATGCTCAGCAGAAACCTGACAGTAACATAAGGGAGGGTTGGCGGGGGTTTTTTTTGTTTCCTTTTTTTTTTTTTTTTTCAGAAGGAGGCACTTGTGCTACCTTCCAAACTGCGTCTGTGAAGTATAGTAAATATATGGGTTAAAAAAATCATAATTCAAATCTCTATAGTGGTACTGATCAGATATCTCTGTTTCTGTAGCAATGAGAACTAAAGGTGGCCTTTTAAGGCTCACAGTTCTTCTACCAATTTCCAGATCTGCTTCAGGATTCTTAAAGTATTAGAGTGCGTGCTTTAAACCCACAAAACTTACCTTTACCTAATTTTCACCATTCTAACCTAAGTTTCCACGGAAACAGGGTTGAAAAAGCTGCTGGTAGCCAGCAGGCAGCCAGCAGCTGAGAGTGAGAACTCTCCTTTGTCACTTTCCACTACTGGATGCCTGCTGCGTGCCAGTGTGCAAAGCTACCTAGGCTTCTAAAATCTGGATTACTTTCAATTTGAGGGGGAAAAATTAAATTAATCTACTCTTTTCTGTCTTTGGATTGTCACAGTAAATTCCAGGAGGGCAAATGGGCTAATGAGTCCTGATCTGTTCGGTTACATTGAGCCCCACATAATCAAAGCTTTCCCAACCAACTGGGCCTCTGCTTTCATAATGTCCATGTTTTAAAAGCATTCGGTCTCAATTTTTTTGTCTGTGCACGTGTACACGCATATTGTGGTACCTTAATTCTCTGTATCTGTTTATCTACATATTTATGAACCTTTTTTGCATAAAGTACAGTCGATGTGCAAAATTCCCTTTTTTTCCTGTATACTTAGGGAACATTTCTGAATGAACACATTATAAACTGGTCCTCGGTTAAATATTAGGAGTAGGATGTGAATGGAGATGGCTTTTAACCAGAAGTAGATTATAGCTGCGGGAAGACTAAAGGGTCTATTTGGTCAAGACTCATACAAAACTGAGATAAGCATGCACAACCTGACAAGATCAGATTAGACCCTTCCCCCACGAGTGCTTTTCCCATAAATATTTATCTGCTTTCTATTATAAATAACCAGGAAATGAAAAAGAAGGATAGATTCCTTTTTAAAACTAGCCTAGAAATAGAAATGCAGCTTCAAATCTTTGGGGTAATGATATTTAAAGTATGCAGTACATTCCAATACTAGTTGCTATTTTTTAGATGGGAGTAAAGTACTGAAATTCTTTGTGGCAGCTACATAGATCAGCAACATTTATCAACAAAGAAGAACTTTGTACATATGTGAATTTTTGCCTACTACTGGGTACCTTAGAATTAAATAGCTTATCACCTATGAGAGAATAGGTGTTGACAGAGTCAGCACTGCTGTATTTTTAAGCTTGCCTGAGGCAACATTGCTGGCATTGAAGTTAAGCTTGGCATTTTTTCACCCTGTCCCTCCTCCCTCTAGCCCAAGTGAATGCTCACTTCATCAATGAGAAACACAACTGACTTGCCTGCCAGATGCAACAGAGATCCATGAATTCACATCTATTCCGCAGATTTGTGTTTCATTCAGATTGCCAATACTTTGACTTCACTTCTTCATGTAGTAGCGTTAAGGGGTAAAAATCTGAAGCTGTGCATGTGGCACTAATTCAGAAAGGCATATTTGTTGGTGATACACTCATCAGAACCTGTGTGGATTGCCTTTCTGTTATAACAAAAATTAGCTCTTTAGCTTTGAGATTTAAAACCTTAAAAATGTACAGAATAAGATTTTTATGTTCATCTTTGAAAGTAACGAGTGCACACTTTTTAAAAACACTTTGGTGTCACATAAGAATAATATTAGTACTTTAAAAATCTCAAGATGAAAAATGTAAGTCCTTTTTTCTTTTCTTTTTATTTCAAATCTTTTTTTTCCTCTAGCATTTTACGATGGGATAATGAGACAGATGTCTCTCAACTGGAAGGACATTTTGACATTGTTATGTGTGCTGACTGGTAAGTACATAAAAATCATAAAACTCATGTTAGAAAAATAGCTTTGCTGGAGTAATTGTACTGTGCTGCTTGCTGATGGCTAAGCAAAGTCAACAAATGAAGCACAAAGCCACCTTAACCTCAACAAATTAATATTCATCTCCATGTGACAGTTATAAGGTAGTCTTCTATCACGCAGTAACTTCTACCACATTATTTCCCAAAGATTGATTTTGAGAAGCATTTCCATTTTCTGGAATTGCCTCTGTTTCATGCTTGACGTATCAGTAAATGGACGACTTAGGCAAATTGCAAATAATTATGGCTCAGTGAGGAACAGTCTGGAGAAAAGGGAGTTTATCAACACAAACAGCTCAATTAGCTTACTTCTTAGGAAAGATCTGACTATTGATATAAGGAGATATATTTTTTGCTCCCTGGAATATCTTTCCAAGGAAAAAGAGATTTTCAAACCTCTTTTTTCCCACCACTTCATTCTGTTCCTTAAATCGATTTGACATCAGTATTTGTAGATTTAGGTTTTACATTATTTACACTGGCACGTGTTAATTATAAGATAATTCATAGTAAGAAAAATAAGAGTACTGCACTTAATTTATTAAAAGGTAGATAAATGTTGCAGTACGGTATATTGTTTAATAATTTATTCAAATAGATTTGATTATTGACGCAACCCTTTTCTGATACAGCGTTTGCGGGATTGTGCTGTGCTGTATTTGCTGTATGCTGGCTTTAAAAATGGCACATTATTATTATTTGTGTTACGTAAATGTAGACAGTGTAAAAAAAAGAGCTGTGCAAATTTTATTTAGAAGAGTAGATATTTTTAAACACATCTGTTTTCCCTTCATGGATATGTGCTCTTGACCCTTTAAATGTCCAGAACAAAAAAGAGCTGTTTATGTTTTGTGATGCGTAACTGTTGTGAGAGACCCGATTTGGAAAAAAAGGGACTTCCTAGGACAGCTCAGTTCAGCAAATTTCTGCACCTTATTAAGAATTAATTAAAGAAAAAGGCAAAGTATGAAGCTGTCTATTGTCTTCTAAACAATGTTTTTTTAAAGTGACTTCTTATAAAATATTTCTCTAAAGCTCTTTTTTTCTTTCATATTTTGCTATTTAAGCAAATCCTTCTTATTTCAGAAAAGTTATTGCTTTTTTTACGGCACTGGAGAAAGTGTATTTAGTGATCTTTTTGGCATTTTCTAATACCTATTTGTTGACAGAATGCAACAGTGCTTTATTTCTCTTAGCATTTAATTTCTGAAAAGTTATTTGTTCCCAAAAAGGACAGAGAAAGGTTTCTAACTAATCGCTGATAATGTGCCTCAGAGATGCATCATCTGATTAAAATAAGGAGCTAAACAACACCATATGATTTCAGCAAGTAATTTAGTAAATGCCTTCCTCACCAAATATTAGAATGGATACTCCAGGTTTCATTGCACAGATGAAGTTAATGCTGGACAGGATTAGATCAGATTAAGTATGAAAGTCAGATCAGAGTGCTGGCGGACACGAGCAGGAGGGCAGCAGTCTTCTCGGAGGCTTAGACAAGGCTCACATATGGATGTTCTCCAGATTATGTGGGTGAAGCAAGGTCTTGCCAAGAGATTTAGAGTTAAATTTGTTCTTCACACAAATATCAAAACAACCTGGCTGTGCCGTCTCTTGTATTCTTGATACTCACACCATGTCATCCTATTTGTGCTGGGAGTACAGCAGAGTGGAGCAAGACTTAAGTTGGTTTTTTCAGTAATATTCTTACCTAATACTCCTTCCAGTCTGTTTGGAAATAGTGTAGTTTCTTTAGGAAACAAAGAATCAAACATGACAGGTAAAATACATAATGCATTTGCAATCCCTGCATTTTGTACATTTATTTTGAAGCACTTAAGATGCAGCTAAGTGTGTAAATATTTATAGATTTCTAAAATATAAATAGAAACGTGCAGGTTCGTTTAAAGTATGTGGGTTTATTCACAAATTATCTCCATTTTCTTATTGCAAATGCCCATATATATATATATATATATATAAAGAGAATAAGCGTGAAAATCCCTTCATTGTTTGTTTCTTTTAGAAACGATTCTTTTAGTTATGGACACTAGGTTTTCTGGTACATGAAAAGGCTGGGGAAGAAATGTTCCATGCTTTATCAAACTCAAATCATCTTTTCATTTTCGTGTATTTCTCTTCGGAGATATAGAATCGGTTTGAGAACTGTTGGCAGGATTTTTGCTCTCTGAATTTTTTGGGCTGCCATTGAAGAGGGGAAAAAAAAAAATCTCTTTTTTTCTAGTTCCTTGGCTGAAACCTGAAGTATGCAGCGATAAAAACAGATAGAATAGATTGCATTTAGTTTAACACCATCATATAGCTCATTGTCAGTCAATAAAATCTGAGATTAGAACAGAGAACTAGAAAGCAAAAAATCGGAGTTCAAATATTAGGTACATGGATAAATTTTTATTGAAGTATTTCCAGCAAGGGTGATATTGTCTGATTCTCTGAATAGCTAACCAGTGGTACTGCTTGATCCCATTTACATGAAAACAAGCTCTATTCATAAACATATTCCAAATCCACATGGAGATTCAAGTAAAAATGTGCATGATTACAGCAAGCAGGGATGTGTTTATATTCATATATTTACAGTCAGACTTTCATAAACCTTGTGTGCAGGAGTGGAAAATAAGTTATTTCCCAGAACAAACAGTCTATTAGTTAACAGCTAAATTTAGTAGCTCAACCAGATTATAAAATAAATAAGAGGCAAACTGTGAAAGCTAGCCATTNTGCAATCCCTGCATTTTGTACATTTATTTTGAGGCACTTAAGATGCAGCTAAGTGTGTAAATATTTATAGATTTCTAAAATATAAATAGAAACGTGCAGGTTCGTTTAAAGTATGTGGGTTTATTCACAAATTATCTCCATTTTCTTATTGCAAATGCCCATATATATATATATATATATATAAAGAGAATAAGCGTGAAAATCCCTTCATTGTTTGTTTCTTTTAGAAACGATTCTTTTAGTTATGGACACTAGGTTTTCTGGTACATGAAAAGGCTGGGGAAGAAATGTTCCATGCTTTATCAAACTCAAATCATCTTTTCATTTTCGTGTATTTCTCTTCGGAGATATAGAATCGGTTTGAGAACTGTTGGCAGGATTTTTGCTCTCTGAATTTTTTGGGCTGCCATTGAAGAGGGGAAAAAAAAAAATCTCTTTTCTTCTAGTTCCTTGGCTGAAACCTGAAGTATGCAGCGATAAAAACAGATAGAATAGATTGCATTTAGTTTAACACCATCATATAGCTCATTGTCAGTCAATAAAATCTGAGATTAGAACAGAGAACTAGAAAGCAAAAAATCGGAGTTCAAATATTAGGTACATGGATAAATTTTTATTGAAGTATTTCCAGCAAGGGTGATATTGTCTGATTCTCTGAATAGCTAACCAGTGGTACTGCTTGATCCCATTTACATGAAAACAAGCTCTATTCATAAACATATTCCAAATCCACATGGAGATTCAAGTAAAAATGTGCATGATTACAGCAAGCAGGGATGTGTTTATATTCATATATTTACAGTCAGACTTTCATAAACCTTGTGTGCAGGAGTGGAAAATAAGTTATTTCCCAGAACAAACAGTCTATTAGTTAACAGCTAAATTTAGTAGCTCAACCAGATTATAAAATAAATAAGAGGCAAACTGTGAAAGCTAGCCATTATTTAACCATTCAGGATTTTGACAATAAAAATAGTTTCATGGTTCAGCGGTTCCGAAATAATTTGTAAAATTGTAAAATGTCAACTATGAGATAAAAATAAGGGAAAAAAAATCGTGATGAAGCTACACCTGGAAGAAGAATACAATGAAAAAATACTGAAATGACAGAATCTTTAGAGTATATGCACCTATCTTGTATTTTTAAGGGGGGAATTTTAAGGCCAGGTGAGGGCTGCCAGAATTTTTGACTTTAATTTGACCTACAATTGTGGACATAAAGTCATACAGGTGCTGGAATTGTGAGTATGAATAGAAGAGGAGAAATAACAGGTGGGTCTGTGGACAGGCCAGAACCAAGACTCTTCCAAAGCTCGAGAGCTTCAGATTCCTGATTATTAAAGTAGTGTATATACTATTCTTTATTGAGAAAAAAATTTCTGAGAAAAAAAATCTTTATCTTTCTCTATATTGTGAAACAAGTTTTCACAAATAATTTAATGTAGAGGTGGTCTAAGGTTTAGACCCCCATATGGTTTTGGAGACACAAGAACATTGTTTTGTTTGCACAAGAAGGGCCAGGGGCAGCTGTCCCACAATGCTTTCACTGCTGAGGTTTTTGCTGAAGTCATGGGGAGTTGTGGGTTTGCCAGGAATGTAGAACTGAACTGAAAGTATTGTTTAGACACCTTAAAATATGTCAGTTTTGTCTCTGTTACTTTATTTCACTTTTTATAAGGAGAGCTTTTTTGCCAGAATGCAGTAAGACCTCTGTTCTTCTTCCATTTAAACATTATTCATTTTAGGCCTGATTTCTTGCACACACTTTCAAGGGCATTGGAACCTGATGACATGGAAGTAAGGGTTTTTTCAGTTATATCACCCATGTAGTTGAAGGTGAACAACAAGATAAATAGCTCTACACATTAGACACCACACATGAATGTAACAGCGTCTGAAGTACACCTGTAAACTCAACTCTTTTGACAATTGCAAAGCATGCAAAAAGAAAAGTAAGTTCATCATGCAGCAAGTATCACCATGAAGCAAACTGAGAATCTACTTATTTTTTAAATTTGTTTCCTTGTGGCTTACTGTTACTTCTGTACAGCTTTGGTATAAACTTTTATTTTTGTTTTAATGGTAATTGAAAATTAAAAGAAAAAAAGAATAAGAGAGAAGAGATGTGACACGGTTGCATGCCTGTTCATCAAGATTTCACAGGTTAAGCGCATGGCCTAAACAAAGATTAAATCATCAACTGTGTTTCACCTCTGTACTGCTGTAATTCAAAGCTTCCTTATTGACCCGAGAAAACCTTGCTATACCTGTCCTGAGCTACTGCTCTCACAGTGTCCTTACTACATAAACATGAGATCTTACCACTAAAGTAATGGCAAGCTAAGCCAAATTTGAATGGAGCTGTGAGAACTGAGCGTGAATGGTTTAGAACAATACATGATTTAATTCTACTGAGCTGTTCACAGAATCACAGAATTGTTAGGACTGGAAGGGACCTCTGAGGTCACCTAGTCCAAAACTCTCTGCCAGGACCGGGTCACCCAGAGCAGGTTACACAGGAATGTGTGAGTTGTGAGCTTTGTAGGATGCTTTTGGCTACATTATCAGTATGCTGTGGTAATATTTAGTCATACAAATTCTACTGGTAAGAGAAACTGCATGACTAAATCCCCGTGCGTGGGCCAAATCCTGTTGCTGTCTGCAGCATAGATTATCTAACGACTTCTTTGGGATTTTCCTCATTCAAAGTGTCCGCTGACTCAGGTGGAGGATAGAGATGTTCCCTGGAGTCACTGCGTTGCATTAGCATTGCTTCCAGTCTTTTCTGCTCCTTCTGGTCAGAGTACATGGCTCACAGAGCAACAGCTTGGAGATCACAGTATCAAACTATTTTTGGTTAAGTCGGTCATGTTCCTAGGGACAGACGTCTGGGAGGGCAGGGACAACTTGGGGCAACCCTCTCAGGTTATCTGGGTTTCCTAAGTTAAGAGGGCTAAGAGTCTACCTCCCATACCACCAAAATATCAGCTGGGGTTTGACAGAAAAAGCATTGTTGAAGTTGCCTGATCTAGCAGGTCACGCAGCATTTTAAAGTTCTCAGGCACTCAGTTCACAATTTTTGGTGGACACAGGCCTGTAGTTTTCACTGTACAAGAACAAGATTGGTAGCAGCATTGTAAAAAGAGAGAATGGTATTCAGGTCCATGAAAAAGGAATTTTAGCGCTAGTAAGCTGCCCCAAGATTGTGTTTCCACTACACTGCTTTCAGTGATAAAAATAGTGTAAATGCACTTTTCATTTGGCATGTACTTCTGTTTACACAGGATCCCAGGAAGTCTTAAATGTGTGCATGCTTGCTGTGCTTCATTTGAAGAAAATTAATTCCTTTTAGCTATTCTTTTGGGAGAGGAATCATGTATTCCTCTTCTTCTGCATTTGGTAAAGTTCCCAGTGAAATTGTGACTTAGGACATCTATCTGTATAGGGATCAACCTGAGGTGAATGTCTTTAAAACACCCAAGAGACATCAGAGTTGCTGTTTCAACAAATTAAATTTAAGCACATATTTTTTCAATAAGGTTTTTCCAGTAAGATTAATCAAGGCTGAGGGGGAGCCATCATGTCAATTGCTCCTGTTTAAATTTTCTTGTGAGCCAGGCTGTCGGAGAAATTGTTAGCTAGTACTTTCATATTCTTGAGAAGAAATTCAGAAGGTCATACTTCTGTATTGAATGTTCTTTAAGATGTATGTGGATACCCATTCTACCATATTTTCTCAACAGTGTGAGGTTCTGCCGGTTTTTATGGATGAAATTTGGTCACTTAAAGTTTTTTGAAAGGCTTTTTTTGTTTGCTCCTGAGTAGCAAAAATCCACAGCTCTTACACAGCTGATTGACTCTATGATATGTAATGTTGTATTCTTCTTTGTAGCTGTGGAGTGTCCTTACCGAAATATCCACATGTCTTCTGTTCTTGATGAGAGGCCTGTGGTTGGCAGATGACTTTTTCTCTTCAGAGTTTCCATATATTCTTTGTGTTCTTTTATAATTTCAAACCTGGAAAAAAAATTACCTACATCTTTTCAGAAAAGAAGTTTGAGAATAAAGGGAAAGGGAATATAGGAAAAACCATAGAGAATGGACAAAATGGCATGTAGTGTTAAACTTGAACTTGACACAAACTGGGAAGCAGTTTTATTACGGAGAAAATGTGGGGGGAAAAAAAAAGAATTTAAAAAAAAAATCGCATTATCTGTGGCCTGCTTGATAGAGTTTCTTATCTGAATCACCAACATAAATGCAGCCCAGAGTAGTAAGGACTGAAAGGCATCGGTTGCTATCAGATGGTTGTTCACTAACCATTGTAAATGCACTCATCCACAGTAACTACATGTCCACAAATATCTAGTCAAGAGTGATTGGCACCCTGGTTGCCACTATTAGTATATACATTAAGGTACTGAGGGGCATGAAGGCTGAATTATCCCCTCAAATCATGAGGTAATCATGCCAAAATAGGGCTGAGCGTGTTGGCAACATTGCATGGGAAAATTGACTCTCCTGCTATCCTTGCGGGACCCATGCTGGAGATGAAGGATTGCACGCTTGAGAGATGACAACTCTGTACAATCTGGGCCATTGTATTTGAACACAGTTTGAGAGAGAGAGGAGGTACGGTCTTGTATATCTTTATAGGGATAGAGAGAGATATATATAACAAATATGCATAATAGGTAGGAATTCATGCCAGAACAGGGAAGGTTAAAGTGGAAAAAATACCCTTAATAGTAACACCTGAAATACAATAGAAAACACTTAAAAAAACTCCACCCCCCCTTGTATAAAAAACCCATGTAAAATGCTAACTTTATATTGATCCTCGTTTCTGATACAGTAGTATTTTAATAGCTCACAGGTATGATCAGTGAATTTCAGCAATATAAAGAGCTGTTTCATGCTGATAATTTAGCTGTGGTTAAGATTGTATTTGGTTTTATGTATTTTTAATGTCAAAAGGACCTACACTAGATAGAAATGTAGACCACAGTTTCTCTTTTACAGCATTGTGTAAACATATGTAATTAGCCTTGTACTTATCTGCATTAGTATCATTAGAATTGAAAACCCATTTTAATCTGGATTCTGTTCTCTTCTCAATGTCAGCCTGTTTCTGGACCGGTACAGAGCTAGCCTTGTTGATGCAATAAAGAGATTACTCCAACCCAGTGTAAGTATGTTTCTATTTTCTCCCTAACACTGGCTTCAGAATAATTAGTCTGTGCACAATGATTGAGAGAGTAATGGAATGGCAGGATTAATGTCATGTAATACTTTAATACTTATTATGTCCAACTTCAATTGAGTCTTCTAATCTATCAGATTCTTTCCTAATCATAAACTAGGAAACTTCTTATACTTGGCCTTCTGATAAGGAACACAGTGGGTAGTAAAATAAATGAAACCGCTTCAAAGATAGCGTCAGATTATTTTTATCAAAGCGTTTCTCAAGTATTTTCCTTTGATAATAATGTCTTCATATTAAAGTAAAATACAATATTGAAAGTTTTTATGTGGGCTTCTGTCATTTTTAATCCCTTCAATTGTAACCTTTGTCATTGTGTATTTATTTATTATGAAAGAATATTTTCCTTTTCATTTATGTTTATATAAAATTTAAAAAACCCTTATAAGTATACTGTGGCTTAAATCATTTTTCATTAAGTAAGTCCTGTGTTTACATGGTTTATACCTTAGAAAATAACAAAATAATGCTCTTCATAAAATGATTACATGTTCTACAAGAGTGTCACTCAGGAAATATTTTATTGATCTAAATCTATTAGGCTATTTAAATCAGAGAGACCTACGGGCAAAAAAAATCTGTTCTATGCATATATAAAATATGATATATATTCTCAAATCTAAAAAAAAAAAAAAAAAGGAAGATATCAAAATGAGAAAAGAAGAAAACGTGAAGTAATTTCTCTAAGTAGAATTTCTCTAAGTAGAAGTCTGAGACAGGAATTTTATCTTTCATGGTTAACATCCAAATCTTCCAATAAGATACGCTTTCCATTTCAAAACAATAGTATTTCCTGCTAGCAGTGCATTCCCCAAACTTCATTTAAAATTTATATTGTACTTTTTATACAAGAGATTTTCTTTGTAAAAGAATTAAAAGACCCAAACATGCAAAGGCTTAAGAAACTGAGTCATTTTAGTAACGTTAGTAATCCCATTCTTTGCTTAGAGTGATCAGGTTTCTATTCTTGGTTCTATCATAGACTTTCCTGAGTGACCTAAGGCAGGTTACTTAAGACTGAATTATTTTAATGAGCTGCGGGGCAAGGCTGCCAGGAAGACAGGAGACAGTAGCCACCCGAGGGAAAGGTTACCCAGGTACTTCTGTCCGTGGCAGTAAGGAGAGGTTAAGCAACTCCTGCCCAGAGTGACACATTCTCACTTTTATGATGTACCCAAAGTTGTCAAAGTGCAATAATTTTTGAGAGCACAGGTGATCTGGAACACAAAGCTGATCCCAGTTTCAAAAAATACAAAAAGAATTTTGTTTTTTGAGCCCAGATCAATGTCAGCAACTGGTTCTTCAGGTATTCCCATAGGCCACTGTATTGGCTCCATGAAAGGACATCAGGGAAGAAGAGCACGAGTGGCAGGGAGACAAGTGTCGAAGGGGTGCCCTGGTAACTGTGGCCTCGTTGGAGCCTCTGGCTGGAGTGGAAGAAGAGCTGTTAGTTGCTTTCTGTCCTGCGTGTTGTTAAACATGGTCTGGTGCTCTATAGTGCCAAAAATACATATGCACGTATGTCTGTATATGCACACACACACACATTCTTTAGCTGGGCTGATTAGGCCAACCAGAGAATTTGACTTAAAAGACAGCATGGCCTGAATGTTAAGTAGTGTTGCCATCTAGGCAACCATCTAGACAAATTAGGAAGTGTTAACCTGACTTTAAACCAAAACCGGCCTGACTTTGTTTCTCTTTAACTCCAGTCAGCTAATTCAAATTCATTACAAGCCTTTGTTTTTCAGAGCATATGAGATACAGTCTTTGTGAACACAACAGAATAAAGAGAGGTGGCTCTTCGTTGCCTCTCTTCCTAGTCTTGCTTGCTGTGATTAATAGCATAGCCTGTATTAATAGCATAGTACTTACTTGCTGTGCATTTTAGGCCATGGTTCCTATTTCTTATTGGCAAAGCTAGCTTAAGAACTTCTTGTTCCTTGCAGGAATTTCTGTTGCAGAATTCTGGACTGCTATCCTAATTGTATTTTTTTAACTAAACTTAGTTGCCTACTCTACTTTATGAATGGTTGCATGGATGGAAATCCAGTTTTGGCATGGCCTTGCAAATTACTGTGTGGGGTAGAAGCCCAAAATGACATGTTCAACAGAGATGCCTTCAAACATATGCTTTTGTGGTTTGAAAGACCCAAATGAAAATGTATATTCATTTGAGATCCCAAAAGAAGATGCAGTCACAAGTGCAAAATAGTTAGCAACTTTTAACCTGTATAAACCTAAGGATAACTCCAGAGGACAGTTTACTAAGTGGCGCTATCCTTTGGCTTTTAAAGGAAAAATAAACTAATAGTAAACTAATTTACCAGTTGCAATAGTTAAAAATATTTTATGGCCATTAGTTTATGCCTTGAAGGATAAAATTCAGAACACATTATCTGTTAGTTTAAAACTTATCTGTGGTATTTCCTTTTTCTTTAAGGATGTTGTTTGTGGCTATTAGAATCCTTATGGCACAGAATGATGTGTTTTGGGTAACTTTCTGGTTTCCTTGAAACAGGACTCTGGTCATTTCAATCATCTTATTCATAGTATTGACCCCATGGATAGTTCTATTGGCATAGGAAGGTAGGATCAGAAATTCACAGAGGCAGAAATAAGCTGTTCACAGAGTTACTGAGGGCTGAAATTTCTACCTGAATTTGTCTCAGGGGCAAATGTCACCTGTAAACCAAATTGACGAATTAGGCATAGAAAGTTTACATTAAACAAATTTATTTTGCATGACTGTATTTTATTTCTCTCAAGCTGCTTTAGTTGATTTGCCAACATTTAGTTTTATTTTTTATATTCTTAAAATATACTTTTAATTTTAACCTCTGAACAAGCATTTGCTTGTTTGCGTATTTCCTTAATTAAGAATAATATTTTGTCACGGCTTTGATTCTTCTGAGGCCTATCCATTCACAATCACAGTGAAGTCAGTGGGATGCTATTGAGCCTTGATTAGTAGCAGCAAATAAGACTCCATTTAATGATGATTGATGAGTAAAATTGGTCATACTCATGTCCAAGATAGGAACACCTGTCCCATTATCTTACTGTAGCATTTTACCAACATTTCAAACTATTATACCTGACATTTTTCACTGTGTTTTGTTCATAAATTTAATGGAAGTATTTTTCCACCTGGGAAAGGCCATTTTGAACTTTACATCTCATCCTTTAAACATCATCCCAGGAGACACTTTTGAATTAGAATTAAACGTGGGATGGTCCACTGGTCTAATTTTTTTATTGTACAGCAACCGAGAAATGGAAAACATTTTATAATTAGGAATTACCCACAACAGGTAACAGAATCACAAAGATCAGACAGCTGACAAAAATGTGCTTCAAACCCAGATTATTACAGACCAGAATTGACCACTGTAGCTGCCAGTTTTGAGGAGATTATTGTGGTATTAAACTTTTATCATGATTTCTTGGTTTTTATCAATGAGGGTGAAAGCCTCAGGTGTTTTAGAAGCACACTAAAGTTAACAGATGAATGGCTTTTTACACCGACTAAGGAGCTGGCTGAGAGTAACTGTGTAGTGACTTCCCTAAAAAGCCATTTCCCTTCTTCAAAGTTATTTCAAGATTTTCTGTCTAGTTGTAAGAGATATTTCATACGGTGTTACATTCTGTTTTACTGTATTTCACTTTTGAATGTAGTTGGAAGTAGTCTACAGAGCATATGGGAAGGAATGGCCTCATGGACTGCTGACTCCACATGGAGCGAAGGGGTGGTGCTGTCTGAGCATTGCTTCCTCATCACAACTGCTGCCTCAGTGGCCGTGGCAGAGCGTGTGGCCTCCAGCAGTCTCCATTCATGGGGTTTAGTCATGTGTGGATCAGGCAGTCAGTATGCCCTGGGTGAGGGACATATTTCCCATTCCAGTGATCACGAAGATGAGGGACTCCAGAGGAGTCTCATCCTTATGCCAGGAAGAGTCTCTGCAGAGCGTCATTCTGGGGAGCATGAGGTGGCAGCGGGAGGAGGAGAATCCTCAGCTGAGGGCTCCCTTTGCTGCCCAGCTTCTGTCTGATGACATGAAAGCATGCCAAGGATGTGAGGGAACCAAATGTGAATTTCCTGTGTTTAATGTTTCTCATCCTGAGCTGAGCCTATATTCAGACCTAGCATTTACATAAGCGATTCCAGTGCCTTTGGTGGGAGTTGCACCCCTTTGCACCTCATATTTAGCCATAGAATTAAAGTTACAGCTACACAAATGAACAGAAGTTGAGTTGCTTTAGATATTGCAAGAATAAATATACTGCTGTGGTATTTATGCTTGGAGTCTTTTTGGTACACATTAGTATCAAAGTTACTGATGAAGCATTTTTATTGCAGTTTCACTGTGCATTATTTTGGTGTACATATGCATGTGTAAAGATTTGTTCCCTATTCTCCTCACTAGGTATCTGTGTCAGCGTTGTAACTTTCCTGAATTCCTATTGAAATCTTCTTTTCCTGTGGTCTATAGATTGCATTTTCTCAAGCTAAATATACTTCTACAGCGTCTAGTCCTTTTATAACTTTTTCAGTTTCCTAAAAGTATTTTTTGTCCCTTTGGTTGATTACAGCACCTCACAAATTAGTCTTAGCTCTCATTAACGTAGAAGTTAAATACAGGAACTCACGGTAAACTTTGTGGCTCCCCTCAGTGTGATATGCTGTTGGCTGATATTAACCTTTGCTTACGGCTCTTCAACCACTTCTCATTCCGTGTGACAGAACACAGTATTCAGCCAATTAGAATTAATTATTTTTGCAAATAAGATTTCGAGAGATGCTCTATCAAGTAGGTTAGGTTTTGGGCAAGTACTCTGCACAGAGTGTCTAAAATCTATCAGTTCAAAGTACAGTCAATTTTGTTTTCTTAAATACAGAAGGATGAACAAAAAATTAGGTAATGGACCATGATGTGTTTCCTGGGCATCATAAATGGCCCGATCATCTTGCAAGAACCTGAATTAGTATTCAAGAACACTAATTCCTGCTTTAAATTCAGTTTACCGGTTTAAGGTCAAATTTAGTTGCACTGCTCAGGTAGTTAAAATATCTTTGAAAAATTAATGATCTGGTCTGATTTACCTCCCATTTTGGCTTGTTTTATACTGTCGTAATTCCACTGACAGTGAATCGGAGGTAGTCTTCTATGTGTGAGAGAGAAAAAAGGAAATCATTATTTACAGTCTGTGCATGGTCTTGAGCTAACAAATGGATTTTTCATTGCGTGTATGTTTTGTATGCCTTTTCTGTTTTATTTTGGTAATCCACAGGCATCATTATTATATGAAAAGAAGCAGATGTATGGCAGTTGGCAGTTTTCTAAAGAAAATATTTATTTATTACTTTCTAGATTGCATTTGGTTAATCACAGATATCTTGCATGTTTTGAACAATTTTTGTCTTAACATATTTTAGTATTTTGCCAAGAGAACAATTGACTTTTCCAGCTTGAGCATATTAAAGGCTTAGTCAGGTGTATGTTGTATCTAGTTGCCTTCCAGTTTTAAAAATGTATAAATTCTCTTTTTAATGTTCCAGGGAAAAGCAATGGTATTTGCTCCACTCCGAGGGAATACTTTAAACCAGTTTTGCAATCTAGCTGAAAAAGCTGGTTTCTCTATCCAGAGACATGAAAATTATGATGAACACATTTCGAACTTCCACTCCAAGGTTAGTTTTCTGCTTGTGTTAGATAACACTTTAATCCGCATTGCATTTTGAAGAGATCATGGTCCTTTTGGCAGGTAACCTAAATGTTTGATTAAAGTACTCCTTAGGTGTGCTGTTTCTGAACAGCTATTTTTGTATCTGATTATTTTGTGTGGTAGAGCCATCCTTTATCTCTGCATGTCT
>VWZG01001754.1:695205-700205 GCA_013396735.1 Grallaria varia
AACATGAGCAATGTTGTGACACAGACCAACTAAAATCCTTAATGCCAGGCAAGGAAAATAAAGGCAAAACAATATGGCATAAAAAGAATTCTGGCTTTAAATGTGGTATTTGGGGGTGCCATTTGGAGCAGACATGTCTAGAGGCACTTTTTAAAATCTACATTTCTTCCTTAGGCTTGTATTTAATATATGCAAATATTTTTATGTGAAGTGATTACAAAATATAATATGTATGAGTAGTTTCCACATACTTCTGTTTCATATGTATAGGTATTTTAAAATTCATTTACCCAGAATATCTAAGAAAATAAAATTCTTTTTTTTTTTTGAAATGTATTCATTTAGTGTAGACCAGAAAAGCACACGTAGTGTTATCCCTAGCAGTTGGAATTGTACCACTCTAATTATCAGGTTATAATTCCCTCTTACTAAAAGAATTTTTAAAATTAAACAGAATTAGTAAATAAGCCCATCAAGAACTGCATTACCGCCTTGCACTTATGTAAACCTTCAGGTAAGATTATAGTATTTCAGATGTCTGAAACAGTTGTTGATCTTAAATACCAAATACACAGCAACAGTTAGGCTGATTAGGGATAAACTTTTAGCCTTTGTTCTGAAGTTCCTTGCTTAGTGGATTTAATTCAGGCCTTAAATCTCTTGAATATAATTTATTTAGTACACCAATATGGGACATCACTTTTTTTATAAGTAGTGTTCAACTATTTATTGCATGAATTAGTTTGTCTACGAACTCTGACCAGCTCCTGATAATATTTGACATACAGTTCCATACCTGTGATAGTATTTGACGTTAAGATATTCTGGTAGTTATTAAATGTTTGATCTTTATTATTATAGTATTATCATTTGTACCAGGAAATATACTTAAGCAAGCACTGTCAGTATTTTAAAAATGCTTTCATAAAATTTGCTCACTTTATCCATTTTTTATTTGCAGTTGAAAAATGAAGAAAAAGATACATATGAGGAAAACCTCCATTACCCTTTTCTTCTCGTTTTAACCAAACACAGATAGAAGATGACACCTTTTTGTTTTATTATGGACTACTGAAAATTAATCCATGCATGTGAACGGTCAGGGAGGGGAAAGTGTTCATTTCCCCTCACTTGTGTTCCTGAATCATCATGAGAGAAATATTTCTAATCTAAATGCTGAGGAAAATATTGTGGCTTGTTTTACAGAGTGTAAACATTGAGACGTCTTTTTTTTTTTTTTTTTGTATTATTTTAAAACTTATTTTTCCACATATATTCCAGCCTAAAACTGATCATACTTCACATTTATGCATTAACAAAGGTGCAAAGGTGACTTCTTTCTCTTTTGTGCCTTTAAACTTGCATGTACTTTGTTAATTTCTTTAAATGCTATTTTGACATGTATTTGAAAAGATACGAAAAATATACTTTGTGGGCTTATATAACTGGTTGTAAAGAAGTGAACACATTGACATTTAATTAGTTAGGAAATAGTTGTCTGAAGACCTTTTAAAAGTGCACCTATTGAATACTTGGATTTTTCTGCCTTTTTTTTTTTTTTTTCAATTACACTGTGGATCTTTCTATCCATGATTGAAATGTCCTCATTTGCTTCAGTGTTGAAGGCTTTTTTTTTCTGTATGTGTGTATGTATGTGGGGGTTTTTTTTCCAGCAGGACTTTTCCTCCTGTAGATGTATAAGAAATTATGCATCAGACAAAAGCCTCATAAACTGACCATTTGTCCTTTGGACACAATAGCCTGCCCAGCCCCTCTGCTCCTCCTCTCCAATTATGTGTGATTAGTCTCAGTGTGTTGTGTCAAGAAGGGGGAGTGTGCTGAGTGCTTATTATCTGTTTAGGTACAAGAAGAGCACATTTAGGTTCTGACTATGAATGGAAATTGAGCCTTTATCAGGACTAAAATCTAAATGCTACTGTCCTAGAAATTGCTTTTAAAAAAACACATCCTTTTTTTGATAATATAACGACCGAAGGATTTTATAGTGCAATCAAACTATCTCCCTTGAATTAGTTTATATTGGGATATATTGTGGCCCAAATATTTGATATACATTTAATGGGATTTTTCTTGTTGTGGGAAAGACAGAAATCCTGCAAAGAAACAGGAGCCATATCTGATTTTCTTAACAATTTAGCAGGCCATTTTAATGACTGGTCAGTAACAGCCTCTTAAACCACACCACTTTTAAAATGGTGAAAAAAGTGAGAGGCAGAGACCATGACTGAGAGAGGAAGGTACTAGATGCAAGCAAGTGTAGAGAATCATGCTGAAATACGTTAATTAAAAGAACTGCAATTTGGCAATAAGCATTCTTCCATATATAACAAATTGGACAGCATGTAAACCACAAGCTCATGAAACTCCCTTTCTCTTCGTTCTTCTCAAACAAATTTCTTCACTACCAGTTTGCATGTCCTTGTATTCAGTACTTTTTATGCTCCATTAGAGCACCTAGATGGATCTCAGAAGGCATAGGTCAAGTCGCAGTTAGATCATACATTTCTTTCTCACAAAAACTTGAATTGCAATGCCAAGTGATGGGCTAACATCACAATAACAGCAATTTATTCCTCTTTTGATAAAAAGCAGCCTATTCTCGGTGTTAGATAAAGACCAGGGGCAATGCAAACCAACCATTTATCCTAGAACTGAGTAGTATGTCCCCACTATAGCTAGTATGGGTTTCATATTCAAACTCCTGTTGAAAGGTACTTGTCTAGGAAGAAATCGAAAGCATTTAGGAGTAATTTGAAATTGCTGTGAAGATGGCTTTAGTTTAATTAGTGTTGTTTTGTTTGTCCCTCACATCAGTGCCTTTGTTTCTCTAAAAAATGTACAAGGAAATCTTCATAATCAAAAAAACAGAGGGAAAAATAGCGCAGTATTAAAATTTGTGAACCTTTTATTTTTGAGAGGGCCTGAATGTCTGCTGTACAGTAATCTAATAAAGATCATTAGTTGCCAAAAATAGAAGCAGTGTCATTGAAAATTGTGGTTTTAGCTCTAAGAAGAAAACAGTTTTACTCAAATTAGGAGCTGATAATTGCTTTTTATTCTTTAGTGTCTGTCGTTTGAGTTGAAGGCTTTGCACAGGTGCTGCCATCCCTAAAGTGTGTAATTGATGGCTTGTTTACCAAAGATGCATTTAGACTTCATCCTGCAAACTCGCATTGGATCTCCACAGGCAGTAAAGTTACTCATCTACATAAGTGCTTGCAGGTTTGTTCTGCGTGCACATTTTTAGAGGTACATAAGCAAGTTCTCTTCTCGATTTTTTTTTTTGTTTTAACAGGAGTATTGCAAAGTCACAGATGTAGTATTTACATGAGGCACTAAGAGTGTTCTTTTTTAGAGACATCTCTCAGAGTCCCTTGTGTTATAAGGGATTTGAATTGTTTCTGAGCTCTTAAATTTTAATAAAAATACAGTGTTTATTAATACATCAAATATATTTGCTAAGAAAATGTTAGGCAGTTCATCAAATCATGCTTATAAAATGTATTAAGGCCTTTTATATTGTGTTTTAACTAGTCTTTGATATGTGGTATATTTTTAATGATATAGTTTACAGTGTTCTGTAACAGAATATTGAGCTTAATTACTTTGTGTTTGCAAAGCAGTTGAAGTTGAATGACACCGTGCAAGAGCTGTGCTGACTTCAGTGAGAATGGAAATGTGATGCAAGTTTTCCTTTGCGCATGTCGGTCGTTCTTACAGCAATGTCGTGTCTTCTCCTTTCTCAGAGAAAAATGGCAGAGAGGAATGATGTTCTTGTGGATATCCATTCCCTGGGCACAGCCCTCATGCACCTGGTGTCACTGGCAGCAAGTTGTGTGATCTTCAGCATATAAATGATCGAGAAAAAAGTATGTGGCTTTAATGGCTACATGTTTGCGTTAGGAGGGAAGCAGGATTAAAATTGTTCCCCCCCACAAAAGGCATCCTTACATCTTAAGCCTGGCTGCATATGGTTTATCAAGTGTTATATCTCCATTACAACTCTCCTTCGCTGTTCCCTGAACAAAAGGGGATGCAGTGGGTGGAGCTTTTGATCCTCCTCTTGATATGGCAGGTGGCACAGCTGATATGGCAGGGGGAAGAGGGAAAAGGCAGCAACACATGCAAGTCAAACAGAGCAGTGTTTTATTACCCACTCTCCCTAGTGCGAGAGGGGAATAACTAGGTCCTTGTGTTTTTACATGGCAAATTATGAATGCATAGTTTCAGCCTGGATTTTTTTTTTTTATGCCTGGTTTTCTTCTTTAAATCAGGGAATGAACAGTGATGTCAAACTGCAAATTCCTTTAACTCCTGTGAAATGTTTTGGGACACTGGTAGAAAGTGCTAAAGACAGCGTGCACCAGTGATTATGTCTAACATGTTTTCTGCAGAGCCTGGTCATCCAATGTTGCTTCCTCAGAGACAATTTTGTTGGTTTTTATCTTTTTACTCACTTTTTAGGTTGTTCCTAGTCCGATTAAGATGGTTTGTCATGTCTCCGCTGTCACAAATCAGTGACCTAACATTGGTTGTAAGCACACCGGTATCTTTTGAAAGATTGTTTTAAAAGCTGATTTTCAATATGATTCTCATCTGCACTGCAATGGCACTTACTCAACACCCAGCCAAAATGAGGGCACTTTTGTACGAAATCCCATAAAGCTAAAAGAAAGCCAATACATGCCTTAGTGACTTTGCAGCTGAATGTGTATGTAAAAGGGGAAACCCTCAAAGCGTGCCCATCCCTGAGGCACATCCAGAATTGCTGTCTCCTTTGCCTATAGCCATTTAGAAATCAGGCAATGCACTCTAGAACTGACCCCAAATTTTGTGAGACCCAGCGCTGCATCTCCTCTGCAAGATCTGTCTCCCTCTCCGACCTGTGGACTCTTTTCAAACAGCTGAATGTAACAAACCTAACTTTTCTTTCCCATTTTTAGAGAGTTTAGCCTATTACAGCTCCTTGCTTAGTCAGC
>VWZG01001754.1:702705-830909 GCA_013396735.1 Grallaria varia
GCTGAGGGGAATGCAGCTACATAATTATAACAAAAATTTCTTCCTTGAACCCTGCCTCTTAAATCCCTGTGTGAAGAAACAGCCTCTGCAGTCTGTTCGCAGGCAGGAAAGCGAGCTCTGGGGTAGCAGGGCCGCATTCTTCCTTCCAGCAGCTTCCTCTCTTTGTAAGGAAATTGTCCCAGTCCCGAGTTCATTTGCGGTCCCTTGCTGTGCCAGACGAGGAAAATCTGAAGAGCTTATAGCTTTAGAAAGGTCATGCCAGCACCCCAAAACTGACAGCTGTCCCGCTGTCCCCCTGATGCAGCGGGTCCCGGTGGGAGGCTGCAGGGAGCTGGTCCCGCTCTCAGCTTGGCGCAGGCTCAGGGCACAGCCCCTGAGGTGGCACATTCCTGAAGCCTGCGGCGCGCCAGGGATAACTATACTGCTGAAATATAAGGTTGCATATAAAGATTTCATGAACTAGATTATATTTTCATCACCTTTATGCATATGAAGTCTTTTAATTTCTATAAATCTTACAGTGAGTTAGAATTAGATCGTATTAGTGTGAATAATAAATGTTTAGGGATCACTCATCTAAGAACTTGTAGTATTTAATTTACAAGGACTATACATTTTTCAAATCTCTTAACAAGAAACCTTAAGCACTTCTTGAGGTTTTAAAAAAAAGAAAAGGAAAAAAAAAGCAACCAAGAGATCTGGAAAGCAAAAATGCCCTATTTTTCCCAGGATCCTGAATGAGTGACTCAGGAAGTATTGTAATTGCAAAAGCTTTCTCTGTGTAAGAACCTGGCTAATACTCTTATTAGCATCTTTTTTAATCCAGGTAACATAATAGTCAAAGTGTCAGATGAATGTCTCAGAAGTGGACCATTAAAAATAAATTGCAAAACCTTTGAGAGATTAGCATTTGAATCCAGCCAGAAGCTCCTTGAGGTTCTTGGGTGTGGATCAGAGTCCTTAATGCATAAGTTGCTATCACAAACCACATCAGCCTCCAAGTTACTCAGAATGAGAAGACAGTAGCCACAATTATTAGTCTTTGCTCTGGAATTGTTTCCTCTGGGAAGCAAATATGCAAATTGAGATTTTCATGGTGAAAGGAGGTTTCGTTTTCTGAAACCTTTCATTTCTAAAGAAGTTTGAAAAGCAAACAACAAATAAAGTACATTAAAACTATTTTCAGGGTAAGTACTTGGGTTTTAATTCATAATAACAATAGGTTTTAAACAGGGTAGTACTTTGCAAATTCATCATGTTTTTTGACGTCATTACTTGCATAGCATCATATCAAGAAACTGAGGCAAAGAAGTGAAGTAACGCTCATAGGCCCCACCACAGGCAGAAATGCATTTTTAATGCAAGCCTCATTTAAGACGGTTCTTAAACAACAGACTTCCAACCATCCGTTGACAGTTTATTTTTGTGCTGGATGTTGGTATGCCCCGGGAACTGCTTTTTTTTCATCATCAGATATCATTTGAAGTTCCCTGAAGGGGGTATTTTTATTTCTGGTTGATGGTACCAGTACTGGATTTCTCAACAGAAGTACTGAAATACAGACAGTGACTGAGGATGTATGAGAAGTGTTTTAATTTGGCATCTCCCTCCTAATGCATTTCAGCAGCACATGACTCATTTTCAAGGGATCGCTAAGAACCCCAAAGAAAATACGTGAAACTTTGTCACATTTTTAAGAAGGAAAAGGCTGTTTATTTGCTTGGAGGGAGCACTGGTCATTCCTGCAACTTCATACTGTTCCTACTGCTACGCTGCTTTCCAGAGGTTGAGGAGGATGCTCAGCAGAGGTGGGTCTAGATTAACTCTTTATGTTCTCATCAGAAATCTGCAGGAATGGTTTTGGCCAGTTTTTGAGACAAGTGCTTCCGCAAGTCTGCAGGCTACTAGAAGCTTTAGGGATGAGGACTACACTTAAAGCATTTTGCAGCATTAATTTCCAAAGGACTGTGTGAATCACAGCTAAAGCATTAGTACCATGTGAGTGTGTTCAATAATTGATGCAAACAGTTAAAGTGGGGACACAACAGGAAGCAAAGTGGTGATTTAACCTTCCATTCCCAGTACAGGGAACACCAGCAGCTCAGCAGATTACTATGGAAAGGGCAGGTGTTTTTGTCCTGACTCTACAACAGCTTGTGCCAGGTTAGGTGCATCTGTGGTTTTCTGTGCCCATCCTGCAAACAAGGTGCTGCCAGATAACTGCATAGGGAACAAAAAGGGGTCATGTCACACACACCAGCACTCTGGGCATCTGGCAGCTTATGTAGTGAGGTAGAAATATTAGCAAATGTGGGCAAAGAGTCTATTATGGAAATAAAGGGGATGGGAGAGCACAGAAACAGTGAGCCATATTTTATAGTGGTTTATATGCTGTGCAGAAAAGAAATTGGAGGAAAGAGATGGGATTCTCATCCAAGTGGGAGATACTCACCATGACAAAAGTAATTTGGGAAGGTGTTAAGCTCAGTTAAAAGGCACCCTTTCAAAGCACTTTCAGAGTTATTTTCAGCTGTGAGCAAAGCAAAGGAATATTGCCACTGAGTAGAAATTGCTGCCAAACAATGGTTGGTGGAAAGGATGCCTACTGCTGAACCTCAGCCCATTTCAGATCGCTTGCAGCCTGCTCTTTTCTTTGTCATGAGGCCCCATTACAGCAATAATGACTGCAAAGCATGGGTGGCATCCCATCCTGGTCCTCTGTGCCAAGGTGGGAAGGGTTGGAGGCCTCAGACACCCAAAGGGCTAAGTATGGGCTGCTTAACAGCTATCTTAGGTCATGGCATTAAGAAGGCCCTATCTTGCACTAAAACTAGGAGGGAGAGGAGAGTGGTTCCAGTTAGGTTCGTCATGGGACAGTGGGTAATCCTACCAGGCATGAAGCCCGGTGAGACAGCACGCCAGCCATCAGAAAGGCAGAAGATGGACCCTGCAGAGCAGCACAGCCATGGCAAGGAGTGTAGGTAAAACTGAACAGCTTAAAAACTTCTCCAGAGTGAACATAACCTGTACTGTTTTGAAACTTTCTAGCACCCAATAATGACAGGCACAGGGACCTGTGGACCGCAGAGCTGAGTATGTTGGGGAGCCCAAGTGTGGACCCCCATTTGTATTGCACTGCGTCCGTGGGATGTGCTGCGTGTGCACTCACCAGAGCTGAGGCAGCAGAAGGGCTGGGAGGTCTCAGCCTTGTGGCGTGTTGGTGTAGCTGGACTCGAGAGCACAGTGTAAAGGCGGGGTGTGATTGTACATGGCTCATGGTTCTGACTTCAGCGCAATCTACTTCATGCTAATGAGGTGATTAGGAATGTGTTTTCTCTAGGTAATCGCTCTTGCCAGCAGGCAGGGGGCATTTTATGGCCATACAATCACGTTGTTATTGCTGCTCGGTGGGATTCCCCTGTCCCAAAGCCACCATCCATTTTACCTGGTTCTCCAGCACACACTGCTTCCCACCTGTGCCAAACAGGGTCAAGCTGAAATGAACACTTGCATGAACAGTTCAGATCATTGGACAATCAGATTATTTGAGTTGCAGAAGCACTGCACATTTTCCTACTGCTCTTTAGAGGCTGATGTGTGTAGCCTTAACAACAATTTGTTTATTCATCTGTTCCAGTAGCTTTGTTCCTGCTGAATTCCATCTAAAAGGGGACATAATGCACATTTTATGAGCTGGAGGACAGTTATGGCTTAGAGCAAGTCCATATGCACCAGAAGTGGGGAAACAAAATGATATTAAGAAACCCTCGTACACATAAGAGCTCCACTTCTGAATTGTTGTTAGTATTCCTCTTTGCTGATTTCTTACCTTTTCATAGCATAGAAATGAGAATAAATTTAATACTTAATGGTGAATCTGGGTGTATTTTCAGTGCAGGTAACATGGAGAGATATCAGAATATTCAGAAATCTGTGAGCTGAAGGACAGTTTTTCCGAATGTGTTGAAAAAGCTCTTTCAAATGAGGAAAGAAATTCAATGTTCATTTTTAAAAATAATGATGTATCAAGGTGGTGCTCTGCAATGCATCTTTTATGCTTAAAGCAGAGTATTTGGTATATTCCCACATATCTTTTAAAATGACTTCCACAGGCAAATAGTCTCGTAGTGATAGTTCTCTGAGGGATGTGTGTGGTACATTGAGTTGCAAGCTGACTGCAAGTTCAGGCCCAGCGTGGCTTCATCTGTGTTGACCTCAGCATGCTAAGCCAAGAATACACTCTAGCTATTCGCACTTCCTGTCCTGGCTCTGACCATCTATGTCACGACCCATAAAAGTCCTGTGGTTTGGCTGCAAATGTCTGGCCTTGGCCTATATGAGCTTTCTCTTTCAGGATGGAGTAGCCCAAGGCTAGGCTGCTTGTAAATCCAAATCCTCCAGTGCAGCTTCTGAACCTGTTAAGCAGGTGGTGATGCTGCAGCTTAGATGGGACGTGGAAGGTGGTGGGCCAGCTCTTTTGGCCTGTGCTAAGCAGTATCATCAGACTGAACCCTCTCTCTTGTCATTCCCTGAGGATAGCTTCTAGCCTGTGTTTGAACTTACCTCCTCCTGAGGTGGCTTCGAGGTTGTGTGCAATATAGACATAACCAGCCACCTGTAGATGTTCCAGTGCTGGACCTGTCCTTTTTCTCTGCTAGTCTAGCTGGGATGTAACTCAGAAGCCACTGCCCTGTACTGGTGCAGTGACAGGTAATCACCCTTCCTAAAGGAAAACAAAGCTGTACAAGCCTCCATTTAGCTCTGAAAAAGCTGCTCTAATAATTGTCTTAAAACCAACCTGAAAATGTGAAGCATTAGAAAACATTATGCCAGAGCACATTCATACTGCTTATATAGTAGAAGTTTATTTGTTCAAGCAATTGCTGTGTCTATCACAATCAGACCCCATAGGACCTTCTTATATGGCCCTGTGACTCCATGAGAATAGAGGTAATTCTCTCTGGGCAGCTATGGATTACAAAGAAAGTCCCCACCACTGTGAGTAACATTATCTTAACAAAAATCTCCCTGCTGCTGCCCAAACCTTGACCTACTGTGTAGTTCTTTTCCTGTTAACATAACTCACTTGACATCTTTACCTTTGTATACCACTTTGCTCTGATTCCCTATGACCCTTTTAAAGAACTATAGCAGTGGTAGGGCCTCATTGCAAAGGTGAACTGCAAAGTGTAGCCGAATTTGGAAGGAAAAATAGAGGGTTGTTTGTTACAATTTCATATGTAATCTGCCCCAAAGAAATAACGATAAAATATGCATGGCACTGAAGATACTGGATGCCCTCTGTTCTCTGTAGGATAATTACAGTGGGGTTCCACACAGGTCTGTCCTTGCTGAAATTTCACTAGTTAGTTTTTTTGCATCAGGGAGAGTAAAATGGCAACAATAAAAATTATGTTTGAAGTTTCTGTGCTTCTGACATTAAAAATCAGATGCTTTTCTTTTCTGAAGGATCTAGCAAGGTTTGAAGCTCTGCAGCTCAGGCCATGGTGTGGCATGCATTATATCACTGTTCAGTTTTCTAGGGTCTTGCCAGGGCCCAAGAAAGATCAGAGCAGAAAAGTTATCAGGTACTACATTCTCCCTCCTCTTTTCTTCCTGCTTATCATTGTGATATTTGACTTCCAGGGGGTTTGATCCACCTCTGTTCCCTAGCTCCTTGTGTTCCTCAAGGGCTATGTGCTCTTATGCTCTGCATCAACAGGAGGATGCAAAAGAGTCATTTGTGGGGATGAAGGATGGTGGTGCACGGGAAGAACTAATCACAAGAAGTAGTAGAGCTCTACTCAAACAAGAGATGTTTGGGGTTTTTTCTAAAGTAAAATCGACAACATACAGACATCCTCAGAGATTCTCACTTTGCTGTCTCCTCAGTCAATGCTTGTACTCTTCAAGAGTAGGGAAGAAAGCTACATCTTCTCCTTTTGATAGGATAATAGAAGCGAGGTTATCCACTGACCTGCACCTTCTGACTTTTCAGTCAACCAGCAAGCTTTATTCCATCAGATGAAGCATGACCTGTTTTACTCCCCTGCTGTTCACTGGTACTTAGATAGCTGGATAACAAAGACTTTAAAGCACAACAGGAGTTAGGGTGCTGCTGGTAAGTATGGAAAACCTGCACACACATGCTGGGGCTTTGTTTCCCAAACCCATTAGGCCTTCGTGTAAAAGGTGTTGAGTAATGAGGTGTTTGCTGTCACCATCGACTTCAGTCATCCTTCTGCGTGAACTCCTGCTCAGTACTGAGATAGTACCCACTCTCCTTGGGACTTGCCATATCTTTGGGATTCTCCACCCTTCTGACAACAGGCCTAGCCTGAAAAAAGGGCACGTCTCAGGCTCATTGCAATACCAAATGCAAAGCTCTCTTCTGAAAAGTACTGCATCAGCACTAACCTACCAGTTCTCAGCAGGCCTCCTGAATTACGTAACTGTGATAGTGGGACAGGAAGACATTCCTTATGTAATTTACCCCACATGGCTGAGTTGGTGAGAAGAGCTGAGGAGTTCCTGGCTTGAGTCTCAGCACCTGATTGAGGACACAGGTTTGCACAGTGGGCTCCAGCACCCCCAGGGCTCTGCACTGTGTCCCTGCAGGCATGGGAATGCCACTGGCTCTTGTGCCACCCTAGGAGTGTGAAGATTGTATCCTGCACACAGTAGTAGCAGCAGCAGGTGGGTATATTATGTGTATTTCCCCAAATGCATGTTCTGTTTACCTGGACTCTGTACTTTGCTGAGAACTGGAGGGGTGCAACACTTTCTGTCCTAACCATAGAACACAGAGCCCTCCATTGCCGCCATCCCTGTGACATGGATCCTGAGGCTGTGGAACCTGTGACACAGCCTGGTGCCGTGGTGTGGTGAAGGCTCAGATGTCAGGAGTGTTTAGCCCTCCTGCAGGCAACATTGTCCCCACCCCATCTATCCCTAGCACAGGCCTTTGTTTGCGCCCCATGGGAGGAAAATAATCCCCTTGCCTCTGACCACACCTGGATTCAGTCTCCAATTTGGCACCTTGAAGAGTGGGCCAATTCTCTAACACTCTTGCCAAGACTAAAGCCAGGGTGAATGCAGCTAATTCTCACAGCTCTAATTAGCAGCGAGTTAGCAAGGGGAGACCTCACCTCCTAGAAAATTAAAAAAAAAAAAAAAAAAAGAGGGACAGAAAAGGGAAAGAAGGGAGAAAAGAAGGCAGGCAGCAAGGGGGAAAGAAAGGGAGTAAAAGAGGAAGAAACAAACAAATATACTCTCTGAGAAAGAAAAAAGAGAGCACTTATTAGCTGTAACTGGGAGGGAGGCTGGGAATGTCCCCTTTCCGTGCAGGTGCAGGGCAGAAGGGCTGTCCTACACAGGCTGGAGGTCTGAGCCCTGGGAGAGCACCAGGGACCTGGGGGACAGCTGCAAAGCAAGTGCCTTCCTGTGTTTTCTGGCTTTCTTTGGCTGTAGGACTCTGGGGAAGCCTTTGGTGGGGAAATCAGACAAAGGTGTTCCTGTTGTTACTCATGGCAATTCATTGGTTCAGAGAAATGCCCTGAAAATATGTTGAAATCCAGTTATATAGTCTCAGACAAACAAACAAAAAAAAATTTATCCAGTACTGCTCCACGAGCCCTGACCGAAAATCAGCATTTTCCCCAGCTTATTTAATGATCAGGAGCCTTTCTCCCCATCCCCCAGCAAAGAAATAAAAATCTGCTGTAGATGACTTGAAATAAAGGGGGCCAAAAGCTGCATGTATGGTTTTCTTAGCTTCTCTACACTCTTAGAGAGCCAGGGCCGTGGAAACATCAGACTAAGAGGCTTAGAGTAAATCCTGGCAGTCTCAGTGCTAGAAACTCTCCCACTGATAAACAAAGCTTAATAAATAAGTTTGAGAGAAAAACGAAATGAGAGTGCGTCATTGTTGAGCAGTTAATTAGGATCCCTCTAAGCATTTGTACTGCAAAGAATAAGAAAAATAAAGAATACAAAAACATATGCTGGCAAGAGTGAGAATATGCTAAAAGTAAACACTGATGTTATTATTATTAGCAGCAAAAATAATATTAATTAGTTGTATTACAGTAGCACCTAGTGGTGCTACTGTATCTCATCCCCAGATGAGATCAATATACCCCAAATATAAAGGTCTTAAATAGAAGTTGCATGTATGTACATATAAGTCCATACATATATAACATACATATACACACATGTGTACATAACATATAGATACATGAATCAAGTGATGAAGGAACCCCGGCAAATGGAAGTCAGGCTACAGAATATTTTGTAACTTGGCTTCTCTTGTTCCTAATTTTTTTTATGTTACTGCAGTGCAGCTGTTTGCAATTGTTTTTATGATACAGAGAGCAGAAGACTGTAGTTGTAGTGCAGGAGTCAGGGTGTGTGTATATGTGTGTGTGTATTCATATACACGTGTGTACATGTAGGTCTATATATTGTATGTACACACACACATGCACACACATTCAGATGACACAAAGTAATTTCCCTCCTTAACTTGGATCAGGACAACACAGAGAGCTCAGCTGAAGACAAAATAAATGCTTCCCTAAAAGCTCCATTTACTCCCCAAGCACCATTTCTTCACTGCAAGTGGACCTGCCACTGTCCTTTCTGTGCACACACTGACACATTTTGGAGAGAGATGTCTGTGCCTACTTTGCGCTGTAAAATCCTCCCTTAAGAAAGTCATGGCTGAGTACTGCCATTAGCTAAGTCAGTATGGCTTTGTCTCAAAGGGTACAGAACTGCAAGTTGCAATTGGTGCAGCTTCTGCTGACTTCTACTAAACCAATCCAAACGAATTTTTAAAAACCACTTTTCCTGATGTAGATTTGCATGCCAAAACAGGGAGAGGCTATAATGATCCAGAGGATACACAGTTAACTGTAATGCCTGATTCCTCAAGACATGGGAACTAATTTAATTGTTAATGTTTTAGTGCCTGGGTTTCCTAATAAAATGAGCCCTGAAAGATTATCTGGGTTCCTGTTTCAAACAGAGCAGTGCTGAGGGCTTTTTAGTAAAAGTCTTGTTTTACTCTAAAATCGCAGCAGCAGTCTTGAGATTTCCGATGTGGAAATTGTATGGCAGGTCAAGGCGTCAATTAATGATTGGAGACATGCTTCGTTTGAATGATAATTTCATTAGATTAGTTTGTAAACTTTTAATGCAGGTTGTATTATATGTCTAAGAAGAAACAATTTGTGTGACAGACTATCCTTCATAATCCCCCTCTTCAGCCTTCTGCTAACAAAAGACCCTTAATACTGAAGATGTTTTGTGGGAGGAGAAACATTTTCCAAACAAGTAGTTTCTCTATTCCAGCCCAGGTAACAAAGAGGCCTTAGGAATTTCTGTGGGCCTTGTCAGGACTAGCCCATTGGTCTTAAAGCCACCTGCTGCTTAAGCCATTGGTCAATAGATTAACTGCTGCTATTACTAAGTGTTTAGGAAAGTAAGTTATGTGGCAGAGCAAACAAAATCAACCTCCTTAACACATGTTAATTCAAAATTTAATAAATCTGCACTGAGAACAGTAAAGCAATCAAGGACGGTGGGATGCGCAGGAAAGCTCTTCGTATGCGCTAGTCCTCCAAGCAAAGTATCACATAGCAGACAAAAAGTCTTCATGGCATCTTAAACAAAAGGATAATACTCTATTTGCTTTGCAAAACTCCCTTGACACTTCCCTCCACCCCTCTGCCTTCCTCCTTTTCTTCCGGCTTTCGGATGCTGTTCTGTGCTGCAGATTTTGGGCAATTTCCAAACCCCAGTCACAGAAGATAAGTTCACAATAAATAGTAATAGTGGAGTAAATTCCCGATGAAAAGGCGGGAAGCATTCAAATACTGGCAAAAGCTGTGACACTCCACAGCCCCACATGTCTTATTCTGTAATGAAACACATGTTTTAACAGAGCAAATTTCCCCCAAAAGAGAAAGCCCTGTGCCTGCCTTCACATGCAGTTGAGGACTTTGCAGTGCCATGGAGGTCCAGGAGGATCTCAGCAAGGGAACCGAGGAGTTTCATGAGGCTGATGGAGGTTCCCAGCCTCATGGATCTGGCCTGGGAGAAGGTCAGAAAGGTGCTACCAATTCTTCTGAAGTAATTTAAATCTTATTTGCCTGCTGCTCTATGCTATTTCATGAGATAAAAGAAAGACTTGGGAGAAATATTTTGCTTTTGCAAGCAAAAAAGGGGATCAAGAAACACCAGGTGTTGTTGGAGATTGTCTTGGGAGTTCTTGGTGTTCTGTCACATGCTTCAAGCACTTGCAATTTCTCATTACTGCAAATTTAAGTAACTGGTAAAACACAGTTGTCATTATCATTTTGGAAAGAGCCATGAAAATTCTTGGAATAAATTTCCATTTCTGAGCTGTCTTTTCTTAACTCTTAACTTTTAGAATCCCGTGTTTCAGTAATAACTAATTTGTTTCATGTATGAGTCAGCTGCAACCTAAAACTGAAGATCAGGATTATGGTTGCACTCACTCAGCTTATAATCATGGGATGGATGCTCCTGTATGGGATGAGTCTGTGTTTTGCCAACGGATGCTCAGGAGAAGAGAGAAGTCCAGAACAGCCGCAGTTCAGATCACAGGTATGTTGCCCACTGATGTTTTCTCACTGAGTGTTTGGGGGAGGCAAAAGCAGAGAAAAGCAATGCAGCTTATTCCCGCCCCAGAACACGCACGCTTCTGCCCAGGGTAAGGTGTGGCACTGGCACTCGTCTTTTCTTCACAAATATAATCACTGGGTTTGACATCTGGGGTTTTGCAGTTTTCCCGCAAGTCTAGTACGGGCTTTTGCCAAGTGCATTTGACTGGTTCCAAATGTACACCTTGACAATCAGCTGCAGTACCTCTGTTAGGAAAACAAGGCATCTTCCAGTCAAGTTTTCCTTGTGGATTCCTCAGGATCCATATGCTGGGCTGTGATTTCCCTGCAGAGGTTTAGGTCTGGCTCTGGCAGAGCCTTGCTTAGCCAGCCACGTGAATAGGTGCTACTGGAAGCCTCCATGCTGTTTGGAGGACTGAAGATTCCCCTTCATGAGGCTGGAAATCTCCTGAGAGGAGAATGCAGCCGTAACCTCAAAACATTTTCCTTGCAGACCTTGTCAAGCTGGCTTCTTCCCTGGTAGGGGAGCATTTAGACCTCTTTGAACAAGATAAGATGAATGTTTTATTGTGTCTTGGAAGGTATTGGTGGGCTATCAGCTGCCATCATGGGGCCAAAGCTGATGGTTGTAGCAAGATATCTTTGAAAAGGACGTTGATCTCAGGTTTTTATAATACATCAAAGCTCCTTGCATGTCTGGGAAATATTTGGGGGGTGAATAGAATGCTAAGAACATTTCAGCAAGGCTGCTATCCTTCCTTTCTTTCACACGTCTCATCATCCTCCCTTCCAGCAGTCTGGTAAGATTGTGATGGTAAGTTAAAATCAGAGGTCCGTGTGTAACATAAGATTGCCTGTGTTGCATTCTGAATGTCTTTGACTCCAGGATCTCTTCTCCTGAGAGAACACAGCACAAAGAAAGCCAGATCCAGCCCTATATTTATGCTCTGCAGTGAGCACGTAGGACACTTCCATTCACAGTATCTCTTTCCAAGAAGGTGGGTGAGCGTCTTTCTTCACAGGTGACACCAAAGCAGGTTTTTAGCCAGTCTGCTGGCAAGAGATACCAGTGAGTAGGGTCCCATTTGACAGCCATAAACTCTGGGTAGTTTAATGTAATACAGTTAAAAATAAAGTACTTGCCTGATTTGGTGTGCAACATCCTCACATTGCCTCAGCCTGGCAAGGTCAGCTGGATAATATTATAAATGGATAGTCCCTGGTTCCTTTTTACTTATCTTTAATGTGATTGTTGCTTTCTGTACACGTATTAATTGTATAAGCCAAGAAAAAATGTGGAGTAAAGGACTATATTTTTAGATGCTGCTTTATTTGGAAAGCAGGAGACGCAGTCTCCTCTGGGAGTTAATACTCATAAGCTGAATGTTGCTTTACTGCTGTGATACAGTTAAATCATGCAGTTTCTTTGCTGCCTCATAATGAAGAAACCTGAACTCAACTAATTTTCTTCTTCAAGGCTGAGAATTCAAACTCTGTTTGAAAAAAGACTGATTTTGGATCATTTTCTGCTCTGAGTACGCTAGGTATTACAAAGGGTGCAAAGGCAGTACACAGCGTAGCATGACACTTAAACTGTTATTACACTTATATTGCATTTAGAAAAAAAATCTTCAATCAGTCATAGTTAACCTAGGAGAGCGTTTTCCCCAATGTGACACTTAAATGTTTTTAAAATAATGGGATGATTTGTTTCTTTCCCCTTCAATATGAGGCACCAAGGTTAGAAGGGGAAACAGAGGGGGGATGAAAAGTGACTTATATTGTCAAGGTCTCCTTAACTGTTAAGCAGTGGGGGAAAGAATCAGACTGCTTTCCTCGGCGAAAACAGAGAGATATTCTCCACTGATGACTGTCCTTCTAAGCTTTTCCTATCACAGGCTAGCAGTTAAAATAATACTCACCTACTGGGCATCCAGCAGAGTTGATCTACCTTTTCTGCTAGGAGGTTCATGTCCAGTCAAGCCTGATTAATCTATTGCAAGTCCTGAATGATCCCAAATATAACACATAACAACTACACCTGTTTATCAAGTCAGTTCATTTCCCTTCCCCTATTCCACACTGAAAAGGAGCATTAATTAAAACAGTAAACAAACGAGCGCCTATTCTAAATCAGAGCTGCAGGCAAAGAAGAGATAACTTAGGCTCTTGAGAAGAGGGATTTTCAGTTAATTTATGGAATCTACTGTCACTCTCAGGGCAAGGGAGCTTACATAGCTGGGAAATTGAAGCAGACAGGCTTTGTCTAAACACTTCTTTTTCAGTGAATATCTTCTCTTTTTTCCCCCTATTTTAATTTTTNAGATTTTTCCAGCGTTCTGATGACTCATACAGCTCCTGTGAGATACCCAAAAGATCGAGGAGAGGAGTGAGGAGGAGAGGCAGGAAGCTGAGCTTTAAAAAAAGCGGTGTAAGAATATGAAATGTTCAGTTAGCAAATTATTCCCTGGAAACTAATTGCTGTGTTTCCATCCCTTTTATTCACCGTTTCCCCAGCATTTTCATTCATACCCTGCTCTGGACCAACGCTGATGCAAGTGCAGGCTTTTGTCCGCTCAGTTACCCAGACTGCAGGGAGCCCACCTGAATTAAATAGTTGCAAAATAGTGTCAGAAAGAGAGCCTGGGTTGCTGTCCTGAGGAGCTGGCAGGTTAAGGCCCATCTGCGGGAGCCGACTGGTCTGTGCACCCCAGAAGTGAGCAGATGAGCAAGCCTACAGGATTGTGACAAAGGGTCTGGTTCTGCCTGCAGACATCCCCAGAGACTGCAAGGAGAGCACGGAGGGAATCAGAGGCAGAGCCTGGGGATGGGCTCCTGGTTTGGCTTGACAGATGCTGTTTGCACCCATCTCCCAGACTGGGTGGGAGGGCGGGCTGCCATCCCAGCCCCATTCCTGCAGGAGATGTCTCTCAGGGGAACTGCGCCCGTGTTGGTGCTGCAAGGTCAGGACCTCCACCTCAATACGCGTTTTGTTTTGCTTTGGTTTCTTAAGGGACACGCACAAACAGTCATTTTTAAATAGAGGGGGAGAAACAGCAGGGGAGCGCCTCAGAGCCGCAGGAGGAATGGGGGGCCAGACCCCCCTGAACGCCAAGGGGTGATGCGCTCTGAATCCCCCCTCGCAAGCACATTGCTGAGCTAATTGAACCTGGCTCTCCCACATCCCTGGAGAGCACCCTGACCTCCTACCTACGGGCAGCTGGGGGGAGGGTTGGGAGACAGAAAAAAACCCTCTCCTTCTCTCCTTCTCTCCCTCTCTCCCACTCTCCTTCTCTCCCTCTTAATTTTTTTATCAGCAGTTCTAACCAGAGAAACCTTCCCTTCTGTAGCTCCTGCTGTACATGCCCAGGACAAATTTCAGTTTCAACAAATCACGATTTTCTGTCAAAAAATTTGCAACCTGCTCTTGTTATGAGCTGCTTTTCAATTCCAGAGCATAGCTAAAAAGATTGCTGCTCTGCCCAAAATAAAATACTATTGGCAGGGAGACAGTTTAAACTCCTATCAGCCAGGAATTGTCATGATGAAAGCTGCATTTCTCAGGAATCAAACTATCATTTTGCTTCCTGCAATACTGTTGGGACTCTCTCCCTGGTCTAATTAATATATTAGACATTTTATTTTATTTCAGACTGAGATTTGGAATAATTCAGTTTGTGAAATTACATTGAAATTGTAGTTTTCATAAAATCACAGACAGACCAAAAAAAGTTCTGTAAACCTTTGTCATTTCAGACACAAACCTCTTTTAAAGCTACAGGAATGCCTTCTACATATTTCAAGTCATCCAGCTTTTACTGGTGGCATATCCAGTAATCATGTTGACAAATTAATGGTAGAGAATTAGTTGTACATTAAAGATTTAAATTATATTATGCAGCACATTGTCATAAAATGATATAAAACAATTGGCAAATAAATGTAAATTAATTCCAGCTACTGACATGTAAGACGCAGAGTGACATCTGTACACTTCTCAACTTGCTCAGCTGCCATACTTGGAAACGTAAAGCAACAGGGGAAGCGGCATGGCATGGCGGAGCTGCAGGAAGGGGATGGCGTCGGGCCGGTGTTTGGGAGTTGTGGTGGGCTGGGAAAACCATACCTCCACTTCTAAACAAACAAGTTTGTGTCCAGCATCGCCCCTGTGTGCCCCGAGGGGGATGGTAGAAAAGTTTCCTTTGTCAAGCAGGATGAATACCTTGTCATGGCAATACTCGGGGGTTTTGTGTTATCCCACCCTGAACCAAATTCCCGCGAGTTCCTGTCAATACCAAAGTGCAATTGCTTCCCGGGGCACAACCCCTGGACTTTCAGGGGCTCACACACTACTGTGCTGGCTAATTATACGGAATCCATTTCCTGGTATGAAGGAATGCATTACCTGCAGCAAAGGATGCAGAAAATATTGGGCACGGGAGGCACTCGGAGGAAGCAGAAAGCAGCCATGAATTCAAGCCCTGGCCGTGGGTTTATACCCACAATCCAGACCCATGCTGAGAGCCTAATCACTGGGGCCATTCTTTGGGCTGTTGTCCAATCAGTCCCTGAATAGCAAAACCCCACAATGCAGAGTATGAATTAGAGGGGGAGAATAAACGTGGGCGCAGACTTTTTTTGCAACAATACCTAACCGGGCCTTTCAGCCAGGACAACTCATGGACAAAAGCACGGCGGAAATTGAAGTAACTTTTGGAGGCCCTCGGCAGTAAGAGCTGGCTTGATGAGGGTAGCACTGGCTTCTTTTTTGTGTGGACCGGATCAATTATTCACTGGGAGGGGGAGAGGTGGAGGAAAAAAAAAAAAATCTTAAAAATCGGACATTTGTGTTGCACTGGCCTTGGAAATCATGGCTGTTCTCTGAATAAACCCAAATATTTTTGTCGTCTCCTCCTCTCCTTGGTGGATGCTGCAGTGATTTAGGGGGAGTGCTCACATTCCTCACCCTTCCCCACCCCCCGACCCGTGCGCTCGAAGAAGAGAAAAGCTTCTTGGGCTATAGAGATGTCAGGTCCGTGTTTTAAAATTTTGCTTTGTTTACCCAACAGAATGGAATTCATTACTGTGCAAAAGCGGTTCAATTTTCTGACCTTTTTTATTCAAAATGTTGGAAGTAGCAAAAAGCTCATTTGAAGGTCACAGGTTTATGTATCTATTCTCTTAAGTGTTTTAGAAATTCATATGGAGGACACTAAAGGTGGAATATGTGAAAACATACTGTTCATTGTTTACCCTAACCTTGCCATGATTATTAGATAAATGAGGGAAGCAAAATGGCATTAAAAGCCATTGTTAACATGATTTTTTTTTTCCCCTGAAGACTGTTCATTTTTGCCCCTGATCTGCAAAGGTCGTTTTCTAATTCTTTTCATTGAGCAGTTTATGTAACTTCTGCATTTCAAGTCTATAAAAAGCTTTTGCAGACTTTTCATACTGTAAGTAATAATTTTTTTCATTACCGTTTGAATTTTTATATGTAATTCCTATGGATGTTTTGCTGATACTGTCAGGCTTAAAAGCTGAGAGGCTTTTCAGTGATTTCCTTTCTTTTTTTATTTTTTTTTTTTTAAGCCCAGATCCATTCTATCTAGATAATTTGAAATTAGTGGAATCAATCAGTCGACGATTTAAAAGCCAAAGTTTGCGGCGAAAGGGATTCGGACTAAAATTATTTTATTTTTCCACATCCACAGCTGATCTGAAAGGCCTTTTCAGCTGGTTATCCAAAGCCAATATTTAACTGTTACTTATTCCCCTAATTTCTGTCCTTTGTCGGGGGAACTTTCCTCGCTAGATCTTGTTGCTCCGTTCCGCGCTAATTGCGGCTTACATTATATAAATGGCTTTGTAAAGAAAACTATAACCCCCAGCCTCGAAAGTTGCATGTTTCTATTTGCTCAAACTTGATGCACTTATTTTGAGAGGGTCATTTCGAGGAAAGCTGTGTAGGCACTGAGAATGTCCTGTATAATAAGCTTAAACAGAACCTTTTGTCCGGCCTCGTCTTCTCAGGCCCGAAAATTAGGCCTCCTTTTTCTGGCAGGGGGCTGAAGTGGTTCATTACCGCAGCCTCCTCCGGCAGGCCTTGGCCCAGCCATTCCCAGTACTCGAGCTCTGTAACTTCCTTAGAAAGGACGAAGGAAAACATGGCACACAAAGGTCTTGTTAGCACTTCCTATGTGAAATTAGCAGCTTTCTAAAAGGTACAACTCCAATTACCTCACATTGTGGGGACGCGCACAAACCCAACAATGAGCCCAGTCTTGCAAGTGACATGCTGTCTCTCCGGAGTTACTTCCCTAATTAGGGATGACGAAGCCCCATTCTGGCGAGTGCATCTATTTACAGTGGGCCACAATGCCTTAACTCGAGCATCCTCCTGAAAGGCCAGTGTTAAAAAACACAAGTGCTCTTTTGGCGGAGCTGTCCATGGGGAAGCGCCGCATTCCTCGCGGCTACACCCTCCCGAAAAGGGTGGCCGCTTTCCCCGGCATTGTTCACACTTCAGGATTCATTTGGGACAATAAAGCTCCTTCCCCGTGAGCGCTGGGAATTACAGTGGACAATGGGCAGGCTTTCTTAGTGGGGTCTAATGATGGAAAAAAAGAAAAATATTTATTGCTTTTGACAGTTTCACAAGGGGCAAAAATCCTTGTCGTGGCTTTAAGTTTCCACAGCTGTTGGAGGAAGGGTGGTCATATGGACTAAAACAGTTCGGCTCCTTTGTTAGGAGGCTGAGCACAAGGGCCAAGCTGTGAAATTAAAGATTAAGTTCATTAAGGTAAGATAATTGTGCTTGCATCCTTGTTGATACAGGTGTGTCCAGGCAAGGCCTGGTTTGACAGACCTCTTTATTTACCTCCTGGCTTCTTACGAGGCAAATCAGCCAGCGAGGGAGAGGTGCTGGAAATGCGTCTTGTTTGCTTATCCTGAACGGGGCTGGTGACCCGCAGCCCGTGTTCACCAGGGCCCCGCCGAGAGGGGGAGGAGGGTGGGAGGCTTTGGGGGCACCACCAAACACACTTTTGCCCAGAGGAGAAACCTGCCCCAGTTTTGGGCTGGGGTGTGGGTTGGCTTCTTTCCCCAGCAGAGAAGCGTCTTGAAACACCAGTGGTGCTGCAGTGAGGGAGGGGAAATTATTAATGCCACGGTAGCTTATTTGGCATAAAGGTGTTACTGATTATTAGTTTGCTGCTGCTAAGTGTTTGGATTCTTCGCTATTATTGTGTTATTTGTATTGTTAGCAGTTCACAGGTTCAATAGTTTCAGCTAAATTGCGCTGTAATATTAGGGTTCCAGTATGGAATTACTGGGGTTATTAATAAAATAAGACTTTTGTGTAGGTATATAGGGAGCTTCCCAATTTCATTCAGAAAAAGCCTTTGTGAATCAGCACAAACATGCTGCAGGGAGTTGTGCTGTTTTGGTTCAGTAGATCAATTATCTATTGTGCTATTTCAGTGGTGAAGTAGGATGATAATTTTGAGTGATTAGAAATGCTGCAATACAAGTTTCCTTTTTATTTCATTAAAATAGGCATAACGTGGGGAGTCACATGAAGGAGCCTGGTGGTTCACTTTTGCCAGTTTCCTTCCCCTCATGCAGCTGCTGCCCAGGCCGGCATCCCGCCCAGACTGCTCCAAGTGGATTGCCCACAGCCCAGAGCCAGCTGAGGGGCAGAATCATTTCCAAACCTGGTGCTTGAACACCATGGCTTGCAGGGCCTCTTCTGTGAGAGAGCACACTTTAATTCACCGATGTTTCCCCTGCAGTGACGCTGCTCCTCTGTGCAGTCCTCCGCGTGTTTCACGGCGCCAAGTGGTTTGTGACAGCGCACCGTGCTCAGGGCACACGTCGTCTCTCCACTTTCTGGCACAGATATTGTGCAGGTCAGTGTCAACAAGTGGAAATCAGAAATACCTCCGTCTGTTGGCTGTGCTTCCCAGGACAGGCATGTGGACAGAATTAAATTTTCTGTCCCACTCTACCTTGGCAAGCTGTAAGCGCTTATACCCATTTGGGGAAAAATACCTGGAAAATACCGATGACAGAAATTCCTCAAAGGCAACATCTTTTCTGCAGATCTGAAGAGGTATTTGTATTAACAGACACATGATAAATACAAAGTTTCTCCTTCAGGCTAACAATACATTAGGCCCAATCCTGCTCACGTTAAAGAACCAGTTTGGTTATCTCCTGCCTGCTTTAATCTGTTTCCCCCATATAGGTGCCTAAGGAAGCAAATAGTAGTTCAGGTTAAAAATGTGCTGAGATACAGATATGCTAAATATTAGAAACTCTGCTCTTTTACAAAGACATCTGCTTGTACACAAATTCTCTCCTTCTCTTGGAGAATATTAATGACATATTGGTGGTTTTAGAAAGCAAAGGCACTCAAGGAACATGCAACTTCCTTATGACTTCTTTAAAATTCAGGATCGAGGTTTACTCTTGTGGCATAGATAATGAATTCTTTTTGCTGGCTGGAGAGAAAAACCTGTTACATAGCTGGAATATATAGCCTATTATAGCTAACACTACATTTCATCATTTGAACCATTTTGTAACTGCAAAGAAAGTGGCAGGCAACTTCTGAAGTGTTCTTAGGTCTCATTTTGTATTTTGGTTCTAGCGAGAGCAGTCATTAGAAGATGCTTTTTAATGAGATAAAATGGTTTTGATTCTTATTTTTGTAATCTCAATATGTTTTTCTGTAAAGGTCTGTTTATTATCAAAATTAATTAAACAATCTTCAGCTAGGATAATAATTTTTAGTGAAGCCAGTGAAAAGTAATTTATGAAAAGATTTAATTAAAAAACTTAAAATATAAACCTTCAGCCTTTTTCATTTTAATGTGTGTTGTGGGTTTTTTTAATAGGCTGTTGAAAAATACTTGTAAAGTATAACTGGAACAGTTCATTAGATAATCTGGCTACAAATCACCAAGGACAAATTAAATTAGCTTTATTTTCCTGCATGTAGACATTGTGGAGAAAAGATAAGAACTTCCAATATTTATTAAGTAGATCACAACCTAAAAAAAAAACCACCATATTTTGTTAAGTGAAAGAAAGTGAAGAGAAGAGATATTTTGGCTGTGCTTTTCCATCTGTGTTTGCATGTGTTCAGGACAGAGGCATTAGAGTACTAATTTGAAAATAGTGTCTCTCAGGTAGATAGTTTTCAAGAGGCGTTTACTCCCTGCAACAGTTCACATGTAGCAGGAATGAGTGTGTTTCACTCTCTAACCTGTGTATACACACTGTGATATGGGCATTAATGAAATATTAGGATATGTAAGTGTGGGTATGAGTGAACATAACAGAGTGTGTATACGAATACAATTTTGATATAGCTGTATGCATATGCATACATATTGATGTGAATACTTGGGAAAATTCATATTACTTGATTTGTATTATATGCCAGGTGGATTGTTCATTACAACCTTTCCTGGTTTGCATAGAAGTATAAAAAAATCCAGTAATAATTAAAAATTTGCTTTACTTTGAAATAAAGGTGTTTCTATAATGCTGTTTCCATTTCTCCTGCTTTGCCACCGTGCGCTATAAAAATAGTGGAATTTTTTTAATAACCCTTGCCAAATCTTTTGTCTCATGAATTATGCACTGAATTTGCACCTGTGATTAATGATTACTGTGTTCCACTTGTTTTGTGATTGACCACCTCCTCTTGGAGAGTAATTTTTCCATCAGGGGAATATATCCAATTTGAACAGTACCTGTGTTTTGCTAAACACAGTAGTTTCTGCTTGTTCTCTCAAGGATAAAACTACGCAGTTGCAGTTGTGTACTAGGCAGGTCTCGGGCTTATGAGAAGATTTCAATGTGAATACAGGATGGGGTTTTTTCTGATTTATATGCCAGGTGCTTTTGACTAACCAATATATAGTGAATATTATTAAGAAAATGATGAGATTGCGTTTCCCTGTGTCCTCTACAGTATGTCCTAAAATTGTAATCTTACTCAGCTGCTGAGTCCGCCTCCTGTTCTCTGTGGATTAGTTATTTAGCTTGGGTATTAAATATATCAGAAAAGCTTAATCTAACAGTGATTATATATGTTTTAATATTGAAATTTTTCATTGCCAAATCAAATTTTAATATTCTAAAATATCTTCATCCCCTTCAACAGCATGATTAGCAAATGTTTTTCAGAGAGAATAGGTGGGCAGATTCAGTACATGGTTTTCATATAACCTATGATCCTGTCTTGCTGCAAGTAAAATGCTCAGAGCATTTTTTACTGTTGTGAAGTATTTTTTTGAAGGATTAGGCCAGCATTTCTGGAGAATCTTGTATGGGCTCGAAGGGCTGTCACTAAGCATCCATGCTTTTTTTGGCAAGAGAAATTAGCCTTCCTCAAGCTCCATACTGAGATGCTGGTACAGAAATCAGCAAACACAGTTAGCTCCAGTGCAAGTTATTTCCTGCAAAACCAACACTACAACACTAATGCTACAACTTTTTTTATAAATTATTAGGAATTATCAGGCATAAAAGCTTGTGGACATCAACTGAGAGAAGCAGTCAGCTTGTGCACAGGAATACTTTGGCCATCTGGAAAGTCCTCTTGTGAAATCCCCTCAAGGCTCCTGGATAAGCACAGGTAGGCATCTGAGGGTGGGCTACAGTTACTTCTCCCATAAAAGATGAAAGAGACAGAGATTTAAATAAGCCTAATAGGTTACATGTCTAATTGATCACAAAGAGGGGCCCTTCTTTGCTCTACGTATTTGGCTTCAAAATTATCGTCATGGTTTCTCTCCATACCATGTACGAATCGTCCGCAATTAAGAAGTTGCTTGTTGTATTTCCTGTCATTGCACCCAACAACTATTCCCTGTATCAGATCGAAGGTATTTGTCCCTCTACGGTACAGGTCCACTCTCCAGGGCTAGAAACAGCTCAGGTACAGCACAGCATCTAACTGAGAGGCACAATGATCTTGCCCACATGGGATTTTGACCTCATCTACTGGTTCAAGTTTACTTGAAAAATTCTTGAGCAAGAGAGAGGTCTTTGGTAGATCTGTGAGTGCAGCACAATACTATCCAGGCATACATCTTGGTGGAGCTGTAGTTCCAGATTTCTTTTATTATTTCCAGTTGGAATAACATCCTACAGTTAATGAGCACACTCATTTTAAATCCTGCAATTTCCTTTTCACAACATCTGATGAACACCTTTCTTCCCCCACCCTTCTAGTTTTGTCCTACTACCATCACTGTGTTTGCTGTGCACCAAGCATAGTTGGTGCTTCACATACTACAGTGGAGTGCGACTAAAGACAAAGGTTTTAAGTCCTGACACAAACACTTGCCTCTACTTCCTTGAGATGTATGTCAGTGGTGGATCTACCAAGATTCTTCTTGTTATCATATAAATTAAGCACTTAAATAGGTGTTTGAGGAATCAGGATATGGGCAGAGACCTACAAGTGTGACATGCCATAGTAAAACCTTGAGGTTATGGGGTAAGTTAAATGACTTTTGTGTCATAAACCTTCAATTATTAATATGATGATAACGCTCATATTTTCTAGTCCCAGACAATACTATTGACTTCCTGTTGTCTCTGTAGCCCTTGTGTCTCATGGCAACATCACTTCATTTTTCTGCCTCCCTTTCCTTCCTAATACATCAGTATGGACCTGTGAGAGAAGTACGAGTTCAGGAGAGATGGTCTCTAGTAATGCTGATGAAGGGTGATGTTTGTGATGGTGTTACAATATGTTCTTTCTATTGTCACAGAACCATTTCCTTCCCGAGAAACCCTCCTGGTTTATTAGCTCAGTAGATGCTGGTAGGTGTTTAATGTGACAACAATCATGGTTTTTGGATAACTTTTTTTTTTAAAAAAATCCTTTAAATCTGTACCCTTTTGCTCATCAAGTGGATAGATCAGCAAAGACATGCTATTGCTAGGTGAAACTTCAGTTCCCTGAGATTCTGGGAATACCTAAGGCACAATAAAAGCTATGGAAAATATAGATTGACTTCAATAAGGCCAGGACTTTACTATCAGTATCCAATTTTTACTGTAGTTATGGTCCTCCTTACAAATGTGCTTCAGCTGTGGAAGAGGCTTTTTGAAAAGCTTTCAGACAAGCCTTTCCATCACCTGAGTGGTTACAGATCAAAAGCTTGCATTGCTCTGACTACATAGATTTACACAGTACTATAATGAGAGAGCTGTGTTCTGCATCTGGAAATTCAGCTGAGAGACTCGATCAGATGGTGCTGAGCTCTGTCATTACAGACAATGTCAGCCCTTCCCCAAGCCCCAGGAAGGCAAATAAATAAAATAAAAAAAACCCAGAGCTAATCACAAATTGTGTATATAGATATGTATTTTTCCCCTGAAAATGGCATTAATTAAGAACAGACAAACAAAACCATTTCAACCTGATTTAGCAAGAGCAATGAGCATTGCGCATTCCTTAATCTCCCGATTTCCTGCATCCCAGTTCCCACCCAGGCAGGGCTCCCTTTTCACAGGGGCTTTTATCCCAGGATGTTTTATACAGGGCTGATCCATTTTATTCAACAGAGAAAGATAACTGTAGCAGAAACAACTATTTTACATTTTGTAACTGTTTTCTCAATCACCTTTTATAGGGTGGATAAGATACTGCCATGTTTTTCTTCATTAAAACGGAGGAAGAAGTCTCCTCCAGACCAGGAAAAATAAAAGACAAAAATCAGACCTAAAATTTCCAGTGTTTCCAGGGTGGGCTCTGTTATAGAAAGACTTTTCAAACTTTTTAGAAATACCCAAATTTAAAAGATAGGAAAAAACCTTCCCCTGCCAGGTGTGGCATCTGTAGTCAGATGTTTAGAGTAATTTTGCATTATTGGTAAACTAGAATTAAAATACCCACAATTCCAATAATCAGACTCTCTGAGTCAACTGAGGCTCTGTATACCAAGTCCAAACTTGGTATTGTGGCAAAAAAATTCAAGTGAAATTGATGAGTATCTAAATGAGAGTATCAGGACTGAGTGCAAAAGGGCTTGGAGCAGAAGTGAGTCCTCATTAAAATACTTCATTTCTTTGGCTTTCTTCTATCATCACTGGGAAAACTGCCTTTTCCTGACATTGTTTACTCGAGCTCAAAACCTCTTATTTCAGCGTCAGTACTAAATATGCAGAGCCTAACCCTGGTGGCAATACAAAGTGAAATTAGTATTAGAGTTGTGTGGACCAGAACTATTTTAAGAATATTTCCCTTGACCCTGCCCACCAAAATGAACAAGAAAAGCCATTCTAGGAATCTGTGTACAGAAAATTCTATCAAAAAACTGTTAGTTAAATAGAAATCTGAAATCAGAATTTTTGTTCAAATTTCCAGCTTAAATTTGGCCTTTGGGTTAGGCAGGTTTTGTAATGCCTTGATTTATTTGTTTTTCAGAGGATGGAAGCTCGCTTTCACATGTGTGATACATCATGACAGAGGAAAGGATGAGGAGTACCATTGCAGAGGTAACAATAAATATTAGCTGCTAACATTTAATATTCCACAAAAACTAAGCAAACAATATATTTTTTATGTATATACACGTATCTTTCTAATGGGGTGCAACATATTGGTCTCTTCTTCAAATTGCCAGTGTGGTTTGGTTTGGTTTTTTCCCTTGACTCTGAGCACTTCCCCTCTGCTTTCATACCTGCTTATCCTACACTGGTTGTCACTATTTAGAGTGTTTGACATTGCTGCTGCCATTGTGAACTGAAAGATGGAACCATGGGCTGGATTGCTTTTATCTGTTATCCAGTTTTGATCTTTTCATCTGCTCTTTGCCAAGTAGTGTCAGCCATGATTATTTCTAACTTGCCAAAATTCTGAACAGCTTTTAAACAGGTGACATTTTCCTATAAAAAGACTCTACCACAAGCATGTGTCTTTTTTCAGCCCCAAATGTCACCTTTTCTCCCATAATTACAGTGGTCTAAGTGACACATTTCTGGACTACTGACAGTTTTAAAGATTTGCTGTTTGTGGGTATTGCAATTACTGTGCATTACCTTCTCCCTTCTGAGAGGAGTGAAATTATTTCCATAGATGTTGCTGCCTTCACAGTTTTGCCTTTGATTTTGCACAGTTGGCTCTAGACTGGATCTAGATTGGGAAGTTGCTGGGAATAACTTCGTGTCAGGCAAACAAGTAACTTTGGATTAATCTACAGACACCACTTAAATGAAACTTTTCCTACACTTTTTCCTTCTTGCCTGGAAGCATTTGAAAAATGTTTTGGTCTGAGTAGACTTTGTGGGCATATACTTTTGTGCCCAGCGTCACTCATGGACGTTAAGGACATCTCTATTAGAATTATTCTCTTGTGTGGGTACAACTCTTGCAAGTATCTGCCCTGTGTAAGTCAGCCTCGTATGATGATGCTCCGTTTAGCCCGTAGGCTGATGATGGCACAGGAGTCTGTTTATTTCTGCTGGTGTTCCACCTCTTCATATAGAGAAAGATTAGGCTGAAAATTAAGTGAGTAAACTGACTGCTGTCATTTACTTGGTCTGTCTTCTGGCTTTCTCTTTCACAGCACAAATAAAATACAGTGACCAACAGATATTACTGACTGAGACACCAGGCAATGTAAGTGACATGTCCTGTAAAAAAATCTGATAGTACCTTGTCTCATCATCTCTTTTGTTTCAAAATAAACCCCTGCGAAAAACCAGAGACATGAACCAGGTATTTATTTGTGTACTGATCTTTTATTCTATATATCATAGCAAACAGTTCCAGGGCAAACTTACCCAAGTCTTCTACAAACTGTAGAATGGCGATTCTCACAACTGTATTTGAACACTAGCCATGAATTTTAGTATTTCAGATTTGAATAACAAGCTACATAAATCTGTTGGTCTGCACTGCAGATCTCTGGAACTAAAAGAAGAACTATACTATGGATTTAATAAAAAAGTAATTTCCTTAATTGATAACTTTTGGACAATTTTTTAATATATGCACATTTACATCCAGAAGTTATCTACAGATATTAGGAGCCTGAAAAAGGAATTTAAAAAAAATGGAAAGAACAAGAGCAACAATAGAATTCACAGTCAGTTTCCTTTAAGTCCTTAGTATAGCCATGACGTTAAGACACAAAAGCATTTGCAACAACAACATAGTGGGCAGAGAGTATAAAAGAGAGGCCATGAGGCCATTAAGGCAATTAAGAAAGATTAAGATTGCTTGTGGTGGAAAGACCCATTAATCAATAGGCCAGAAATCACAGCATGTTGTAGAATATACTTCACCAAAAAAAGAGAGAACAAACAGGCTAAATATATCCCATACCAAAGGTCACAGGGTTCTTATTAATGAGAAATCATATTAATCCCTCAGATATTGTTGGCTCCATAGTTAGATTTTCCATTTGCACATGTAGGAACAGCACTGATGAAATGCACTGTAAGTGATGCAGAACTGTTATTGAAAAAAAATTCCTGTCCACAGCTGGCACCACAGATAGATCCAGGAATATTTGTAGAGGGAATGCAGAGCTTACTCAAGAGGGCATGGGCTGGTGCTGCTCAGCATTCTGCGGGAGAGGGACAGTGACTGCAGTTATTCATTGCTGACAACAATGACGCACAAGCCCCCATTCACGAATCTAAAGCTGCTGTACAAGGATGACACCATGTCTGTCAGAGGATGGGTAATTGAAAATCCTTGCATTTGCAAAATGCCTGTAGGCATCAAATGCAAGTCTTCATGTGGTAATGAGGAGAGGAAACAAAGTGGGAGGGCTATTGCATGTGTTAAATCTTGCACCTGAAATAATTGAAAATTGGCTCAGACGGACATGTAACCAGGCTGAAACCAGCTCTGGGACACTTGGCTTCATCTTCAGCAGCAAGGTCACTGACCAATTGCAGGCCTGTACATTTTGTCTGAAGGAGCAGCTACAGGTGGGCAGAAAATGATTTGCTAAACGGTTTTGCAGAAATACCTACAGCTGGTTGAGATTTTTTCTTTTTAAGCAAACTGAAGAGCAAAGGTGGAAGACTGTGCCTTTTTTTTTTCACCAAGAGGTTGGTTTCAGTGATTTTTGAATCTGAGGCTACTTCCTAGAACTGTTCCTTGGAAATTTTCTGCTTCTTGACTCAGAATTAATTTTTCTTCACTGATTTGAACCAATAATATGGAAAAAAAAATCAAAACTACTGAAATTAAATATTTTAGTCATGCAAGCTATGCTGTATTGATTCGTTGTTTTGCAGGCATTCTTGAGATGTGTTACTGTTCCAGGGAGGAATTTATTTGTTACATTTAAGATTTTTAATTGCTATTCAGGTGAGGAAAATGCTTTCTTACAAAACTGAATATGATTCTGGAGTATACAGAAACAATGGATGAGGCATCTTTTGCATTCATGGGTTAAATTATCACTTTTGGCAGTTTTTTTAATGTTCCCAAGATATTCCACACCATAGAGTGTCATGCTCAGTAACCACAGAATGTTCTGAGTAGGAAGGGATCCACAAGGATCATTGAATCCAACTCTACAGTGAATGGCCCATCCAGGGATCACACCCACAACCTTGGTGCCGTAAGCACCATGCTCTAACAAACTGAACAAATCTCAGGGGTTTTGGTTAACGTTACTAGAAGGTACTGTCAGAGCCACTGTAAAAGCCAGGATGATTCAAGAAAAAAAGGCTGATATCACACTTGCCTCATAGTAGTTTTGCTGTTGGGTGTATAATGATAAATATGGGATAAAAACCTACTCTACTGCAGACATTCAAGACAATATTAGACAGCTATTTTCCCTGATTTCAAAAAAGTCAGATATCCACAGTGTTTCCTCAATTTCTAGCAAGACTACAGCCATCTGGACTTTCTTAACATCTGTATACCTCATTCCTTTCTTTTAGTGCAGAGCAACTCAGAAAATTCCCAGATAAGCAAGAAAACTTACATAATAAATCTTTCTAAAGCAGTTGATTCTTAGGGTCCTACGTGACTATGAAGCAGCACAATCTGACATAGGACACCTCTGCTGTAGCTTCTGGTGGCATATAATTTTTTGCACTGGTTCTTCATAGTTAACAAAATGACGAGTGGTGGTTTTTGGCTGAACAAGCAAGCCTGAAGAGCTGGCTGTCTCCTTGACTGCAAAGTGAAAAAGTCTTCTGCTTTATGGTAGTTGCATTGTGTTTTTGAAGATCTTGGAGACTATTTTGATACCAAATGTGTGCTACTGTTTTTGGAGGCAAAGGCACTCAGCTGATGTTTGTTGTCTGCAAAGATAGAGAAGCCTGAGATTTCCAAATTTCTTGATCTTGGCGGTATTTATATTGTAGTAAAAAAATACTTTGTTGTTGGTGTCTGTTGTAGTAGTGCCTGAGAATATTAGCTGGTTTCTAGCTGCTGTCTGTCTGTGGTCTGCCATTCCTGTTCTGTATATGATCACCTCACTTTTCTATTGCAGCCTCTCAGTTTTACTACATAAACACATCCTCTATCATCTTGTTTATCCATGCATGGAGCAAGAAAATAATCTGACTGCACCATTTTGGACCTCTTGACATTTAGAGAGAGTTGGGATTTAGACAGACCATTGAAGGAATTGCAGTATGCAAGATGTGAAGTGATTAAGACGTAAACAAGGATTTCAGCAGAAGCAAGGTCAAGGTAAAGATGAACTCAAGCAGAATTTCAGAGCTGGGAATGAGGAAAATGAGGAAGGTAGTTTGGTGTCATGAAAAAGCAGTTTATTGTTTTAAATTTTGTACTGCTGTGATAGAAATATAAAGGCCTTTAATATTCTTTAATTATGCTAGTCAGAGCACAGAGATGCCAAACACAGTGACACATTGCAGTAGTTTCCTTTACCTCCCTCTTATTTCTCTAATTCTCCCTCTTTGGGATGGCTTCCTCTATATTCTTTTGCTATGTGCTCGAGTTTAATATTTTATATATACAAATCTCTGTATTATAACTGGCTTTTCACTTCTGTTCCCAGAAATTCCAGAACACCTCCTGGTGTCAAAGAAGTGCTCTCACTCCAAATGTCTGATACCAGGGAGAAAGAAGACTTCCATGGAAATAATATGGAGTTTCCAGGTCAGAGCTGTTTGCTTTTCCCATTATCTGTCCTCCCATCAGGGTTCTCTCATACATCCAATAGCTCGCAGTTATTAGGTTTGCTGATGGAGCGGCTCTGGTCCCAGCCACTGGGAGAATCCCCAGCCCCTCCCACGTACTGGTGCTATGTGGAGGAAACCAGAAAGAGAAATGGCAAGGAGGGAAGGGTGAAGTCCAAATCTTTGGAAGGGGACATCAAGGGTAATGTACAGCGCTAGTCTGACAGTGCTAGCTTAAGTTAGATTATTTTCTTCTTGTTTAAAACCTCAGTGCAATGCTTTTTTGGTACTTGGATGTTAATTTCAATGTGCACTTGTAGATATTACCCAAACTATTTGGTTCTTCATACTCGAGAAACCTAAACAGCTGTATAAAGAAATAGCCCGCCACTGCTGTTTGCCAAATATTTTCATTCCATCTGTTTCATCAAAAGGTTTTTATTCCATTTTCATCCTCCCACTTTCTCTGGCATACTTTCTTTCAATGAGTATTTCTGCACAACGCAGTCTTACCTGGAGAAGGCCTGCCAATAGAACAGGTTAAAATAAAACAATATTTACCTTGATAAAGATGCATTGATCCATCCTTCTGTAGAGCCTTTGTATTGTGTTACTAAAGTAAATACAATTAGTAAACATCAAAATGCTACATGAAATCCTATCAATTACTTATAACAGAACCTGAAAAAAAATTTTATTAAAATTTCCTGGCATTGTCAAGATATCTTGTTTTGATGTCTTTGGGAATACAGTCTTTTCACGTTTCTCTTTCCAAGTCTTTTTCTTTTGAATGTCTTTAAATATAACTTTAAGTACTGTAGAATGAAATAAAAATTAAAAGTTAATGTTTAATGAAGCATTTAATGAACTGAGAGTAAAATTTATTTTGTCTTTTTTAATTTTTGTGGTCCAAATCTAAAAAATATTTGGGTATTTTGATCTTGGTGGGAATTTTAAAACCCGTCATAATGTGAGAACTCTAAAACCTCTGAAAAATGTATCTGATTTTTTTTTTTTTTTTTGTGGCTTTTATTGGCTCTGGGCATCTACTCTAGAGGGAAAGAATTTTTGAGTCCAAGTTTTGGATCTCATATTCTCCTTCAGGTTAAGCATCCTCACTGATTACAACTGCTCCATTCATTCTCAGGGGAGGGGGGCAACTTCTTCAACAGCAGAATGCCATTTAGGGCTCTTGGGAGGGTGCAGTCACTGTGTTAATAAGAAGCAACACCAAGTTACCCTTTCACGTGTTATCGAGCAGGCTCTATCCTGTCTTGTTAACAGGGACAGAAAGGTACTGCCCACTCAACGCCCTCCCCCACTGATAAATTGCCAGCATGGCTTTAAGTCAACAGACTTAAATGCCATCAGGAAACCGGTTGGTGGTCAGCACAGATCCCAGTGAGATAAACTGTTCTGCAAACCTGTCATACTGCAACAGTTTTGGTTTCTGACTGGGTTGGCTTCTTTCAATTAGGGATGATGAAGTCGTACACAGGAGTAATGAAGTTTGTGCTTGAAAGAGCTTGCATTAGGAGCTAAGGACAGGAACTTATGTTTTAAGGCTAGGAATGGTTGTAAAGATGATCAGTTTTATAAGGATGTTCAGCTTGCCTTTGCTCCCTCCCAGTTTTCCTCTAGCTGAAAACCTAACTGCACAGCCAGACTGCCAACACAAATAACTAAAGGCTTATCTTTTTTGACAGACAGTGAACCAAGTCATACTTCTGATTCCCTTCCATAACATCTAATTGTACCTCACCTACATCAAGTTCAGCCAGTAGTTTAATATGCATTTGCCAGGCGAAGTGTTCCACTTTTTCAGCCAGAATGGAAATGAAGCTGGACATGAGAAGTGCTTCAAGAAACTCTAAATTTCCCTGTTACTTATTAGAAATCAAACATGGGGCATCTACTTTTACAATGTCTGTGAGAATTCCTGCAAAGAAAACAAGATATTGCTCCAAGCAGTAGCTTAGTGAAATTCACCAGCAATGCCTGGTGAACGGGCCTGCTCATTTTTGTTATATTTTTCTCAAAAATGGATATGATTGCAACAGTAAAATAATCTGTCTTCAATGTAAATGCTACCTCCTTCCAGATATTTAACTTACTAGTAGGCTTTACCTGCTGACTTTGTCAATAACAGCAGCCAGCATTTGGTATCACTGTATGTTCTCTGCCATGTAAAATGCTTATTCCCATTCTGATTATTTTTGTTAGTTTATAATCCTAGACAATATTGATAATCCTTGTTGGGGGGTTGTTCAATAGGATGACCTTAACAAGAATAAATTATCTGAATATGGACTTGTTTTAAAATTGTATTTCTTTCTAAAACCAAAAAATTATCTGTTCTGAATTATACTTTCTTTGTGTGTGTGTTTTGGCTGTGGGTTTTCCATAAATCGGTTAAATTTGTTCATATAAACTTTTCATTTTTTATTAAACTTCTCATGGAGGAAGTGACAGACGTAGTGGTCTTGCAAAAACTGAAACAATCTCCATCACCACCTCATGTATTTGCACCTTTAGTTCAGAAGGTGCTCCAGGTTGCACCTAGAACAGAAGAGTAGTCCTACTCATGTGCTCAAAATTAGACATGTCTTGAAACAGAGCACACCAGATTCATACACGTTTTTGAAGGTTCTGTGAAGCTTTCTTCATGAATTTACCATAGTAAATTTATGACTTTCTAATGATTAAAGTATGAATGAATGATTACCCAAATACAATTCAGTAACTAAATTGACTTTATTGATGTAAACATGCATTTTAAAAGTTAAGGCTGGGAAAATGAAGACAAACCTAAAAAGGCAGTTCACTCTCATTTATGCAATGAAATATGTCTAGTAATTCATTGTTCATTGACCAATATTTTTGTAGTAAATGATGCATAAAGAAATTGTGCACATGAACAGGTCTGGAATAAAAAATCAAAAGAATCCCACACTGGATGTGACATTGTGAAATGCTGTAGCTTTTTTAGCTCCATATGTATATTTATCTGACTACTGTTTGTATAACAAAACATCAAAGAATAAAAGGTTGATATACACAGCAGAGGTAGTTTTTCTGAGGTATTTTACTTCTTCATACATAGGCAATCTAAATATTAATATTCATCATGTTTTAATTTCCTTATTCCTATGCCAAGCCCAGAACCGTTTGGAATTAAGTCTCTTCTGTTCTGCTGTTGTTTTGACTGATTTCACTTCAGCTTCACTTAAATTAACAACTATGCAAGATGGCTTTCCAGCTTCAAACTGTGATGTGTGGAGGAAATAAAATTCCTGATGTGTTTCTGGTCAAAAATTATGTCTGCAGAATTCCCTGTCTTGTAAATAAGGTTTATGTCATTCCTGTTGCACTTTTTCTGTATCTTTTTCGAACCTTCTGTAAGGGATCCTGACCCCTGGACACAAATTGTTATTGTTTTCAACATAGCCTAGTTTTCCACCCACAGTGGAAAAGTGACCCACATTCAGAAGTTCATGGAGAACTGTCTCTGTGCTAGAGTGGGGTAAGGACTCCTCTTTCTGAGAAGTGGCAGAAAGAATCTGTGATGCCCTGACCAGAAACCCCATTCTCCCTCTCCCTGCACTGCTGGGGGAGAGGAGGTAGAACTTGGAAAGGAGGGATGGGTGGGGGGAGGTGTTTTTAAACTTTATTTTACTTCTCAATCTCCTGCTCTGTTTCTGTTAGTAATAAAGTTAGTTCATATCCCCACTTTGAGACTGTTTTGTCCATGATGGTGATCAGAAAGTGATCTCTCCCAGTACTTATCTCAACTCATGAATCCTTCATTATGTTTTGTATCTGTCCTGTTGCAGAGGGGATTGAGTGGCTTTGGTGGGTACCTGGTGTCCACCCACTGCACCTTGACTTCCAGAAATACCTAAATTCTTGTCTTTCCATGTATAATCTGTGGAACAGAAGTTGTTGTAGGTAGTGAAAAAATCAAACTTGATTAGCACTGAGCGATTAAAAGTGTTTCTGAAATTCATGCTTCTCCAAAGGATTTCAATGACAAAGGGGATTGAAGTTCCATCTGAACAGAGAGAGGTAAAATCATGTCATTATACAATGACATAATTCAAAGAAACATTATAAACCAACAATACCTCTGTACAAATGACAACAAAATTGCCAATGTCTAGATGAGCCCAGAGTCTGGATCAAAAGACCTAAGAAACCAAACATACTCTAGTGAAGGTTGCAAGGCCATAAACAGAACTATTCTGCCTAAAATCTCCCGAGTCTTCAGACTCAGAAAGTTTTGCTGTTGAATCGGGTTTTGGGTGGATGGTGCAGAGACCTGTTTAAAATACCTTAATAATGGTGAATTTTGGTGGAGTCTGAAACAGAGGTTGGTTTACATGGTTTTCAGGGTCAAGGAAATCCCTATCCATTTTGGAATTAATTTTTCAAATCTGAAACAATGAAGAGAAAAGGAATTTTGCTGCTGAATTCAAGCACAACCGGGTGTTATCCAGAGGCTAAATTCTTTTCCTGCTTAACATAAGAACATAATAAGAACATAAGAGGCATACTGGCTCAGAACAAAGGTCAGTGTAGCCCAATATCCTGGCTCCAACAATAGCCATAAGTGGGTATGCAGGGAAGAGTAGAGAACCAGCCTTGCATATCTGGTACCTCCCCCCAAGTATTCTCCCGGCTTTAAGCTATTCATGGCTGAAGAATTTCCTGAAATGGATGTACTTCCAAAGTATTTAAAAACCCTGTATACATTCCTGTTCTGTAGTCTTGCCCGGTCTCCCCTTGGGGCTGTGTAAATTTATAGTATGTACTAAATGATGTCAAATGGCAGTTGGGCATCTGTATTTTGTGACAAGAAGTGATTAATGTCATTAGGGGTTCAAAGATAATACTATCTCTGTATCTTCATTAATACAATTTTTCTAGAATGTATGTGGTGGTTTACAATTACATGATGAGAAGAAGTGAGGATATGTCCAAAATATTGCCATGTTTTCTTTAAAATATCTATGCAGGCATTGTAATCTCAGACACACACAAACAAAACAACAAAAAAAAGTGGCTCTGGCAGGGTAGGACACTAATAAACTGTTGATAAAAGAGTAGCCTGTGGGTTCAGTGAAGAGACACTTAAACTGTTAAGGCAGGGTGCTAGAGGCAAAGAAATAGGTGATTACCTTTGAATGATGATGCAGTTCTGAATAAGAGGAGAATAACTGACAGAAGCCCGTGGACATGTTTCAACCTTGCCAAGGAGTAGGCAGACATGAAATGATATATCCATTCAGTGGCAAATTCCAGTTAGATTGCTCTCAGACCAGATTACAAGAGATTCTTGCATCTGTCTTCCTCAGTTTTTCAAACATTCCCTTTTCCACTTTTTTCCCGGTGAAATTTAACCATTGTTTGTAATTATATAGATTAACTTTCTGAGATCATGCCATTCGTTTACATTTCCCCACATTTGGTGAATATGCAAAAGATACATACAGCAAACCTTCCTGGCCCTAAGTGCTTGCAAACAACAAAAGCACTTGAACATTCTGATGACTGGGCTTGTGTAAGGACCTACATGACTAGTCCGAGCAAGTATTTTCTGGGCCTACTGAAACCAGCTGTATCTCCTGCTGTTCTGAATCACTAGATTCAAATCATTGGCCTCCAAGAATCCTGTAGTGGGAGATGTTGAACACAGAAAACTCTAATGGGTCATTTTGGACAGCCTTTTTCCAGGACTTGATTATTCCCTCCAGAGCTAAGTTAGAGCTTGATGAACAGCAACGCTATCCACAAATGAGGCAATGCTGTCCACAAACACAGATGAGGAGAAAGAAGATACTGGTGCCTGTGGTCAACAGATACCTTCCTCTGTAGCCTGTGCTTTTATTCTGTGATGTCTTTAATTTTATTCCTCATATTGGCGAGAAAGGAAAAGGAAGTCTTGTTTGAAAAGCTCCGCGGGAAACCAAAATCCTGACTTTTTCAATTTGTGTTGGTTACATTGTGTTTGAGTAGAGACCAATACTATAAGGCAACCACAATAAAATGCTTCTCAGACATCTGCATGCTTTTTCTAACGTGTTGTGTTTGCTTTTTTTCTCTGAGTGTATGTGTGGATTTTGTAGGCTGGGAGATGTTCCTATTAGTAGGTTTGGTGTGTCCCTCAAAGGATGACTCATTTGATCGGCAGATTGCTCCCGCTTCTTGAAAACTCACGAGTCCTCACTGACATAATCTGATTACACTACTGGCTGGTTTTCCACTGAGAAGTTTTAATAAGTTTCTTTCAGTGAGGGTGAGGTCTATAATCAATTTCTGGGACCAGTAATTTTTTGGAGTACCAGTAAATGCCTTTGTTACCCAAACAAAGTGTCAAATGTGTTGGAGAAATTTTTTAACCCTCGGGTAAGGAAGTGCTGGACCCGCCCTGTAGCTGGTAAAATCATCTGAGGGATGAGACCCACATGAGGGAAGGGGGTTGTCAGTACTAGTCTTTGGAGTTCACTTTTAATGAAATTTTTCAAGTCACTCTCAATCTGCAAGTCCTTTAGAGTCCTTAAGGGTTTCTGTTTATGCCCATAACAGCAGCTATGAATGTTTTTATTTAACCTACTTGGCGATGAACCTGTGTTCTATTTCATCTCATGATTAGATCTCTGCAATGTACCCACATACAGTTACACCATGAGACTAGAGTCAAACTTCACTATACGGCCTATTTGTGAAGGGGTGTTTCATGAACTGCCAGCGATGTCTACACTCCACTACTTGAAAAGAATTTCTTACTGTGCTTTCCCCCTTCAGCAGTTATGATCCTTGACATAGAAACCACCTCTCTTTTCGTGTGATTCGGTGTCAGTGAAGATGAGCTGATGTGCCGTGAGGAATCCAGAGTGTGTCAGCCTTGACTCTCATAGGTGGCTCCTTGGCCAGTGGAACTCTGCATCTTACAGCCTCTGCAGAACTGCAGGCTCTCAGGTGACACTGTAAAACTCCAGTAAGTTAACGCAAGCTTTGGGAATAGGAGGGAGATGCCAGTAGGGTATGATGACAACAAGGCATTTTTATGTTTTGGACTGTGAGGATTTCAGAGTATCTTTGTTCTGATAACAATCAGTGATGATTGACCGTGAGTCTAGATAGACGTATTTTTATATTCTGAAATATTAAGTGACAGGCACTCTCTACCCAACCACAAATCCTTCTCAAAAGGCAATTTCTCCATTCTACTTGTGTTACACCAATTGTGCTTGGGATTATACTTTAATGTATGTTAATAAATTATACTTAAAGAACATAAAAATATGCATATGTATCTGAGAGACAATGTTTTCTGTTGCTAACAAGGTTTTGTAGTTCTCCAATTCCAATTTCAAACATACTTATTCTAGTAGTTAATATTTAAGACTGAGTGGTCTATTTTCTATATCTTTTCCAAGTTCCTTTTGCTGGGCAAAGCACGACGGTGTTAAGCATTCTCTGGGGTCTCAGGACCAAAGAATGGTTGTTTCTCTGTTATAAAAAACTTCTTCCTCTGAGGCAGTCTCAGAAGGAATCAGATTTTCTATGGTTGGTAAAGTGCTAAGCATCTCACGTTAAAACTAACAGGCCTTTAATTAAGTAAAGCAATTCATAATGTTCTGCTTTCCCCTCCTGAACTGAACTTAGACATAAATGGGACTTGGATACTTGGTATCCTGATATGAAATGCTTTCCTTGGTTGAAGCCCAGGTGGGGTAAAGAAAAAGGATGGATGGCACAAAGGTTCAGTGTGCTTGTAACCCAGGAGATGTGCAGAGAGGGCAGCCTGGATAATTTTACCAGAGCTCCAAGGGAACTTACAGAGCCTCTGTGGAGCCCACTGCTGTCGGTGGCAGAAGTCCCCACTGATACATCAGGAGCACGCTCAGGCTCAGGGTTAGTAAAATGTATGCTCATTACCCCCAGGTTCATTACACACAGATGATTACCGTAATAATTTATATGACTATTCTTATTTGTTGAGCAGAATTGCACATTTTTCTCCTGGATACATTTACACAAAGTACCTTCTCTTTTTCTTGTCTTTTTTGGTAAGATTTTCTGTCAGCATGTTTTATTTGGGAAACAGCATGTGGCACTTATGGATCATCCCCTTTCCTTTCTTTTTTTTTCTGCTGGAAAACACCTGCAGCATATAACAGCCTTGGAAAAGTCAAGTCAGAGTTGTATATCGAGAAGGATAAATATGTAAATATTTTACAACATATATACTCACATATCCTACCTTATTTTCCCTTGCACAGCATACACTTGAAATAAGCACATAAAGTTACTTATAGAGTAGAGTGTAAGCAGAGACTGCTCTGTTAATAGTAATACTGAATATGTAAATCCCCCCAGTTTTTATAACCAGTGTTTTAGGTTGCATTTACTGTAAACAAAGATGTATTTTTGGGGGCTGTTGGTTTGAGTTTATTGTTTATGTAAATCTCTTAGAATGTGACATAGCCAGATAGCTTCCTATGTTGTGCTGATCCACATTTTAGGCCAGCAGCCAAAGTATTTTATCTTTTACTTCATTATAGTGATCTTCCAATTAGCTGTGGTCTGTAATACCCTGATTTTGGTGGCAGTGGTTTGGGGAGGATTGTTTGATAGTTCTGCTCGAGAGGCAAAATGAGGGGCCTTATTATAGAAAGTGCAGAGGTTGTGCAGTAGCTGAGTTCTGTTGCAAAGTTTGCCGATAAGGGAAAACTGGCCCTTGAGCATCCATTCTATTCTGTATATTAACACTTCTAATCTGCACTGCTGATAAAACTGCAAGCCATTTGCCTTTGGAGGAATTAGTTCTGCCTCACTTGTGTAACCAGGCGATGGTGATTAACCTTTAAACTGTCCAATATTCTCAGCAGACTCCTGCTCCAGATTAGAAACTATTTAGTTATGACCAACTAAATTAACAACATTCCCTCCTCTGAAGAATAAGATTTGGAAGGTATGCATTTTAAGGTGGAATGTGGATAATGTCCTTATTTATTCACCACTTTTGCTATATAAAATGCATTCATCAGTTAAGAAGAAAGAGAAGGGAGAGAAGGAGTTTGATTTCAGGTTGAAACAATTCACGATTAGTTATATACAGGAGATGATTTGGGTAAATTTGAGTTGGGGTGCTGCTTTTGATCGCTGAGACCTGTTTCTGACTTTCCGTTCTTAAATAAAACTTAAGGTGCAGGGGATAAAATGAGCAGAATAGTGTTCTAGTGTGGGCAGCAGTTTAGGAAAAATATTTCCTTCCTTTGAAAGGAAAGGCAATTATCTCGATTCTTTGGAAGAGTAATTTTTGAAAGTTTACTAACCTTCCTGTCACAATCAGGCAAAACAAAAGGTTTTATACGTGGTGGTTACAGACCGACATATCCAATGGACTTTAGCTGCTGTGATAACCTAGTACTGTACCATTGTATCTACATATTTTAAATGTGTAATTTATCAATTGAAACGTACCCTTCAATACATGTGCCATAAAAGAAAAGAGCGAGGGCAATTATGTAATAGTATAGTGTTTGTCTGACGTGCCTTAAATCCCCATATTGTTATTCCTCACTGAATAACAAATACAAAATCCCTGTTAGCAATGTTTTCCGTTTTACCAGTTTTATATTAGCTGCCTCCTTAAAAATTGCTAATCTAGATACTACATTAGTAGGATGTCAGTCAAACTGCAATCCACAGTGAAGCCTTCTTCATATACCAATTTAAATCATTCATGGTCCTTTCTTTGGCATTATTCAAAAGATCATAATAATTTTCTTGTGCCCATAGCACAAAAAAATCAATTATTTCCCCACAAAGACTTGAAAGTACTTAGCGAGTGCTGTAAGAAAAGCTGAGGGTTATATCAAATTGAAATTGCACTCATTACACACAACACAATTAGTTGCCACTAGTCTGGCCGGTGCTTTAATTCTGAATGGCATATCTTTATTATTACAGAAACAAGCATGCAAATGGCATTGTTCAGGATTTGCAGAAATCAATAGGATATAGTGCTGTGTGTTTGGTGGCCACTGTCACTCAGTCTGCTGTGGATTTGAGATAATGTGTGTATTTGAATTAATGAAGGGAACGTGAGACATCATAAGTGACACCCAAATAAAAGAAATGGGTACATGATATTTGTAATTATTCTACTTGTGTTTTTGTTGTAAATACTTGTGCTTTTTGTTTTTTAATCAAAGGATTAATTGCATTTTAATAAGGCATTATGATTTTCAGAGCTTTAGTTAATTAAAACTTGTAGTATATAATTATGAAGTGATGCTGAGATTTGTCTAAAGATCACCCATACATTTAGAATATGTATATTTTTCCTTGTTAAGCAGTTGCTACATTTTGAAGGAGGATGAATTTTATTAAATGTTTGAAAGATGATGGCAGTTCCAAATGGATTTCTGTAAATGGCAGCTAGGAATGTAGATTATGTTGTTGGACAAATTAAAGTGGAGTAACTACTGGGCTTGGAAACACTTTTTGGCTGCAGTGCTGGAACATTCATTTGCACAAATGTTAGCTTTCAGCCACAAGAGTAAGAACAGATGTATTTGTTCAATGTATCATATCATTCCGCCCATTAAATCCCAGTGAAATTGCTGCAGTTTGAAATTCTGCGGATAGGCCATAAAGGCTCACTGGTGGTGTGCGGTAAAGATTATTTTCCATGTGACTAAAAGGTTTTAAGAGGAGGCAGAAAAGTAGACGAGAGTGTGTGTGTACAGACAACTCTGTGTATCAACCGGTTTCCCTAAGAAACATAAATATTCCTGGTACAAAGCTTTCATCACTCATAATCTTACCTGGAACACACACACACATGCACATATGCACGCGCGCGCACACACACACACACACACATATATATAAAGATTTTTTCCTGTGGGAGTATATTATGTCCGGATTGATAGAATAATTACTAGATAGATAAAACAAAGCTAAATAGTATTAGAAAGTTAAAATCTTCATGTTTCAAATTAAGCTTTCGTTTGGCAGTATTTTTTTTTTTAAATCTTCTCCTACATATGTTCCATTCATTTCATAAGAGTATATTGGAAATAAAAACTAATTTTGCTCTTTTTTTTATATAAAGTGGGAAAAAATTTGCTTTGCTGCTGAATGATTTCTGGTCAACTATGAAATGAAATACACATTTATGCAGAATAGTCCTGCACAGTCGTATATTTCTACAGCACAACACCATGAACTAGAAAGGGTTTCTAATGTTCTGTCTTGAAGGAAAGGTTTTAAATCAGACCTCAGCATTTTCTACTTTGAAGCTTGGCTCCTGCAGTGCACAAATATTTATTTACTTATTAGACCCAGGTTGGCAGATACTTTTTGAGAAAAACCCACTCAACAGCTCAAAATGTTCCACATGAGGTAGGGAGATGAAGCCTGAAGAGAAGGCAAAAGAAAGAACAGGAATTCTCAAGAAATATACGTTGACTTCAGCACTTAAACCAGGATTTTATTAGGTTTCTATAAATGGATTTTAAGTAGGATTTTCCCATGTTTTCTCCCAAAGCTGATTTAAAATCTAATATTATTAGATTGGTCACAGCCTACATATTTTAACTGTCAAACCCAAAGTCTGAAAGGTGATTCATTCAACGCTTGCTAAAATATTTGCTCAGCAGCACAATAGTGTGTGATGGAAAATAAACTCCTCTGGAGCATCTCACCCTATCAGCCATGGCCTGCAGCAGGAAAAGAATGAGGGAAGGTCAGTCAATTATGTGTGGTAATCACCGTAAGCATATTATCTGAGACACAGATGTCTTCCCTGACCCCACACGACATAGCTATTAACCCCACAGTAGTATAAAAATGGGGAGGAGGAGGAGCCGGTCCCCTAGGTAAACCAGACCTTTTCAGTCCAGGCTTGTCCAGCAGCTCGGCGAAGTTGCGGCGACGAGGGCGCTGTTGTGGGGGAGCTGGTCCCGTGCTCGGCGGGCAGCACGGCCACCTCTCCACTTTGGGGACCTTTCTATAGACCTAGTCATGTGAGATAAATAGTTGCAACATCGGAAAAATGAGACTGGCAAATGGACTTGTGAGATATTTCAGGAGTGTGAACAGCCCTGGAATGCCAGCCACTGCCCGTGCTTTTACGGGAACAACTTTTGTGTTCTTGAGTACGCCTACACAGATGCTGTATTAGTGCTGATGAAGTATAATACCACTATCACGCAATCATCTAATGCTTCTAGAAAACAGAGATGATTTTCTCATTACACTGAGTAATGTGCTGATTACCACATACAGCTCCTTTGGAGTTCAAGTTCTGCTTATATTTACCTCAGAAAAATGATTGGCTGCTTATTCAAGCGAAAGGGACTTTTGCAGTGTGACAGTTCGAACATATGAAGTAATGAAATTAGTTTTTTAAGCTATTTGAACTGTTGAAGTCTCATTTAAAAGTTTGCATGTAAAGTTTGATTGCTGAGTAGGAAACACACATTCCTCACCAGGTCTGAACATCTTAACACCAAGCCTTTACCCTGAAACTCAGGCCGTTTATGTCTGGTGGCCTTTGGATAATATTTTCTGTATGTGATGCTTTGTTACCTTTTGGGATGCCCTTTTGTATTTTTCTACCAGAAAGATGAATGACTATTAAGCAGTGTAAGCTATTGCAGTTCAGTACAACATACAATGCAAAAAAGTATGTGAAAGACCAGATTTATGTTTTTATTCCTTGTTAAATAATTGATTGTAGTGGCGTTCTGGTCTTGCGACATCCTTGTAACTGATATCAGAATGAGCCAATGAATACCAGAGCAGGAAGGAAATGCTTTGCTCATCGTATTTGCCGCAGAATGTAGCAGAGGAATCCCTGGGTTTCCTTTCTGACTAAAAGAATTATTAAAATATATTCTCTTTGATACTATCTCCTTTCCCAGGGATAATCACCCTGTGAATGAACATTTACATGCATTGCTGAGCTACAGGTGAGACAAGGAAAGTGATGGGTTGAGCACTTGGATAAGCCTAACCATCGGACTCCCAGGAAAGAAAAATCTGTTAAAGATATGGGATTTTTCCATGGTGCATGGTGAACACAGGTTGCTTCTTTCACTGACCTCGAGGATGACCTGAAAGTAGATGAAAAGGATGGTGGAAGTGACTCTCTAGGGTACCTGGGCTGAAGGGTGTGTTGCAGGTACCCATCACAGCCACTGCTGACGAAATTCAGCTGGAGTCCAAAGAAGAGATTTGGACTGTCCTCCTTATTAGTAAATCCCCTGTGGGAGTCTCAGCTATGTGGAAAGATACCATTTACACTTTCTCTTGTTATTGTGGTCTGTCCTGAGTTCTGGACCTCTTATATTCCCTTATTAAACTTCCATCCTATTGTCATTTTAGCTCTCTGTCTAAATGTTGCTAAGTAACCTCCTGTGTCAAATACTTTTTCTGCTGGGAGAGTATCTTGCATCAGTCACCTATTGTGACTGCCAGATTAGATACCATAATGTGCTCGACATGGGACTGGGCTTTACTTCTATCTGAAAACTGCAGCTGATACAGGATTTGGCAGACTACTTTTAAGCAGCATCTTTTCCTTGAGCACATTAAAGCAGCCCTGAACAACTTGTACAGTTCATTTACTGGTCCCTGGATCGATTTTTAAGTTTGGGGAGGTCTGGGAGTTTTCTTATTTTACCTTTCGCCTCTAAATTCTACCTGTTTGAGGGAGCAACTCTGTTTGGTCCAACAACATTGCTCCACTTGCAAACAGTGAAGGCTGTAAGGTAAGACCTTACCTCTGAAAGAGAGCAAGCAGTGCATTCCTGGAGCTTTAGTGAGTCATGGTTTCTATGAGGCTTTTTTGTCGTGTTTTCCGAGGGGCCAAATAAAAGCCAAACTGTGATGATCACTTGTGTAAGTAGAAATCCGGAGTAATGCTATTTAAATAGTATATAATTAGGCTAGAGTGAATGAGAATGGAACTTGCTCCAAATTGATTATATATTTCAGGTCAGTTGACATAATGGAGCAGCCTTTTCTGTCTCAGCTTAATGCAGTAGTTCTGAAGAGTTCATCACCTGCTTTTGGCTCTCTTTCCTATTTCCAGCTGATAAATCATCTTTAATGTGTTTCCTAATATTACTTTTCCATGTGGTTATAGTTCTATATGACAGCAATGGGGGGTGGGGAGGGGAAAGCAGGCAATAATTTCACTGACACAGAAATTACTGTAAAAATGCATTAACATGCCTTAAGTATAATTGACATACTTTGAAATATATATTGCCTATAGGCAAAACTAAATTTTGCTAACCAAAACCAGAAGTAGGCAGAACTTCTGCAGCATCATTCCTGGATACATATCAAATAGTAATGATGGTTTCAATTGATACATTTGTAAAATATTATCAAATTTCACATGTAGAAATCACATCCTATTCAGTTATGCATTGTCAATTAACCTTTGCTTATGTGATAGCTTATTTTTCTAGAGAAAACATTTCATAAAAACCATAGTCATTTTAGATACATCATTTACCATGTTAATAATTGTAATTTCTCACATGCTTATCAGTTTCTCTGGGTTGATTTTCTGTTAACTCTATATGTAACAGCAAAAGCACAGCATTTTCCATAAAGCTGTGGGAAGTCAGAATTTCAGTTGGTTTTGTTTCTCTAAATTTTGTCTTAGCTATAAATTATCATGGCCAAAACAATGGATTTCCATATACTTGCTGAGGATACTGGTTATGGGGAAACTGGTCACTCACACTGATGGCTTAAGAAACTGCATATGTGAATCCCATTCACTCCACATGTTTGACCACCTCGCCCACACACTGCAAACCACTCCACCTGCAGCATTGCTCGCCTTGATGAGAAGCTACCAATAGCTGCAGATGATAATGCAGTATGAAACATGGTGTCCTGCCATTCTCACCTGCCGTACTGCTTTGAAGGGCAAGATAAAGACAAGTTGAGTCTGGCTCAGTGACAGATAAATTGCATTTTCACCTGCCTTTTTTTCTTTCTTTCTTTTTCTTTTCTTTTTTTTTTTTTTTTAATGTAGTTTGGGGTTCTAGGTCATGTAGTTGTTTTTAAAAAGACTGGTGTAGCTCTAGATGCCTAGGGATTAGGAAAAAAAAAAAAAGGTTTCTGTAGGTGCTACAGCATGGTGAGGAAAGGTTTTATGCAGATTACAAGAGAAGAGGGAACTTTCATATGTGTTTTTTGTATTGGATCCTGAAGGAGATACAGAGCATTTCACAGGTGAGATGTCCCAAACAACCCCAAAGTTATGTTGGCTATACCTACGGGGTAAGCAGGAGTTTGTTTCTGCAAACTAATGTTTACAATTTCATAAAAGGACTGGATATCTTTGGGAAATGCATGGATAATTACTAAACACAGAGGTCTGTATTTAGACAAGGTTAAATATAGGTGTAAGCTTAAAAATATGTCTTTGCACCAGCCCAAATTTTCTCTGTATTAAACATTTCTGGCTACATCTGTCATATTATTTGAATCAAAATGTATTTTCAGTATGCCTCTAAGTTAAAGGGTAAAAAGGTTAAGTTGCTGTCATGCCAGCTGTGTGCTGTCCCTTCCATTTTTATGAGAACATTTCACCTGTGTTCTCATCTGTGAACATCTATGTTAGGAAGGAAAGTATGGCTTGGGTATAAGAGCTAGGAGAAATTATTTGTCTCCTACTGATATATAAGCACAGTAAATACAAACACTTGGCCTGAACCTCCTGTGACATTTGATAAGATTTTGATTGTGAGTCAAAGTACACAATTTTTTTTCTGTGACAATATTTTTCCCCTGCTAGCCAGTAGAACATTTGAAATGAAGTGGATATGAAGTATACTTGGCCAAAAAAAAACCTCAGGTTTTTGATGTGGTTCATTTGGGTTTTAAGTAACATATTGACAGAAGAAATCGTATTGTTCTGTCTGATAAGAAAGAGGGATTGGAGTACTTCTAGTTAATAACTGACCTCAGAGGTTTCACGTAATTTTCTTCTTTGTCTGCTAAAAATTAGGCAGTAACAATGAATGGGGACATTTCAAGCTCTAACACAATATGAGGTAAGAAAAACAAAATACGTGTTTCCAGGACTGTTCAGTGTCCAGCAAGGGAAGAGGCTGTCTACTACTTTTGAAGAGATTATTCAATATTAGCTACAGAAGTTATGATCATCTTGCAGAAAGTACTAGCCTGCAGAAGGGAAAGCCTGGAAGAGAGAGCTTAGAAAGAGGAATCTTGGGTTTGCACCACTGTTTCCTGTTTGATGCTGTCCAAGAAACAGCAAATTGGTTGCCAGGCCTGCAAGCTCCTGACTGAAGCTGAGAAGTGTACAAAAATACTGCCTTTAGACTTTAATTTAGGGTCTGAAGTGCCAAGGTACTGAGCATCTTCCAGAAGAACCCAAGTAATTTTACTGACCTCTGTTGTACTTGATATCTTGCGGAATACTGCTCCCAGACTCTGAGTAACTAAACGCTTTTCATCACAAGTGTTCTTGTTGCTGTTATCTGGGCCTATTTAAATTCCTCACCTCCTGTTTTTTTGCAATAGTGTTGCACTTGTGCTGGGCTTAGTATAGTGTAGGGTAGAGGTGCCAGTGCTGTGCTCTCACGAGCTGGCATATTGGCCATTTTGTGATCCCACCATGTATTCTCAACTCATTCTGCTCAATCATAGTATCCTTTGGCTGTTACTTTACCTCCCTGCTACCTTCTGCTCTGACTCTCCTGCTGCCTCAGGTCTTCCTTTCTGCCAGCCATTCAGACTCAGACCTCAGTCTTTCCGTGTTTCCTTCCAGGTCCTTTTAATATACCGAAGACAAAGCTTTGAAGAGCATCACTGTCCATTGCAACTTCTGTTCGCATCCTTTCCTGATATTCGTCTTGCATGCCCAGTCACCAGGTGTAACTCGTGCAGCTGCTACCTCCCTTATGGATGTCTTTCCTTCTCCATCACTTCAGCCTGACTCAGCTGCAAAGGCATGTAGCAAAACAGCTGGTTGGTATTTTTTCTCCTCTGCCATTAGCAAACCATGGATCAGATCTCCTAATCCCTACAAAGGTTACATCCTTTACCCTTTTCCCATGAAACACTAGTCCTTCCTGACCTCTCACTTTCTACATTCCCCTCTATGACAAGCACCTCATCTTGTTAACAGCTTTAAGCAAAAAGAGTCTTTTTACCTTGGGGAAAAAAATTATTCAAACATACCTGGAGAAAAATTGCAGACAGGACTGTTTGAAATACTTTTCCGCTAGAAAATTGCAAATTTACTTTTCCATTCCTGGCATATTTCCTTAAATCATTGCCACATTTCTTATCTGCCTGTCAGCTCTTTTGAAAATGCTTTATCTTCAGCATGGCCAAAACAGAGCTTTTCTGCTCCCTTCTGTACTCTGACTCTACTTTGTCTCTACAGTATCTTGCACCTCTCTCTAGTCTTTCTTGCTCTTAAACACGTTGTGTCTCTGATACATACAGAAGTCCAACCCTAGTCATGCCTGTTTCTCCAAGTACTTGATCTTACTCGTTCCTCCTTTCTTAATAACTTCTCATTGCTACCAAGTAGCAGCCTTGCCTTCTAGCTGTCACGATCCTGCACCCTGCTCCTGGTTATTAGCTTGTAGGGACATCACCATTTCTTTTTAAGATAAAAAGCACCCAATGGGCTCATTTGTAAGGCTCTCTCATTCTTCAGCCATTTCTGCAAAAGCCACATCTGCTGCAGCAATAAGTGGTGGAAACACCCTGGGGTCATAGTTGGCACATAAGCTTTTAATAGTACTAGGAGAATGGAGAGTGGCAGGAAGGTATGCAGATGCCTACAAGGAGAGTGGGCGCACATATTTTTGATTTCATAATTTTTGTTTTCCAGATTCTGTGTATTGCCTGAATTATTTGACTATAAGCTCTCTGGAGCAGGGATGTTCTGCCACAAGCAGGACCACCTCTGTGGGCTCCTGATCTCAGGAAGCCTCTATGTCACTGCCACAGTGTCACTGTCTCATAGCCCCATCCACAGTGGTGTGCATTCTGGAAATCATCTGGGTTTGCACCCATACCCCTCACCTTCTTTCCTGTGCTAAGTGACATATTTTTCTCAATCAAGTACAAGATAATTAAATGCACCAACCTGTAAAAATCTTGGATTTAAGATGTATGCCACATATGTTTTGTGAAACTTTCACAGTCATAATGTTTATCGTAATTTAGTGATTTATTTTTCCTCAGGAAAACAGGAGATCCAGGGCAGACACAGACTCTTTGCAGCTGTAAAGAATGATTGCTTTCCAGTTTGGCTAATGATATAATCCACTGTGGTTGCAAGTCTTGCTTTCCTCTTTAGATGATGTCAACATTTCCATGAGCTACATGTGTTGTATTCATAAGTGGCACTTAGAATGTGTTCTGTAATCTCCTCCTTATGCCTGACACTTTACACATGTGTTTATCTACAAGGAGTGGTGACATTAGCTTGCTAATTTTGCCAGTGTACTGTACCAGTGAGGGTGTGAGAGACTCAGAAGGGTATTTAAACTGGCAAAGAGAGAATTATTGACATTAGCTATGAGTACTTCATAAGACACTCTTTTGGAATGTCATTTGTTAGAAAATCTTTGCTGCTGAAAGTCATCCATCATTCCCAGATGGACCTCCAAGCCTTACAGAAAACTCTCTTCCCTAATCTCATTCATTGCCAGTGGCCAAAAGTACTCACTGTGCTGGTTTTGTCTGGGATAGAGTTAATTTTCTACATAGTAGGGAATATGGGGCTGTACTTTAGATTTGTGCTGGAAACAGTGTTGATAATAAAGGGATGTTTTCTATATTGCTGATCAGTGCTTACACAGCATCAAGGCTTTTTCTGCTTTTCATACCCACGCATCAGTGAGGAGGCTGACCATGAACAAGGAATTGGAAGAGGATACAGCCAGGACAGCTGACTCCAACTGACCATGGATAGCATGCTGAGCATAAAATTCATGGAGAAGGGGAAGGAAGGAAGAGGTGTTTGGAGTGATGATGTTTGTCTTCCCAAGTCACCATTACACATGATGGAGCTCTGCTCTCATGGAGATGGCTGAACATTGGCTGACTGACAATGGAAAGTAGTGAATGAATTTCTTCTTTTGCTTTACTTACATGTGGGACTTTTGCTTTCCCTATTAAACTGTCTCTATCTCAACCCACGGGTTTTCTTACTTTCATCCTTCCTATTCCTACCCCATCCCAATGGTGGGAGTGAGCGAGTGGCTATGTGCGGCTTAGTTGCCAGCTGGGATTAAATGCCGACAGTCCTTCTTGGTGCCCAACATGGGACTTGAAGGGTTTGACAGATTTGACTGGAATACACTGGATCAAATTTATAGCTGTTATTGCTGTTTAGCTAGTGATTGACAGGCTCCTGTGCTTGCCATGGGGTTTGCTTACCTTGCCACAAATTAAAGTCTGGCGCTGGTTTTTGCTTTTGCTGCTTGCTGTTGTCCTGTACCACTAGTCATCTTACTCTACTGGGCTGGGGAGTGTTTTGGAGTACATCTTGGAGTGTCTGTGGCTGTGATTGTCTGTGCCACTGCAGGTACACTTCTGAAGCAACTGTGGTCCAAGGATAAGTCCATGCTGGAGAAGGTACACCTTGAAGCATCTGTGGCTGTGTATGTGGTCATGCTGGAGCACCTCAAAACATGTGGCCATGGACATACCCACTACAGAGCAGGTACACCCCTGGAGGGACTGCAGCCATGCATAAGGCCATGTTGGGAGCAGGTTTACTTCTAAAGGAACCGTGGCTGTGGATAAGGCCATGCTGAAGCAGGTATATTTCAGAAGGCACTGTGGTGCATGGAGGAGGTCATGCTGGAACAGGTGCACCTCAAAGCACCTGTTGCTGTGGATAAATCTGTGTTGCAGCAGACTCTCTCTGAAGAGACTGTGGCTCATAGACTAGGCTCCACTTAGAGCAGATACATGTCTAAGAGTCTGCATTCTATGAATAATTTCTAGCTGGAGCCAGGGTAAGGGAATTGAGTTCATTGCAATGTTAAACATTATGGTCTGGTCCACAGGGACCGGGGTAGACACTGTAATGGATATACCTTTAAATTGTAAACCATTATTTGAGGTGCTTGTTATAGGAATTGTTATGGCAGAAATCACCGGAACCCAATGGAGGACAAGCCTTACAAGAAGTAGTGCAAGCGCAGCAGTGACCAGACCAAAACTGCCTTTGGTGCGAAGTAACTCTATGCAACACAGCACCTCTCATTTCCTGAGTGACATCATTATAAATGGGGCCCAAATGAACTCAAAGAACATTTGGGAAATATTTGTGGGCATCTATATACATTTTACAGTCATTTCACAGCAGTGATCCATAGGTGAAGGGTTTCTATGCTGAAGGATGGGAAGGGTTGTGTTTTTTAAAGAGGATGTATTGGATAGTGTGGGACTTGAGCATGATGTCCATGGTATTGAATAAGGGCTGGCTAATGTGCTGATTTTGACTGGGACAGAGTTAATTTTCTTTGTAGTCACTAGTATGGGTCTGCATTTTGGATTTGTGCTGAAAACACTATTGGTAACACAAGGATGTTTTCATTAATGCTGAGCAGTTCTTGCACAGCATCAAGGCCCATTCTGCTTTTTGTACTGCCTCACCAGCGAGGAGGCTGGGAGTGTACAAGATGTTGGAGAGGATACAGCTGGGTTAGCTGACCCCAACTGACCAAAGAGATATTCCATACCATATGGCAGCATGCTCAGCATATAAAGCGGGGGGAAGAAAAGGGAAGGGGAGAGATGTTTGAGTTCTGGCATTTTGTCTTCCCAAGTAACTGTTGCATGTAACAGAGCCCTACTTTCCTGTAGACGGCTGAACACCTGCCTGCCTGTGGGAAGTAGTGAATTAATTTGCTATTTTGCTTTGCTTGCATGTGTGGCACTTGATTTATGTATTAAACTGTCTTTATCTGAGCCCACAAGTTTTCTCACTTTTACCCTTCTGATTCTCCCGCTTATCCCGCCAGAGAGAGTGAGTGAGCGGTGCATGGTGCTTGATTGCTGATTGGGGCTAAACCACAACACTCGCCTATTGACACTTGCAGATTAAATATACAGATATTATTCCCTGAGAAGAAGTGGAGGGTATAAATGGTCTGATGAGACATGGTTTTCTTGGCTGCTGAATGGACTTCAGTGCTCAAAAAAAAAATTGTTCATTTGTCAGAACATCACCCACATACTCCTGTGTAGCCATGGAACTCAGGTTTTCCTTATTAACTAGACTGTATGCGTGATATTCACATGGTGAAGATCCTCAGCAAGAGCTCATACTGCCCATGTAAGTGGGTTTTTTTAAAGAATCAAGCTCTCACCTCTCAAAATTACATTCATATGGCATTGTTCAGTATGTATGGCTGGCTACTATAGAAAGCAGCAACAACGGGGTACAATGCACCAATTTTATCCCACTTTGAAAATATAATCGGTACTTATAAAAATCGTAAATACTACAGAATCATGCTAGTAGGATTATTTTAAAATGGAAGTGCTAATATATCAAGCCAAATAGCTTTACTAGTCCTAACTGACTCCTATTGTCACTAGTATCAGAGATTACACACCTCCAGTAACAAAAATATGCTGCAGCACAAATTAATACATTAACACATAAATACAAGAGAGACAAGATTTAAGGAGGTGTTTCTTTTTATCTTACAACGAACTTTGCTCTTTTGAGCGCCACTGTTAAAGTAGTAAGTTCAAGTTCTTATGGCCAGTTGTCAATTCTCATCTAGCTGATGAAATGGTAACCCAATAAAGTACACATAACTACCCATTTTGGCAGTACACTATTTCTCTGTACATTAGGCAACAAAAAGCAATCACCCTTGATGCATTATGTATTTATAATATTATCTGTAAGTGCCCATTGTAAACAAGTTGTTAGATTAACAAGCACAGCAGAGTAATCATTCAATCAATCTCTCAGTCAGAATCATCACAGGGTTGGGTTTTTTTCCATATGAAAGACAATGCCTGAACTGAGGGGATTTTTTTTCTGTTTGTTATAGAATCTGTTTCTGTACATCAGCGTCCTGAATGTTAAATTGCCCATCGTGGGAAACTGCAACAAGAAGAGCATAGTGATTTGGACACTTTTTGGGGGAGAAAGGGCTACATAGCTGTGTTTGATTTCAACTGAGTTGAAGATGGCATAAACACCATTACCTAGTCACCAGTGACAGATTGTTTCTACTGCGTCCTTTTCCATGGAGTTTTCAGTGGGTATGTTTCAGACTGCTGCAGTCTGTTCCTGCCAGCCTGAAAGTTTGTGAACCCTCTGTGTGCTGAAGGTGTTATGTCAGCACCGTGTTGGAGCATCTGAACCCAGAACCTCACCTCAGGAGTCCTATCAAATGTAATTGCTCACAGCCAAAGCTTCCTAGACTCTGCAGGGATTCATTTCATCTTCATCAAGATGACACTGTGTCGACTTTGGGACTGTCACACCATGTAGAGGCATGGCAGTCCCCCAAGGAAAACAAAGGAAAAAGATAACCCAAGTCTTCTGCCCACCTTGAGGAGGGCACCTTTGCAAATGAAAGCAAGTGAACACTGACCTCACTTCTCTTTCATAGGCCAGTATATATCAGGTCAGCAAGATGGTTGTAGCCAGCCTCTCACTGCCTGCCAAACAACGCTGTGCTTAAGCCTGGCACCATAACACAGCAGAAATGGATCTTAATGTCTCTTTATTCCCAATAAACAAAACTGCTAAACCTAGTCATTGCCTTTTCTATAAATACCTTCTGAAGTGCAATTTCATTAGTTTGTGACTTGTTTGAGTTGTCAGACTCACTTAGCTAAATACAAGTCATGTTTGTGAAATGTGCGCCAGTCCTGGCAAGAGCTTCAGATTAACATAAATGATAGTAGCAGTGGAAGTGATGATAGAAGAACGGGAGAGCTGATTCCTTAGCAAGGTAGGTAAGAAGAAACAGGTGAAATGATTGTACAGAGAAATGCAGACAGCTTCAGAGCTGTGCAAGAGTATCGAGAATGAAAAGTTTTCGATCCATGTAGCTGAGTTCAAGATCTTTGGTTACTGATGGACAATGATTTAGCATTTGTTATAGATCAAGGTCAGATCTGCATAGCGGAGACGTGTTTAGATGAGATGGAAGTATTTGTTTTGGTGTAATTAATACAACATAAGAGTGCAGTGGGCATGAAAGGCTTCTGCTGGCATTGATGAGTGGATTAAGCCTTTGGCTTTCACGTCATTTAAAATGGAGCTGGTTAGCTGCTCAAAAAACAGTCTGCTAGAAGATGCTGATTAAGTGCATAAGTCCTGGAACAGTACTAGGGTGAGACATATCTGCCAGACAGCATCTGTTTTGATGGTTCTTGCTCAGTATTTAATAGAACACTGAGTCGTCCAAAATGCCTTGAGGTAAAATAAATTGTTGCCAGCAGCCTACTCTCTCGCTGGTTTAGCACGTCTTAATAATGATCTTTTGTCCTCAACCACAAGGTGATTCCTAAACACCTCTTCCAAGGTTTTGTTTGCAAATGACGATCAGTAATTAATACAATAATTGTTTGCATTATTTGCAACAATAGAGAGCACTGGAGATAGAATTACTGTTTGGAAACTAACTAGTTATATCATAAAGGCACAATTTGTTGAATAAGCAAATTAAAACATCCATGCCCTCTGCAAAATCCTGATGAGTGGATTTATTTGTGTTGGTGGACATCTGGTTAATCCTAGCTGTCTTCACTTGGACGCTGATGTGAATTCCTCACATTGTGAGGAAATTTCTTGTTAGCTGTTAGCTAAAACCAATGAGATTTGACTGAGCTCTCCATACCCGTGGAAGGCAGCCAGGATGTTGTTTGGAGAACACAAGCAAAGTGCTTCCTGAGCACTTCTCAGCTGTTGTCTGTTCCTAATGCTCTGGGTACGGGCAAAAACTCTGTGCCACAACTGATAGGGAAGTCTCATGCCTTTCTGGATGGAGCAGGCAAATCAGTGTTTTTTATACAGGCTCTTCAAAGCAGGCGTCTACTGCTTGCTTTAAGAGAGGTATTTGTGTCTATTCCAGTAGTAAGTCACTAGTACTAGAAACATCTGTGTGTTTGCTTTGGGGATGGAATGTCAAAGGAAAAGTGATGCAAGTGAGCAGAATACCTGAGTCACTTTGAATCCTCAGTATTCCCTGAACTTTGTCTTTCAGATTGGTGACCCAGACATAGCCTAACCAGGCATTGTTTCCCTGCACATCCTTCTCCTTGCTACTGATGAAGATCCAGTGGCGCACAATTAAATCTCCCAGCTGTTTTCATTACTGAAGGTCATGACATACTGCTGGGTGGAGAAGTATGGGTTTGCATTTCTTTCTCTTCAATGTCTAACAACAGGTAATCTTGCAACAATAACATTCCCTTTCTTGAGATATTTTATAAGTGAGGGATAACAAAGGTTCTGTTTGTTCAAAATCTATGTAAGCCCATCAGAAAAAAAAAATTATGTGAAAAGCTTTCATGGTGCTGATCTATCTTTACCAAATGACTTCAGGTATTCAAAGAATGTAGCTGAAGATCTCTTCACAGCCTGAAACATCTGGATTAGAGATGAGTCATACTGACAAATCTGACAGAACAACCATAAATCAGGGGAAGCAGTTGGAAAGAGTGACTGCTGTTGTATTTTCCACTTGAGTGAATGTATTTGTTTGTTTATTACTCACATTTGCAAGATACAAAGACCCCACAAGGTTGAAAATGTGAAATATTCTTCTGTTATTCAGTAAAAGATCCATAGCAATATTTGCTTTAAAATGTTTTTGATGGTTGGGTTTGGAGTTCCAAAATTTACTGATGCAGCTATTTTTGAAACAATATTACTAGAAATCTCTGCAAAATACGGAGTTGAGAAATACTGTCTGAGGAAATCAATCCTATTTATTATCATGACGATCGCAAACACTTGCAGAATCTCTACTTGCTACTTATTACCTTGGTTAATGTTAGTGAAACACTGTTATTTATGGCATGCTCCAGGAAGGTAGTACATTGCTATTTTTGATATATTTGATAACCAGCAGTTCTGGAAACACAATTTTCACAGAATTCCTAAAATTCAAACCAGTATTTGGGATTTTTTTTTTTGGTTCCAATTCACTTATGACCTTTAAATAAGTGCTCTCCAAGACAAGTGAAGCAGCCAGTACTCTATAAATGGTTGAATATTTAAAACCTATAAGGATTTTAAACACTCAACACTTTTTAGGGCATGCTCAGCCCTTAGCTGAATTGGTCTACTGACGTAGGAAAAGGCATGTATTCTTTATTTTGTGGTTCTTTAGAATATCGCTTTCCCCAGAAACCTCATTGCAGTTTATCAAAACTGGGCATAGTAACTAAAATGATTCAGTAAATTCATTATTCAGTAACTTAAACTAAGAATTGTTTATCTATTCAGTCCTATCGAGAATACGTTTTTCTCTGGTGTCAAAGAAAAAGCTATATAGCCTTGATAAAGATTGAGTCTTTAAGTTATTTCTGAGCACACTCAGCCAATAACTAGTTGCCACAGGTACTCAGCACACACCAAGATCACATCTCACATTTACAGAAAAAAAGACAGTACTTAAAAAGTGTCACATGCACATATAGAATGTAACAAGTCACTGATTTGTAGTGTAGTTCACTTACACATAAATACATAAAACAAAAACAACAACAAAAAACCCTTGACAAGTATTTATATTTTTTTTCAGAGTAAATGTATCATTTTATGCACAGCAGAATCTGTTAATATGAGCAGTAATATGTCCCTTGCTGGGCTTATAAATACATATATATATATCCATATATATACACACACACACACACATATATATGAAGAAAAGTTCCTTGTAAATATCCATTGTATTATCTTGGAATTATTGGCCAGGTAGAAGGTTACAGTAGAACAGAAAATCATCTTCTTGTCTGAATTACTGTCACCATGGAACAAATTGGAAAAAATATTATTTTGTGTCAACCAGTTGCACCCCACTGCACACATGGATGTCTCCTAAAGCCATCAAGATCATATCTGAGCATGTAATCATAGCTGGAACAGTAAGGAATCCTCTTTTTCTGCAGCAACCAAACAGCACATTGAGCCCACAAAGACATGACCAACATTGTCGCTCTCAGCCAAAGTTAGAAACAAGATTTCTGCCTTATGGCCTTTGAGATATCTTTTTTTGTTTGGTTGGTTGGGTTTTTTTCCAAATGTGCAGACAGGAAATTTTGGAGGCAACCTTAGCATACTAAGTAACTTGCATAGCTAAAGTTAAACCTGCAAGCTTTGCAAGTCACTAGTAATTTCACAACACAAAATAAGTAAGCTTAAATTATGTTTAAGTATTTCTAGATCTATAAACAATTCATCACTTGTTTTTCATCCAGATCTTCTTCCTATGATGCCAATTATGAATTTAATAATTTTTTATGTATTTACCATACTAAAAAGATTTAATTGCTTCAACCAATTAATCTCACTACATATATTTTATTCATCATTCATTGTGTAACTCCTGTATAAACTCTTGTATAACTTATGTTTTTAACAGTAAACCTCTTTTTCAAGGAAAGCAAAGTAACTTTCTTTTAAAAGTCTGAGCGTGCAAGTTACTGAGTGCTCCAAGCACCATAAAGTCTGCAATGGGTGCTCAGTACGACACAGAAAGTGCACAGTTGTTGACAGCACCCTTGGTTTTGTGCCAAGTGAAGTCATAGAGAAAGAGCTCCCAGTGACTTTGCTGAGCTTTGAGTCACATCCAGGCTCCTTGGGGGGGATTCAACACAGTAATGTTATTTGCAAACCACCAAAATTATATGCCCTTATTGTAGCTGCAGTTTTTCAGATGGAAAAGGTAACCAAAGGATGATCCTCAGTTGTAAGGAACACTGCTTTGGGTCAGTTTCAGAAATTTCAGTGACCTGCACAGCTTATAACTTTGACATCAATTACCAATCATGAAAATTATGGTAATGTGCAAAGTGCTCATTGTGCATCACTTTTAGTGCTCAGAGTTAAATATATGTTCTAGTGATAGCTGGGAAAGGGACTTGAAGGGATACTAAGCAAGTTTGCAGATGATACAAAACTGGAAGGAGCTGTTGACTCCCTCAAAGGTGGGGAAGCCCTGCAGAGAGACCTTGACAGATTAGAGTTCTGCACAATCACCAACCATATGAAGTTTAACAAGGGGAAGTGCTGGATTCTGCACCTGGGATGGGACAACCCTGGATGTTCTGGGGAATGAGATACTGGAAAGCAACACCACAGAAAGGGACCTGGGAGTCCTGGTCAATGTCAAAATGAATCTGAGTCAGCAGTGCCCCGGCAGCCAGGAGGGCCAACCGTGTCCTGGGGGGCATCAGGCAAAGCATCACCAGCCGGTCAAGGGAGGGGATTGTCCCGCTCTGCTCTGCACTGGGGCGGCCTCACCTTGGATGTTTGGGGCGGTGAGATATAGGAAAGACACTAAGCTCTTAGAGAGTGTCCAGAGGAGGGCAACGAGGATGGAGAAGGGCCTTGAGGGGAAACTGTATGAGGCGTGACTGAGGGCACTTGGTGTGTTCAGCCTGGAGAAGGGGAGACTGAGGGGAGACCTCACTGCAGTTACAACTTCCTCATGACGGGATGAGGAGGGGCAGACACTGATCTCTTCTCTATAGTGACCGATGACAGGACCCAAGGGAATGGCCTGAAGTTGTGTCAGGGGAGGTTTGGGCTGGATATTGGAGAAAGGTTCTTCCCCCAGAGGGTGGTTGGGCACTGGAACGGGCTCCCCAGGGCAGTGGTCACTGCACCAAGCCTGGCAGAGTTCAGGAAGTGTTTGGCTGATACTCTGTGGCACATGGTGTGACTCTTGGGGATGGTCCTGTGCAGAGCTAAGGGTGGGACCTGATGATCCTTGTGGGTCCCTTCCAACTCAGCATATTCTGTGATGCTTGATATTCCCTTCTTACCTGCTCTGACTGCTGATCGTGAGACACAGCAAAAAACTGCTTTCCAAACTGTTTTTGGGTCAAGGTGGTGCTTGAGAGATTTCCTCTTGAGATTTTCTAGGTTATATGGATTCTACTTGCCCTTGTCATGAAGAGGCACTGGTGTCCTGGCAAGGTACTTGCTCATATGAAGCTTGATAACATTTATGGTAGAAAGCTCTGTTAAAAAATACCTGAATGTGAAACTACAAGAAGGTTGCACTTATTTATTTACCATTCCATCAGCAGATTTCTGTTATCCCAAAACACCGAAGCTACCATATATTTTGGGTTTGGAATTTCTTTTAGTTGGAGAAATTTGCCATCTTGGTCAGTTTTTGTTTGGGGAGAAAAAAAACAAACGAAAAACCAAAAACAATCACAGCCAGTAGATAGAAGCAGGCCTTTGGTTTCACCATGTTTTCTTGCTTAGGGATCTAAATTTAAGGCAAAGTGCTGTGGTTTAGTTCTGCTTTTAAAAGCAAACCATACATATTCTACATGGCAAGAAGTCAATAGGTACCTACTTCTGACCACAGAACAAATGCATCTGTTTTCTAAATGGTAATTTTCCAGCAAGCACATTAAAGTACAATTTATCCAGTTTGCAAAAACACTGTAACATTTCTGTGTTTAGCATTACGTTCATGGATGGATGACTCTTCTACAACAGAATGTAGTATTTACTGTACTTGCAATGGATTTTCTACACTGCCTGGTTATCAGTAACTAAGAAAGATGAACTGCGAACAAGTCTAATACGTCCTAGTCATTAGTACACTGTAGTTTTGTTTCAGAATATACTGTCTGGAACCACAGAGAAAGAGCATTACTTTGTCGATTTAATTGAACTTTTACAGTCCAGAAACTGGACCTCATGTGTTCTGGGTATTTATGAAGCTGAATGAGTTATTTGCCACTTCTGTTTAAATATGATTCTTGCTAAACTGATTCAGGGCAAGATTTTCAAAACCTCATTGTTAGGGAACATTTCTGTCTAGCCAAAAGGAGGGAGGAAAGTAGCTGCACTGGCTTGGGAATGAGACAGGGATCAGAGAGTAGTTTGACTGTTTTGGTGCATGGATGGTGTTTCTAGGAACAAAAAATACCCACTAACAAAAGCAGTTGTCTGCAGTGGTCCACTACAGCCTAACACTGCTGTTGGAATTATTTTGCCATGAACACAGACAGAAACAATTGTGACGTAAAACTTACACCAAGACATAGACTACAGTCACATCACCCTTAATATGTTGAATATGGCATCATATAGACCAAAATTAGTCTTTGGAGAAACTTCTGACACATCCAAGCATTGCTATAATTTGTAGCCTCTGCCTATAAATTAGCACCTCAACCTCTTCTGAGACTGGTAGGCCACAGCAGTGGAGAAACAATGCATCCAAGCATTGCTACTGTAGGCAGAATTCCACAGTCCAGTTTCCTTCAGGAAACAAGTGCACAAAATTGTGATGTAAATTGCTTGGGTTTGATCGGTGCATCTAAGTCATTAGTAACTGTTGTCTTTAATGGTTACGTGTGTTTTTAATTCTAAAGAAGGGGGAAATAATGTGGTTTGATATATTCTGGGATCTCTTCCCACAGATATCAAGAAACAGAACATTGTAGATCAAAGAAAGGAAGCCACAGGATTTGGCGAGATCTGTAGTGGACACCGTCCTCATCTTTCCTAGCAACTTATTTCCAAGATGCCAGAAATTTTAACATGAGCACTAGAAAGGACTCCCCAACATGTAGAGGGGATGGTACCTTAGAAAGCTAAGGAATTGTGCATAGTTTTTTTAAAGAATTGTATGCGCATTGTACCTTCATGAAAAGTACTTTGGATTGGAACAATTTTTTTTCTTCTGGGATACAATTATTAGTTTACTAATATCTCATGTTTTCCTCACAGTTACAGGGATTTGGACCAGGTTGGCTGAACAACATTGTGTAACCTTGTATGAGCAGTGAAACTGAAGGTCATACAAAGTAGTGCTACCAAAAGCAACTCAGTGAGCAACAGAGAGTCAGTAGTAATTTAATTAGCTGCTTATAGCAGTCATAGCATGAAAAGCCAGCTGTGTAACTGCAGCCTTCACAGTTTCCAGCAGAAATGTAGCACCAAAACACACCCAAATATATTCTTCAGGATTGTGAAGTCTAAGGGCATTTATTTGCCTTTAGTAATATGAATAGTAAACTCCACAGAGGAGTTTGCTAATGACTACATGCATTTGTTATATTACATATGCTTATGATGTTGGATTAGAAAGGAGAAAAAAGAAATAGAGATGTGGATGTAATGTAGGCTTTTTGCTGCTGTGGAAATAGAAACCGCAAAATAAGTTTGGGCTTTCGGCACATGGAAGTGTTTTTGCAAATTTTTTTGGACCCAGACGTTCCCCACAGTGGGGAGGTGGGAAAGCAATTGTCATCATTTTAAGAGCTAAACATGGCAGTAATATTCCTCATAGCAGAAATGCAGGCGCAGAGGGGACATGCTCTGTGGCAGTGTCTCACAGCAATTCCTGGGCAGCCTGAGGTTCCTTCCTGTCCTCGCTTCTGAACAGTACAACACCAAGAGCCAAAGAGGATTGTTGTGGGGTATGCTGCTATTGTGGCATATATGACAATAACAAACATCTTCTAGAACAGAGGGAGTTTTGTTGGGTTTTTTCCCCAAAAAACTAACGGATTGGTTTCCGCTTATTGACAACATCAGTCTTGTGTGAGCTCCAACCCAGGTCCAAACAGGTTTGTGCTAAACATACAACTTACATGGTTTGCTTGTCTCCTTTGGATACTTCTCAGTGATAAAAATAATATTGCCCCTCCCAGCCCTGCAGACACCATCGCATACTGAGAGCTGGAACTGTCACTGCCAACCGTGAGAGATTCGCGAGTGCACAGCTCATTTTTGGAACTAATTAATTATGTCATGAAAAGGAGATTTATTCTTTCCTCCCTTCCAGCCCCCGTCTTCCCCAATCCTTGCTAATCTTGCTTTCTGGATAGCAGGGAGAAAATAAGGAAGGTGTTTAGCAGTCTCAGTTGTCTCTGTGACTCAAATCACAGAATGAAGCCAGACAGCAAAACAAGTGCAGATCAGGCAAAGACTGCCTGCTCTGCTTGTGCTTTCTCTGCAAGAATCAGTTTCAAATATTAGGTGGATTTTTTTTTCCCCATTGCAATTAACTAAGAAAAATATTTCAAAGCTGTATAATTAAAGGCCAGCATTTTATTAGGTTTTAAAATAGCCTTTATGAAATCTACTCCTGCCACTGGTAATTACAATGTACATCTTAATACACCTCTGCTAGGCCTGAGCTGGAGATAACAGTCCTGTGTGTATTGCATTTGGCTTGTGCATAGAAGGTAAAATCCTTTATCTTATCTCAATCTCCAAACAACCAGCCTCTCTTCCAATTCAGCCCTAATCTTCTTAGTAAATAATACTGATATTTTTCACCATAACAAAAATGGAGCTGCCAGATTCAGACTGATAACACCTCTCATTTACACACCATTCTCTGTCAAAATCTGCCTGATTTTTCTTAATCTCTTTAACTCATCAAAAAATACTTTTTTACATTCAGCCATGGCAAGTTCCTTGCTACCAAATAATATTATTATAAATAAATCTGTAGACTACAGCTGTCTCCTTGGATAGATATTGGAACTCCTCTCCTTCCTGGCTTGTTTCATTGAACGATGACAAATTACTGTTGTCCAATTTAATTTCGCTGTAAAATTTGATATTCTAAAAAAATTACTCAAAAAGATTGTTTAACTGAGAGGACACCTAAAAGGCTTTTTTTTTTTGCCCCCACAGGATGTCATCTCAGTTCACTTCTCTTGAGAATGCTGTCTTTGCACTCCTGTCCTTTCCTTTGCAATGACTTATCTTTAAAACAAGGGAAATGATAACCTAAGTCCTTGGTGTTTTTAATAACCTATTAATTATCTCTGTATGATTTCTTAAATTGTGAAAAAATACTGCCGAGAGAATGGCAGGGAAAAAAAGCTGGATATCAGGACATCTACTTACAGTGATTAAATGGAAATAATATACTTAAATGTGACTAGTTTATTTCAGGAGGAACCTAACCTCCAACTGATGCAGACATTTAGAGTATCTGTCCTAATACAGCAAAATCTCCGTGTGAGTAAACACTAGATTCAGTCATTTTACACCAAACCTTCTTTCATCCCCTGCTGTACAGGAGATGGAAGGATATACTGCACCAGAAATTTTGAACTTCCTATATCAGAGAAAACAATCTGAAAATCTATAGGAGAATATGGCCCAGACTTCCAGGTTTTACCCCTGTAAGGAATAGGTTTTTATCTTTTGTAGAGCCTCTGGACCTGAAATGCTAATTCCCAGAATTTGGTGGAATAGCTTTAAAAGCATGCTAAAAGGGGTTTTGTTCCACTAAATTTATGGAGGGTTTTTCAGGGTCATTTTTACACCACTTTTCCTTATTTATTAAAGTTTGCAGAACTGTTTTTTAGAAGCAAGGCTGTGCATGTTCATCATGAATTAATAAGGTCCTGTTTTGAGGTTTGAAACCTTGCTGACACGCTTCCAAAGTGCTAATTAGGCTGTTTTAATAGCAAATCACCTGCAACATCACTATCCATGTCAGGATTATGGAAGAGATGAACCAGATTGTTTAGATTATCTGTCATCTTTGTATCACTCTGAGGGAGGTAAGAGCTTCTAATACCACTGAGTACAAAACTGGTATCTTGTATGGCAGGTGCGGAATGAGGCGTGTGGTTAGCAAGAGATGTGGGGCATTGATTTTTCCAATAGATGACCACAAGCAGGGCTCTAAAACAGGTCCTGGACTGTTGTGTGCCACTACTGTTGCTATTGCTTCTGTTACTCATTCAATCATAAAGGCGTGCCAGAGTTCCTTTTTAGGAGGCACTGTATGAAACGGGCACAAACTGAAGATTCCTGCCTGATGGGCTAACATTTGAGTCTAAATATTTATATACCTAGATATAGATATAGATATAGATCTTTATTTTTATTTATATGTATATATGTATTGGGACAAGTTCACTGAAAGATATAAGTAGTGCCCTGTGGTCTGACCAATTGTTAGCACTGACTACTGACAATATCCATCACACAGAAGACACAAAAGGTCAGAGTCTTGTTATAGACTTGAAGAAGAAAGCTTACATCCTGAATGTGAGTTAAGGTACATGGAGGGGGTTTTCTAAAAATTGCCTCAGCATTTACAGATATCCCTGACTGAATACTTGTTGGTTTGGTCTTTATTTTCTTTATCATTGTAGTTAGCCCTTCTCCGCATCTTGTCCTGTTTTGATTTACCTTGCTTGATGCTCTATAACAGGACTGTATTAACACGTACAGTGAGGTCTCTCCACAGATTTTCATAATGAAGATAGTCCTCCTCTATACACCTAAAATACACCTCCTGATGCATTCCTTGTGTGCCCTTTTTTATTGGAATACCTCAATTCTTGCTCTCAGTTGTACTGTGACAGACAGCTATTCTGGGCTCCCCCTCTAGCTCAGTCTTTTCTAACTGATTCCTAATTTTTGTTATTAGTTTCCAAATGCATTATCTTCATTTGGGGATAAGTGACTAGCTTCATTATCTTCAAAATACTGCTTCTCATCCTTTTCCTGTTACACCTGTCCTTACTGTCATCTGGCCTTTTTCTGCAGGATATCCTTCTCTCCTGTGTATTGATAATGCCAACCTATGCAGTATTGCCACATTCCAAATATTTGTGTCATGATCTTAATTGAAATAAGAAGACCAGACCCAAAACTGATCCATAAAGAATTTCACTGCTAACTGGTAACCCTCACATTACTTTTCCTTTCAACACTATCTTTTGCTCTCATTCCTTGAGACAGTCTTTACCTATCTTTCAATTCCTCTTCTAATCCCTATCTTCTCCAGCTTAACAAATAATTTCCCATGTGGCACCATACCATACGTATTACCAAAGTCGAGATAGATGACATTGACTCTTTTTCCTTTGTCTAGAAAATCGGCTGTCTTATCAAAAGGAAGCTATTAAGCTGGTCTGCCTAGATGTCCCTTCTTTTATTATATATCCTACTGCACTGTATCCAGTATTTTTTTATCTTCCCTCTCTTTATTTATCAGTTCCTTCAAAACCTGTTCTAAAACCATGTATACTTCAAAGGTTAGGTTAATGAACAAATACTTGACAAAATATTATTTTTTTTAATTATTATTTCTTTCATTTAGTTTATTTTCTGTTCTCAGTCATATGGCACTATTCATCTAGGGTTGATTCACCTTTTTGGCTTGAAAGACAAACTTTTTCAAGTTTTTGACTTCAGGAAATTCAAGGTCTAATTCTAGTTCAAGTATCTCAGTTCATCAGTTCACATGATCCAAAAACCCAATTGCATTAGTTCTCTCTCTTATTACTAGGGAACATTTGTTCCCTGGTGATAAGTAAAATATTGGTTGCAACGTCTTCCAAAGGCCTGTCATTGAATTCAAACTGCTTACCTCATTACCTATTTTTATCTTTCATAACCAGATTTTCATTTGGCCCACAACAATTTTGATGATGGGTGTCAGTGTCTTGCATTGAGATGCAGAGATATTTTTTTGCTTCCTCCTTCATAAGTGATATCAAGTGGATCCAGATCACTTCTGATGAGAAATACAAGAGCAGTGGGGGGGTGACTGTGAAGGAAAGAGCTTAGGATTGATAGGGGATGTTTTGCTAAGAAAACTGAAAAAAAGTGAAGTTGGAGAGAACATTTTCAAGTCGATACTTACTTCATGCAATTGTTTAAGACTTTATCCAAAACAAGGCAGGAAGATAATTTACTGAACATCTGCTTGTGTGGATGTTCATTTTTCAACAGGCAAAAAAAGATACTATGAAACAGATGACAAAAAATCAGGACTAACCCTGGGGTCTCAAGTCACCTTACTTCTTACTCTGACTTGTAAATTCCACATAAACTATCCAGGTTCAAATATCTGTTCGACTATGTGCTCTTATCTCACTCAGCATTCACACAGTTTCTTTCCATTTGAGTGTTTGCAGAAGGTTGGCCAAAGGGCAGAACACGGGGCACTCCTTGCATAAACATACATTTACAAATATTTCTTCTTATTTTTTTCCCAGTTACTCTGTTTACCAAGTTTTCCTGTTGTCCTACCTCCCAGTAAGCTGTTTATAAAAAAAATATGTGTCCAGCTTCCCATGAACTATGAATACATTTTCCTGTATCCAGTCAGGGAGATACAGTGCAAAACCAAAATGATTGCAAGACAGTGCTCTCGATGCTATTTTTAAGCTTCTCAGTATTGCCAAAATTATCTGGCCTTATCTGATATATGACTGTTTCAATTGCGTATGTGGAATTATTTCACCTCATATGGCTAGTGATCAGATTTATAGAATACTTTTGGCAATTTTTGTGTAATGCTTTAACTTGAAAAAATTAAAGCATATTCTCAGCACTGACAGAAGTGTGGGTGTTGTAAAGTTCGTTTCCTGACCAATATTTCAGGACCAAATGCAGTTCCTGATTACACTGGCCCCAGATTTGTACAAGGACTCTGCCAGATGTCAAAGAAGACATTAACGAGTGAGCGCGCAGCTTTTATATGCACTTTCCAAACTTTGAAGTTTCTGCTGCTTTCCCACTGAGCAGAGCACATTCAAGTTCAAGTGGGATATAGAATTGTTATTTAAATCTTACAGTCAAATTAGACCCTAGAGACATGATTACATAGCGTTATTGTCTCAGTCCCCATGAAGTTAAGTGTTCTCATATCAAATATGATGTGTCTCAGCTTACCACCTACCGCACAAGTATTCATCTCGTTGTTAAAAGATATCAGGCAAAGTGGCATTTTGTTTATTTTTACACGTGTCAGTTATTGTTAGTGGTAATGCTAGCATGATACTACTGCCTTTTCCTGTGAGTCACAGGAACAAGCTTCTACCTGATGTTCTCAGCCACGTTAATGATAAGAAAGCCTCCGGGCTTTTCTTGAAGATCAGGACGGCATTTTTCGTTGTGTCTTGCTTTTGAAGAAGGCTATTTTTGCTGTGAAGTGCTGTTCTCTTCTTTTTTGCTGTGAAGTGCTGCTCTCTTCTCTTAGGAGAAGTGGGTGCTCTGAATGCAAGTTTCGGCGATGGCTCAAAGGCGCAAATGTTGATGAGAAAGCAGAGCCACATCACTGTGAGCTTGGTGGGCAGGGAGCACCAGCCCCTCACTTGTAAGGCTGCTGCCATACAGAGCAGTCTGGGACAGAGGGACATCCATGAGCCAAGAGGGATGCCACAAATTAGTGGCAAGGATTGACAAGGCACTAACTCTTTGAGAAGTTGTAGTTCTGCTGAAACCAAATTGCAGGGCAAACATCCAACTTGATTTCACCTGAATTTTCTTTTGGAAGAAAACCAAGGAGAAAGTGTCAAAATAATCCATTTTAACATTGTTGAGCTCTAATTTTTCACTTGAAATGATTTTTTGGTTTTGAATTATATTTTCTATAATACAATAGATTATATGTTGCAGCACAAACTCAAACATTAACATCAAAATGGGATATTATGAATGACCTTGAGTGTTTTTCAAATAGTTCCTTGTGAAAATTTTTGAAATATCAGTATTTTAGTCCTGGCACTGAATGAAACTCTTGTCACTAGAGGTCCTTCTGCATACCTTCAGAGTAAGTCTGTGGCTGATTTGGGAAGAAAGGATTGAATTTGCCAACTTGTCTCTCTGACTAGCTCAGAAACACTTGCATTTCTGAAAATGGTTTCTTGCACATTCTATGATTTCGAAGAAGTTTTCATCTATAGCCCTTTAAAGTCACCAGAAACCTTTTCCCTGGCTGGATTTTAGGCTGTAGACACAAAACTTTTGCACACTTCAGTCGCATTACTATCAGTATTTGTCCCTTTCTTTAGTAGGAGGATAGGTGATACACGAGGGACCCTGGAAGACATTTGTAGGCAGGAAGAGGGGATGAGATGAGTACCCTTCCGATCTTAACATTAATTACAAATAGAATACAGACTTCCTAGTCTCCCTGAGCTATTAAAACAGTAGGCAATTGTGGCTGAAGAACTCCTTTCCCTTAACCTTTTTTGCAGTGATTTAGCAAAGACGTATTTAGTGTTAGAACTTTATTGCACACCTGTATAAATTATGCTGTTGGATAGTCAATGTTTTTTAAAACAGCATAGCTGTCAATTGCTTGTGTAATGGCACATTTTGTGATACTATCAAATTACATATAACTTGTTAAATTACATTGAAAAATATTGGAAACAAATGCACTATAATTAAATGACAATAATAATGAGACCAATATTAGCTACTGTCATCAATTATGTAACACTGAGCATTTATTAAATTTTTTTTTTTTAAGCCTTGCCTGTGGTTGAAAAGGTATTTCATTCAAGACCTTGCTGGTGCTTTTAATATTGAAAAACATGTTAAACTTCGAATTCACATTCAGATGTTTAGGCCATGCCCAGAGGAGATCATCTATGTGCAAGAGGTTTGCTAAAGCTCTGTGAGACTCTTTTAAAGATATTTTATTAGTTACTTAAATATTGCACATTTTTGACCACTCATTTTTTTTGTTTTATATCTGAGTGGTAAAATTTAAAAATTCAGGTCTGATCAGCTGATAAAGTTCTGTTCACTTCCATGTCAATGTTTTGTTGACTATTAAATACTGTTCCGTGCTATTGCCTCTTGGTGAGGGTACGTCTCTTCAACATGGTCCAATTACTGCAGTTTTCAAACTGCAACACTATTGCTAACAATTGCATATTCTCGTCTCTGAAATATCAGCACCTACTGACTTTAACACTACAACAAGTAGGGGTGTGTTGTGTTTTCAACAGTCTGGTTCTGCTTTTGCCTGCATCAGGTCAGCACCCCCAGGCACCGGCTCAGAAGTGGACCCATGTATGCACTGCACGTGTGGCCAGGAAGCCATCATTTGCACATCAGTTTGAATCCTTTGGAGAAGCCATTGAGTACGTGCACAGAGGAGGTCAGCTGATAAATTTTGGATTTTCATTTTCAACAGGGTTGCTCAAAAGAGGCTCTTAAGGAATTAAGCTGACGTGAAATAAGCGGTAGGAAAAGAGTTTTATCCTCTTACTATTAAAGGTTAGGAAATATAGTGTGTGAATGACTGGTAAGTTTTTTAACAGAATAAGATTTCCAGTGAAGCCTCACAGAGGGGAGGGGAGGGGAGGGAAGGGAAGGGAAGGGAAGGGAAGGGAATTTAAGACTTCTGCTGGAGAAACTGGGAATAGATTGGGATGTCTCCATCTAGGAGGAGATACCTAAGTGGGATGTGATGAAAATGTTTAAAATCACAAACGGTGTGGAGCATTTCAAGGTTTTCATACTGCGACAGCTAAGGGGACCACATTAAATAATCAAATGGGAGTACAAAGAAAGCAAAATGANAATGGCACATTTTGTGATACTATCAAATTACATATAACTTGTTAAATTACATTGAAAAATATTGGAAACAAATGCACTATAATTAAATGACAATAATAATGAGACCAATATTAGCTACTGTCATCAATTATGTAACACTGAGCATTTATTAAATTTTTTTTTTTTAAGCCTTGCCTGTGGTTGAAAAGGTATTTCATTCAAGACCTTGCTGGTGCTTTTAATATTGAAAAACATGTTAAACTTCGAATTCACATTCAGATGTTTAGGCCATGCCCAGAGGAGATCATCTATGTGCAAGAGGTTTGCTAAAGCTCTGTGAGACTCTTTTAAAGATATTTTATTAGTTACTTAAATATTGCACATTTTTGACCACTCATTTTTTTTGTTTTATATCTGAGTGGTAAAATTTAAAAATTCAGGTCTGATCAGCTGATAAAGTTCTGTTCACTTCCATGTCAATGTTTTGTTGACTATTAAATACTGTTCCGTGCTATTGCCTCTTGGTGAGGGTACGTCTCTTCAACATGGTCCAATTACTGCAGTTTTCAAACTGCAACACTATTGCTAACAATTGCATATTCTCGTCTCTGAAATATCAGCACCTACTGACTTTAACACTACAACAAGTAGGGGTGTGTTGTGTTTTCAACAGTCTGGTTCTGCTTTTGCCTGCATCAGGTCAGCACCCCCAGGCACCGGCTCAGAAGTGGACCCATGTATGCACTGCACGTGTGGCCAGGAAGCCATCCTTTGCACATCAGTTTGAATCCTTTGGAGAAGCCATTGAGTACGTGCACAGAGGAGGTCAGCTGATAAATTTTGGATTTTCATTTTCAACAGGGTTGCTCAAAAGAGGCTCTTAAGGAATTAAGCTGACGTGAAATAAGCGGTAGGAAAAGAGTTTTATCCTCTTACTATTAAAGGTTAGGAAATATAGTGTGTGAATGACTGGTAAGTTTTTTAACAGAATAAGATTTCCAGTGAAGCCTCACAGAGGGGAGGGGAGGGGAGGGAAGGGAAGGGAAGGGAAGGGAAGGGAATTTAAGACTTCTGCTGGAGAAACTGGGAATAGATTGGGATGTCTCCATCTAGGAGGAGATACCTAAGTGGGATGTGATGAAAATGTTTAAAATCACAAACGGTGTGGAGCATTTCAAGGTTTTCATACTGCGGACAGCTAAGGGGACCACATTAAATAATCAAATGGGAGTACAAAGAAAGCAAAATGACACTCTTTTTCTTCTCAGTTCATAAATTGCCCTTACTCATAGTTACAGCATATTGTGGATGTTCACATGGATTCAAAGACATTTGGACAAACAGTCCATAAAAGCTGTAAAAACACAGAGGTGTCTCCTCTGGTGCAGAAGTCATTGAGTTGCCAGTTGTTCTAAGGCATGAAAGTACATCCAGAAAACAATGTCCTCAGCTTGCACTGTGTGAACTGGTGTACCAGTCGACTTCAATTGATACCAAACAACAAACTGGTACCCAGCCAACTTCAGGAAAAGTGCCAAGGGAACATCGGCCCATTTAAATGCCGTTAAACCTATAGCTGAGCTCTGTACACAGTCTTGTTAGCTTCCTAATAAGGGAGAGAATAGGTAATTTCTGAACCAGGCCTCAGAAAATTAGCACAAACAGCGTCAGATTCTAAATATTTTCTGATTTGAAGAAGGTGAAATTGGACTAACCCCTAAAACATAAATGGACACAGATGCTGTCAAGCTTCTGTTTTGTCCTTGTTTAGCTCTGTCCCCATTGCACAACTTGCCAAGACTGGGTCCTACATCAGAAAGGACAGCAAGACAGGAGGGCCAAATTCTCTGAAATGCAAGCTGTAAAATTTCAAAGTGAGAGTAAAGAGAGAAAAAACTAATTCTAAAGCTTAAAAAAAGAGTTAAATAGGCTAATTGGAAAAATAAGATCAAATATTGTGGGCAAATTTCTTCCATGGCAGTGCTATGCTTGAACTTGTAGTATGATGGTAGTGCAAGGGGAAAGAGTTAATGTAGATACTTGCAGAATACATTTTCAGAGGAATAAATGATAAGGTAAAGGTTAGGTGCTCATTTTTAGAGCTGTGGAAGTGACAATAAAATGGCAGATGAAACTCAGTGTTGATCAGTGTACAGTGATACACATGAGAAGAAACAGTCCCAACTTTATATATGCAATAAGGCAACTAGCACTGGCTGGGTAGCTATTAAAAGAGGGAAAATGCTCTTTCAAATGGTAATGCTTTTCTCAGATAAGAAATGTCCTTAGGTAACATTGTAAATGGAAATAAATTAAAACCTGACTATCCAAATGTTTTGCGCTAGTAAAGAGAGAAAAAACAAATAATTGCATGTCAGGATGTTCACTCGCCAGGTTACACAAGGAGCATGAGCCTATTTTGGAACCAGCCTGTTCTTTGCTTATTATCTCCTGAGACATTACACATATGCAAAATACCCCAGTCCGTGTTGTTTTTGAAGGATGGTTAAAGCAGATGGATGAACTGGTTTAGGTGAAAATAGAAACTGACTGCTAATCTGGTCCTTTATTTTTTAAAGTGCTCCCTCTCTCAACCTTTTTTTCTGAAGTTTAATAAAACCAGAGATTCACATGCTTCTGCATTTCCTGTTTTTGACCAGCTGAGGAAATAGAAACACTGAAATGTTGTAAAATGTTATTTTTAAAATATTTCCACTCAGCCAACCAGGAAGTTCTGGAAATCTTGCAAGAAGTCTAATCCTGTAGACTATGTAATCCAAAAATGGTCTCACAAGTTTGTCCAGTATTGCAGGTATTTATAGTCCTATCTGATGAGGATCAAACCTATAGAGAGAGCACTCTATTTGAGTGAAAAAAATTTGGCATGTGCAATTGCAGTTGCCTCTGAAGACCTTAATTCCCTGCTGGGAAATATGCAGTAACCTGAGCTGCAGCTGAGTGCCCAAAGCCAAGGAGCTGTGGGAGGAGGTGGGGACTGAGTTGCCACACAGAACAGGAAGTCTCGGTGAAGAAAACTGTAACTGCAGCTGAGGACACCCACTGATTTCTGTAGGGTGGCAGGGTGAGCAGGATATTAGCATGGGATGGATGGATGGATGGATGGATGGATGGATGGATGGATGGATGGATGGATGGATGGATGGATGGATGGATGGATGACAAATGGAGACTCAATAAGAGGATTGCAAAACAGGCAGGTAGGAACTAAAGAAACCGACAGCAGCAGTCCAAAGGTTGAGATGGTGTTGTGAGCAGAGCGCAACACAGTGTATACATGGGACAGCAAGTCTATACATGTTGCTTCGAAGAAGGCAGAAGACATAGTGGGGTGATGAAAATGAAGCATGGAGAAAAGGGGATTAAACCAAGTGTTTTTAACACCAGTGACAATGCTGCAATATATTCAAGGAGTGTCACTGTGCAAAGGTGTGTCATGAGGTGGGCGATAGTCAGGCAACAAGCCTACAGTGAGTGAATGCCAGAAGTAAATGTGATTTACCTTGAACTATGATGGAAACAATTCTGAATTGAGATATCCATCCTACAGAAAGAAAGCAATTCTGCCCCACAACCAAAACCACCAAAACAAAACAAAGAAACAAACAAACCAAAACCAAAACCCAAGACCCAAGTTCACTTCCAATATTCAACTTTCACTTCTGACTTCTCGAGCATCTTCTGCTCCTCTCCTTCCTGGAACTGGCTGTTAAGAATTGTCCAAGAAGCAGCAAACAGTGCATCACTCAGCGAGTTGCAGAGTACCAGAGTAGCTAGTATGTGAAGGCTAATATTAATTTAGGGATGTTGCTTAACTGCCTGGGTATTTTGTGATTTACACATTAATTTAAACTTTGTATTCCTGATGTATGAATGTTGGTCTAAAGCAAGACAAGGAAATGTTCAGATATGTTTAACCTTTTGAAGGTAGATTTGGTTCATGTGGTTGATAAAGCAAGCATTTTCCATGTTGTAAAACATCATGTTTTAAACAACTTTTTACGGGACTGTATATGTAAATCTCTGCTGGAATAACACACTAGTAAAACATGAGAAACTGAAAACACAATAAAACTCAGAACATGTGTCATTCATCAGGTGAAATTTTTAAGCCATTTTATCATGTTCTAAAACAAAAAATGCACCTTTCATCAGCTCCAATTATTGTGGATTTTGCAAAAAATCAATTTTAAGATGAACATGTATAAACACTCTGTACTGTCCCTCAGTCAGATATACAGTGAATAGAAAGGGGTAAAAGGAGGAATTGTTTTTGTTTGTTGTGTTTAAATAATGATAAGAGAACTTGAAAGTCTACAGGTTCCCTAAAACGTGGGTAAAAGCACAGCTAGAGGCAGGAACCCACTATAAAAAGTCCCTTGCCCCTGGCATTGCACTGGGAAGCACATCCTTCGCTCCCTACACAGACATGCCTAAGAGGCACAGACTTTCCCCTCTCAAATCACAAGCTATCTGAAATCTCTTTAGAACCACTGCATCCACACTACATTTCGTTTCCAGGAAGTCTTTGCAGATATCTTGGGTCTGTCAGACTATCACAGAGCTCATCATTATTAGTGCCTGAGCAGATGATATCTTGTCCTATACACACATATCAGTCCTTAATAATCTGTGTGTGTGTATTTTACCATCAGCACGGCAATACACTCTTATGAATGGTATTGTAAAAGCAAGTCACTTCTTAGTTGAGGTGTGACAGACTGAATCCTGAAAAACTATCTCGCAGGGATAAGTTGTCAGACCTAGAGATTGTCCCTCCCACTACCCAATTCATTGTTCATACTAACTCCTTTCAAACTACCTGATGGTGGGACAACCACCGAATATGTTCCATGTCAAAACTGCAGGTTTGACACATCAAACAACCGTTGCTTTCAGAGATGCCGCTGTTAAACAGTAGGGCCATGCTCAATCAATATCTATAAAAGCCATTAAATGAGAATTAAACATCATGCAGTTGCTTTGAACAGTAAAGTAGATTCGAGTTTCTTTCCAGTGTTCATTAAATTTTACATCAGTGCAAAAGCTTTTCTATAGGTTTTTCAATGATATGTGCTCTTTGCATGGAAAATTTTTACAAAATCTCTATTTATGGTATTAATAAATACTAGATACAAATGAGAGTAACTGTAATTCCTGTAATAATAAGGCTATAGGTCTTCAATAAGTATAGTCACAAATATTTTTAATCTATTAATGTTGGGGTTTTTTCCAATAGGTATTTTAAACAAGAAAGTAGTTATTTCAGGCAAAATACTTTGGAAGAACTTTTGGAAGGAATGAAAAATGTAGGAAGATATTAAGACCATGACAAATTATGACTCATACTTCTGGTTTTATTACCTAATAATACAGTATTACAAAGTTGCTTCAAATTCACAAAATACTCTCTGAAGTTACAGGTCTACAGAAACCCTGTCACAAGGAAGAGATATTTTGAGCAGGTGAGATAGAGAGGGAGGTGGGAAAAGGCAAAACAGAAATATTACCAGTAACTATGAAGGCAATTAGCCATCTATCAGTGTGTAAATAGACTATCCCTATACCAAATAACTACGTCATAAAATGTTATTTGCTTTTGTGCTCAAAACAGAAGTGGGCAATAACTTTGAACAGCATTTTGGGCACCCACTGCATGCACAGAGGTGATAATAAAGAGAGGAGGCAATGGCAGTGGGCAGTCAATAGGGCACAGTGTGGGCAGTGCAAAGAAATTAGGATGGGTAATTAAGGCATTGGTTGGGCTCTGACAGCAAAAACTGTGACAACAGGAATTTGATATGGGGGGAGGATTATACTTTGGTGAAGAGATTTACAACAAAGACTCCAAAGTGTGAGAAGGCTTTGCCCTGTGAGAATTGGCTTCAGTGATGCAGAAGTAGTACAGAGTGTCAGGGAACCAAAGAGGAGGAGGGTGGATGCAGTGGCTGTCAAAGCAGGTGATGGGTTAGAATCACAGGTGGTTTGATCACAGAATCACAGAATGGTTAAGGATGAAAGGAACCATCAGTGGAGTCTTGTGGTCCAGCCTTTCTGCTCAAGCAGGGTCATCCTAGAGCACATTGTACAGGATTGTGTCTAGATGGTTCTTGAACATCTTCAGAGGCAGAGACACCACAATCTACCTGGACAATGTCTTCCAGTGCAGAGTCATCCACACAGTAAAGAAGTTCTCCCTCATATTCAGGTAGGATTTCCTGTGCATCAGTTTATGTCCATTGCTGATTGTCCTATGGCTTAGCACTACAAAGAAAAGTCTGGCTTTCTATCCTCTTGACATCCTCCCTTTGGACATTTATAGACAGCGATGAGGTCCCTTCTCAGTCATCTCTCCTCCAGACTGAAAAGGCCCAGCTTCCTCAGATGTGAGATTTTGTCAGAAATAGAGAGATTTTATATATGATCTGGAGACAGATGTTACAGAATTGTAATGCAGCCTGGGTGTGTAACTGGAGAGGAAGTCAAAGACAATCCTTAAATTGTAATTCTCAATGTCAGTGAAAATGGTAGCACAGGTAATGTGGAAGAGGTCAAAAATGTTCAAGGAAATAATGAGGGGCTTGTTTTTTGTTGGAGACAGGTTAAGATACAGGATTGTGTAGATGAAGACAAGACAGGATGGCACTTAGCAGAGATAAATTTCTGAACCATTGCCACTGAAGTGAGATTTAATACACATGTTGCTGCAGGAAAAAGGTCATGCTAAAAAGAGACACGAGGAAAGAATTTATGAATAATAGCACTATAAAAGCAAACAGAAATTTGACTTTGTTGTAGGGAGGATGTCTGAAGCTCTCCAAGGATAAATGAAGGGCACGACAAGAAAATTTAGCAAAGAGTTTATTAAAAATAGTTCTGTGGGATTAAGCAAATCATAAACATCTCAATATTGGATCATGGGGGATGACTTAGAGCAGAAGTTGATGCAGTAGTTTAATGCTCTTTTAGTACTCTTTGATAAAGTTTTGTCAAGAAGTGGGAACATGAACTTATAGTTGGAGACTGTCTTTGGAGGTGTGCTCTATGGACAGGAAGCATGGAATTGAAAGTCAACAGAAAACTGGGGGAAGGAAGGAGACAGAAACTGTGGCTGAGAAGTGGCAGGAGACAACATGAGCAGAAGGTATCCAGAGGCAGAAAAGAAGAAAGAATAAAGAAAAGTACGTGTCCTGATAGCAACAGGATTTTTTCATAAGTGGATAATTTTCACTGTTACCTTTGCTGCAACCTTGTAAGAATTCCTGACATTTTGTCCATAAATCTTTTTTTTTTCCATAAGAAATTTCATGAAACAGTTTTTTCTTCTAAAAGAAAAAGAAAAAAAAAACCCACAGTGAATGTTAGAGGTAGAAGAAACCTTTTTATCAGAAATGGCTATGCATGTTAAAAGCAAAAACTGAGATGCTTCTTAATCCTCACATATTCTAAAAATACATTAAGTTATAAGGCACAAAATCAGGGATCTGCAGATTTTTTTGTCATTCAGAAAGGAAACACTATTTCACTGGCTGTCAGCTGCAACTGAGAAGCACCACATTCTTAATGACACGGCCTGCCACCCAAGGTGTTAAGAGAGAAGAATAGCATATTCTACTGTAATTGCAGGAAGAACTACAGGCAAAATGTAATAAGATGATCAGTGAATGCAAATGAACCCACTCATTTAAGAAGGTGATAGAAAGACTTCTTTGAATACTACCAAAATTTCGCATAGGTTTTTAGGCCAATAGATAAGAGCACATTGTTAATTTTAAAAGACAAATTACTTGAATAATTATCCTCCTCTTTAAATATTTTCTTAATTATGCTCAGCCATATCTTCAGTTTTAAAGCAGAAAGTTAAGTGTAAGACTGACAAGCTAGAACAGGTTAAAACTTTGCAGGTATCCAACTCAGAATTGCTGATAATTGGACTTAATCTGCAGGACTGGCATCTAAGAAAACTCCCATTTACTTCCCAGATAAAAAAAAAAAAATAAAAACTGAAGAATCAGGCCCTATACATTAATTATTCAAAGCTTACAGTTTTGTACTGAGGAATCAACTAGCTGAGAGTGTGCATGACTGTGTAAATATAGAGAGACAGGCAGATAGATAGTATTAAAATGTGATTTTTTTACTGTCCTAAGTATAGACTTTTCTCTCAGTGGTTACGAGTAGGTTTGCTTTTTATCACCCATCACCGATAACAGTTGTTAGCCATCTTTGACAGTGGGTTGAAATGCACCAACATGGCATGTATGTGCTGGGGACGGGTGGCATTGAGCAGAATAGCTTTGCCACGCAATGATACGCTTGAGCTTTGACAGAAGACTAGCCCACTGTCAATCATCCTGTCTTTGCCAATCAAATGCACATCCTTCCAGAGATGCCTGAAGTTGACACTGGCACCCCAAACATAGCAAAAGGTTAATGCAATGGCATTTCAAAGATGACACGTTGTCAAAGGCCCAGCAAAAATAGCAGAACTAGACTGTGTTTAGGAAAAACTAGTGTGTTTTGCAGGACACACATGATGACGACATTCCCGGAGGGGATAGGTTGGGAGTAAACCCCCTTGAAAGACCTTGTTCAAGAAAATCAGGAGTCAGGAATGGATAACAGCATAATAAGAACTGGCCAGGACATTGGTAATTTTTCTTTTCCCATCTGTGGAAAAGCAAATGTCTTTTTGCCAGAGCTCTGGCTAACCTTTGACAGAGAAAAGAGCAGGAGTTAGAATGACAAAGCTTTTGGAGTCTACAAAGCCCTCTTTTTAATTACAGGGAGTTGCAGGGTAGCTTTTGACTACAAAGTGTATAATAACTCATTTTTCTTCTTCATTAAAGATGTGTGTCACTCCAGTCCATTTTCAAAAGGGTTAATTGACAATTAAAATACTTCAAGTAAGGGGAAGGCTGCATGTTTAGAAAATCATATTCCAGTATGTGTCCCTGGCCTAAATAGATGCTATGTACATAGTTTAGAATTCCATTTCAGTTGCTCCCTTCTTCCCTATCTCCATAAACTTTCCATTGGTTTCCATTCTTCCTCCAGCTTGCCTGTTTTCCTCTGTCTCATGTAGAAGGCCCCCTCTCCTGGCACCTTATTCTAATCTCACCTCAGTGAAATGTAATGTATTCTTTTTTGATTTGTTATTATAAAGAGCAAGTACATTGGAAACTAGGTCAAATTATTTTCTTTGTCCCTGACCATCAACAAAAGATCAGTTGGAGCAGGGACTCTTTTCCGTCAATACACTTCCCATTGGCTACAATTAAGCTCTGACCTATTCCAGTTACAGACCAAGTCAGTATATCCTGTTTATTTATTTGTTATTTCTGTGTTTGTTTGTTTGCTGGGACTTGGATGTTGCTTGAAGTCATAGTAATGTGTATAAGCAATCACTGGGGCTAATGGTAGAAAAGAAAGCTATTTCAGGATAATTTGGGGGGATGAAATAGAAATCAAAATGCTCAGTGATAAAGGCAAATAAATTTTTAAAGGAGAGCAAGGTTAAAAGCACTGCAAGGCAGCACTTGAGACAGTGGCAAGGACTCGATGGCAACTGTATCTGGGCCCAAGTTTCTTTTCATTGACTCCTGTACAAAAATTTCATTGACCTCAACAATAGTTTATATAAGGATCTATATAAGCTCTTAATGTGGTTTCCTGCAAAGCTAAGTGCCACAGACTGGCCTTGCATTATGGACTGATCTTCAGAAGCTACTTTATCCTGTAAATGTACTTTTAAAAATACAAATATTAAGAAATATAATTTTCATTCTAATGAGTGGCCTTGTTTTAAGAATTAAAGATAAGCTCAAGCCAGATGTTCAGATAATTCCCATTCTAGTAGGTGCTCTACCAGTTGGAGTTGCCTACCTCCCCCAACACCAAAAGTTCAGGCGCTAACATTTTGGTGACCTATATCTTAACCTGAACCGAAGTTCCACTACTATGAAACTTTTGTCTCCCATGTTCAGCACCTTCCATGTGTCCATTTCTGTCCTATAATATAATTTACCCTGTCTTCTCTCACAGAAACAACTCCAGAAACAATTTCTGACTCTTCCCAAACTCATTCTTTCTTCCTCTGCGGGACAATATCAGAAAGAGAGATCATCATCATCACTTACCAGCCAACATCTACTGGTTTAATCACCTAATTAGACATGAAAACCTGGGAGTTATATCCACACAGCACATATCTATAGCTGGGTGATGCATGTTCTTACCAGCAGGTTATTTTAGAGTGGTGGCTGGTTTTGAGAGGTGTGTGTAATAGTGTACCTTGGCAACTGTAGATCTCCTTAGAGTCCTACTGGTAGTCGTGCTTAGAGTTCTACTGGCAAAATAACTGAGGAGACTCTTATTTCCCAGTATTACTCCAGGACCTGTGGGACTGCAAAACACTGACAGTTAGTGGTCTTGTACACATCCATTTATCTGACAAAAATATGGGTGCTGTACGGGACAAGGAACTGTGGAGGTAGGTTGCAGCTGAGTAACACTTTCAAGGATGATATAAACACATATATATCCAACATATAAAGAGGTAAATGTCTCTCCACAAAGTGTTTAACTAGAAAAATTTGAAAGTGATGCTCTACTCTAAAAAATAAATTGAATGTTCGCTTCTTGTGCTTGCTTATAGACTGAGAGATCTACACAGTTAAAACATTCTTCCACAGCAGAAGACTTTCAGAAGATAATTCATAATCTTTAAAGTGAATTAAAGTTTTATATAGTTCCAGACAGAAGGCTGTACATTAGCAATAAATGTCTTCTCTCTGAATCATCAAATGTTTCTACAATTTGACTTAAGATAACCGAGGTGTTAAATGATTTTTTTTCTTTAATGTTTGTCTTTCTCTACTCTGAAGTAGTCATGAGAGTATGGTAAAGAGGAGATTGTCTACCCTTGTGCTTGTTTTGCACAAAAAGATTTACAACTCATCATTTTTTTTCTCTAAGAGAAATTCTTCTGGTTCTTCAAGGCAAGCAGAGGACATTTCTGTACTTCAGGGGCTTTGCTTGCTGAACATACAGGTCACAGGTACTCTTGCTTTAGCATTTCATTGTCATGAGAAAAGTGACAGAGTTAAATGCCTAAGTAATTTACTCTGTTCAAAGTGTTCCCACTGGTTCTTCTTGTTTGTGTCTTATTAAGATTAGGCAAGTAGTGCATTTAAATTTAGAAGAAATAATTCAGGGTACACATACTCAAATGTCAGAAACTGGTTCTGGAAAAGCAAAAAGCCCTTGTAGGACTGTTTAGCCAAACGGTGAAAGCTGAAATCAACAAAATAAAAAAGACAAGATGTAAAAATAAATTTATTGCTGGTCTACTCAGTAACAGAAAGAGCAAAGGTTATAATAAAATTATAGCTTTATGTTCCTTTTAACAGGGCTCTTGCAGCCAGTTACAATCTTCTGTATCTGTTCTCAGATGTGCTTACACAGTCTATGTATCTTCTGGACTGGCATTGGAAGCATCAGGATCTTCTCTAAATTGAGAAGATATGAATGCCTGTGCCATGCAGAATCCATTTTCCCAGGGCTGCTTATTCAGTACCTATCTATTTATAATTGTTAACCATAAAAACTGACATTGAAGGAATGTGTACCTTACATGTCAGAATCTGTGACTGTGTAAGCTTCTCTTTAAGGGTTGTTAAGCAGCTGTATGCTGCCTGAGGAGACTCTATGGACTTTACCAGGCCCTGAAATACTTGGAATAATAACTTGGTAATGGCTGAAAAACTTATGCATGCTCAGTCTTCCAGATGGTGGTCTACAGACAGACCCTTTAGTGTGCCTTGTTTATGCAGTATTTTGGTCTGCAGCCTATAAGGAATCTGTTTGGGTTAGCGATGAATTTTAACTTGGAGCCCCACTGCAAGGAAGAGAATGCAACTACCTTTATTAATACAAATTGTGCAGTTGGACAAATGTAATGGCATGAAAATAGCATGCTGCTAACTTGCTTTTGAAAAGAAACTTGAAAGAGTCTGTATACAGTGTGACTATTACATTGTACAAATTTTTCTTTTGAAGAGATGAAAAAATATTGTTATGCTTAGTATTTTCATCTGTCTATTAAGCATTCCAAATATAGTCCTTGTTAAATATATGGGATGGCAAGCTTTTTACACAAGAAATTTCTTTTGCAATGGCTCAGGCACATAAAAGGTTGCCTTATTCTGGAGTCTAGAAGTCAGCTAATTCAGAACATGCCTTTGCATTAGTATTAATTGATATTATTTTTCCAAAGCCTGCATAACAATGATTTTCTGTGTATACAAAGAAAATGTATGTGTAATAAAGACGCCATCTTAGAGGGATGTAGCATGCAAAGTGTATTACAAGGTCAAATCCAGCCCAAACTTCATTTTTCCTTTTCATTAATATTTTTAGAAGGAGTCTTCAAACTTGTAGGTGGTGACTCAATGGGATTTGATATGAAGATGTGACACCTCATCTTAAATTCCTTAACCACATTTCTTAAGTTGACAGGAATGTCAGGAAGTGTGCCTGATAAGGCTTGCTGTCCTCTCCCAGCTGACTAATCATACATGAAGTCTTGGCAAGAGATAACCAGGTTACAGTAGAGCCAAAATGACATCACATCAACTCAATTTCATATCCTGTAGACACCAGTGCCTATCACCACTCCAGGTTGCTAACATCCTTGACACACAAATGGTATTTTCAGTCTCTGATGTCCCCCTTTTACCCTGTGTCTGTCACTCTGGGGTGAATCAGGAACAAATTTGTCACTAAATTTAAAGAACCATTAACTCACGGGCACTTTGTCATCTGAAGCATAATTTTCTGTGCACAGCTCGCCAATCCCTGAACTCTAGCTATTTGCATAACAGTTTGCTGTATGAATTTATGACGGAGGATAGTGCTGAACTTGTTAAAATTCCATGTGAATCTCAGCACAGAAAATGGACTGGTGCTTTAAGTCTTGGAGAGTTGTTCACATCAATAATGAATTTCAAATAATTTATTCACTTCAAGTGTAAGTGGTTGGCATACAGTCCTTACAGCTGGTTTGTTGAGATAATTGATTTCCATATAGTTTAAAGATGGGGAAAAGAAACATATGACAACTACAGCGGGTTTCGAGGCAATTGTGAATGCCATATCAGTTTAATTATAGCTCCATCTTTAGCTGACATGGGTTCTGTCCTATTGGAATTAAAATATCCCAGCAACTTGAAATGTAACAGTGATGAATTTTTTATGTTCTCCTACCTACCATGTACGCTAGCTTAGGGCACTGTTACAAGTACACTTCTAGTTTTTTTCAGTGGATAGTTAACGTGACATCCAAGACTGGTCTGCATGACACAGATAACTCAAGGGAATAGCAACAAAGTAAATGAGATGCATTAGTATCTGGATGTGAACTGGGGGATATAAGTTCTCAGAACTTCTTGTTTAATTTATAGAATTGGTTTTTTTCCCCTGTGCATAAGATTTCAAAATGGTAATTGTATTCAGGAAATGAGCTGTTCCCACTTCAGGTGCTAATATCAATATGTAAAAGATAATCATTAACCAGATGTACTACTCAGCAGTGTCTATTATATGTAAGCAAGCTAGCTGAGGTGATAAGAGAAGCTTTTACTTAAAATTTAGTTATATTGACCATGGAGACACAGGGAAAACTGTGAGGTTTTTTTGTTGACCACTCTCTGCACAAAGCGAGAGCTTAATGAAACAGAGTGTAATAAAAATTCACCTTGCAGTTAAGGTCACAGTGTATAAAACACCTACTTTGTATGAGGTCCAGGCTGGCTGTGTCTGCATGGGGTCGTTTTAAAACAGACGGACTGCACCTCCACATTGTTAGATACAGGACACACAGGATGAGCAGAGAACCAGGACTGCTAGAAACATCAAACTTCACTCCATTTTTATCTTTTCACTAAAAATTAATTCACATGAATTGTAAATAGAAGAGCTTTATTTCATTCTTATTCCATTCATTACTAAGTTTCATGATGTAGTAAAAAAAAGTAACGAACAGGGTGTCCAGCAAACTTTTCAGCCTCATTCATTACTGTGTTATTTCTGTTCCACTTGATGTAACTTCCCTGATTACAATCAGGGTCCAACATTTAAGTTCCAGTATTAAATTAAAGCAATTCCTGTGGGTTAAGGCCATGGTTTTGTTTCAGGTTAATAGAAAAATTCTTCGTATACCTCAAATATTTTTCCAGCATAAGAATAAACTGGAATAAATGAGAAAAGACCCTTCTGAGAAATAAATTGTAATTATGAAATAAGAGCTTCAGTGGTCTAGCTTGACATGGATGGCATAACATCCCTTGCCATTAACTCCTTTTTTTTACAGATATATACAAATTTTCTTTAGACATTGCTGAAGAGCAGAAGGTTCCTCTCCTACCTTCCAAGATTTCTTTAGGAATAACTGTTGATGCTCTACAATTTGAGATAAAAGTATTTGGTTAAAAAACATCCAGTTGACCCCACAATTGTCCATATTTCACAAGAGGGAGGCAGAGCAGAGGCTTGATCTCAGCAGTGGGTATAGCTGGTATGAGCTGCACCAGTTACAAGATCATTAAAAAAATTCAAAAAAAAAAAACCAACTTGATTTCTAAGAGCTATTTTAGCCATAAGCATGTTTTGCACAAGTTCCGTTTGGGGAAGACACAGAGTTCAACATTGGTTACAAGACACCAAAGCCTAAGACTTCTGATATTGACTTCCAGCTCCAACTCCAGAATGTAAGCTTTCACTTAAAAAGAAAGGCAACAGTAAGGTGCTGGAAATGATTAGCTGAAGGTCCCTGACAGTCACCACCCAGATATTTTGGGATGCATAATTCCATTGAAATTTTTATTCCTGTTTGTGGCTCAAATATGTAGCTTTGATTCTGCACATGTGCGTTATGAACACGTGTTCATAATTTGGGGTTGGAGTTTGGACAGTCGTGTATCAAATAGTCCCTGTGGAGAGTCACACCACAATTTTCTTAGCTGTCTTAATTTAAAGGTACTAAAGACAGTCCTGGGATGATTACCAAGACTTCTGGAGACTTAAAAAACCTTATTGTCATACAGGTGCCTTAATGCTAGAACGTAAAATGGAGCCCTTATGCAGAAGAAACACTTTATAACATCTGTATTCATGACACAAAGGAAAATTTTGATTGCACAATGAATGGTCGTGGTTGATTTTGTTTGAAAGTGGCTCCTGAAATGTATCAAGGAGTGGAAGTGAACTGGAAACTGTAACAGAGAAATCACTGGCCTAAACACCACCAAGACTTCCTACATGAGATCAAAGTTGCAAAAATACCCTTTCACTGTTAAATATAGGCTCAGGTCTTGTTGATATGCCTGGAATGGCTTGTTATGGGCAAGCAGGAATTCTGCCAGTGGAGATAAAGTAGCCAAGTGTGAAATCTACTATAAATAAAGGAAGTGTTCTGTAAAAGCACTGTGCCATGGGATTTCACCTTCTGCAACTCTGAATCCAGTCAGGTGAGTAGGGCAAGCTAATAAACAGAATAGAATCTCTCAATCTCCGGTGACAGATGCTTACAAAATTTTCTTTGACTTCAAAGAGGATATGGCCTGTCCAAGCAACCAGTAACTTAAGTAGCTTTTGGGACTAATGTTTGTTAGGTCTCAGAGTATCTGGATTTAATTGCCATCCTCAGCCACTGGACAGCCATATTCAGTTCCAAAGGAAAAGACCAAAAATCCCAGAGCTACATAATGTTTTCAAATATCACAAAACAACATGTCTTGTGTGCCTTTTTTTCTGTAAAAGTTTTTCCTACGTCTAAGAAGAAAGAGACTATTAACTATATATTTTGAGGTCTATACAGAATACAAGGAATTATGCATGAATTTTCCACTACTTCTAAGATACAATAAACCGAGTAATTGACATAACTTTGTCACACTTGAAGTTAGGGGAAAAACTTTAGTTGGCTGGTGTGATTCAGATTCCAATCTTCAAACTCTTATTTGTGGAGGTGAGAAGTATTTCTCAATGTCCCAGACCCACAACTACATGGTAGAACACGTCTTTTCAGCCTCTAGAATGTACATTTTACAGTGGCAAGTTTTTAGTCATGTAACAGTTAATCTTTTGGGAAGCCATTGGATAACTATATCTGCAATTATGAAAACTGCATTAAGTAAAGAAAACAACTTAGGCACACTTGTTACTTTTGTTGCTGAAGGCTCCCCCAATCAGTTATGCCTTGAGAAGTTCTACAACAGCAGAAGGGCTGCTGGAAACAAGAGATAGGGCTATGTTGAATTGCAGGAATGTTGACAGAAGAACAACATTTTGGATACTTGTACCTCACCCTGCATTGCTCCTGGTTTCGGCCGAGACTTTTTTACTTCAATGTACCTGAGCACTTGATTCAAACCCATTGTCCCAACTAAGTGACATCTTGATGCCTTCTTTCTTTCATTCAAGTGTTTCTCTATGCGAGTGGATGTCATCTGCCGGATCAAAATCTTATTATTTCCATTCAGTTTCTGGCCAAAAAGTTGTGTTTAATCTATCAGTTGCTGAGAGAGTAGGCATGATTGAATCAATGTATTGCAGAAAGGATGCTGAGACAAATTCATGTGAACGAGAATTTATTTGCATGCTACACAGTTGATGGCACATATCAACCATGACAGAGAAAGAAAAAAGAAGGGGGAGACAGGAGGGGGTGCAAGAAGAAAACTCTCACCTGGGGCAAGCAGGAAGGAGAAGCTGTGATTGACATCCTGAGACAAACAACTTCCTCAGGCATCCTATCCAGGGCACTAGGCAGGTCCAACACAATACTTTCCCCACAGCAACTACATGGTTTTGATCAGGACTCACTCAAACTCCCTACTGATTGTTCCCATTTCAAGTTCAAGCTCTGAGCTGGGGGAGGTGTTGCACGGTTGGTTGATTGGTGAGCTCTCTGCAGGCACATGTCTTAGTCTCCTGATATAAACCAAAAGCTACAACCAAAAGAAAAAGAAGGGAAAAGGAGGGGGTGATTCTTGTTCTGGTGACAGTTTCTTCCACTGAAACTGCCATGCCAGTGCTGTTGGGCTCTGCAGGCAATATCCCACCTACCTCCAGGAGGGCTCTGTGCTCTCAGAAAGTCATGGTGCCACTGTACAACCTCCATGGTGCCAAGAGCACCATTTATCCTTTCCAGTGCTGTGCAGCAGAAGATAAGGAATACTGTGCATCCGTTCATGATAAAAACCATCCAATCTTTCGACTTGAGCAGGACACACCAGTCACTGTCCATGGGAAGGACAGCCTGCTGTTGGCCGAAAAGGAGGTGACTTTTGGAAGTAGGCCAAAAACTGTTGCTTGTGACCATTTGCACAGCGTACGTTCTTGTTAAAAAAATGACAGTAAATTTATCAGCAAATGCATTGGTACTCCTAAAGTGCTCAATTAGCTGATGTGAAAAAAATTAATAAATCCTCCACACTATTCAATTGGCTTTTGCCTAATGTTTTAGATTACAGCACAAAAATGGAAAGCCATATCTCACATTAAACATTTGCCTTCCCTTGCCCAGATTGTGTGCAAGGATTCCCTAAAACTTTTCTCTTCACCAGGGTATAAAATGCTGTTTGTAGACTAGGGGACACAGCAGTACTGCTTCTATACTAAACTATTTGTGTTTCAGTTGTACTGCACACAAATTGGTATTTGTGGGGATGTAAAGAGCCTCAAGATGTAAAAGGATAGTATCATATTTAGATATAAACTGTATAGCCAATTTGGATGGTTTATATTACAGATGTTCCTCACAATAAAACAAAGAATTATTAAATAAGTGCATTTCATTTATCCATATATTGAAATAACCATTTCACAGCTAGTCTGTTAACATGGAACCTGTAGTAATGATGACATAAGAAAGCAGGCAATTGACAAGTAATCCCCTGTATTTCCTTTTTTCATATGAAATTCCGCTTACATAGGTAATCACACATACACACAATGCACATAATACTTGTCTTCTCATTTTTAATGCATCACACGTAACAATATCAATTTAAAAGAATGGCTTTTTACCCACATATTTCATTTGATAAAAAATAAAAATGCCCATGAGCAAAAAAATAAACTAGTATAGACCTTTTTCCTTTTGCTCTTGTATTATCTTTACATCTAGAATTTTGTATTAGTAGTCATACATGATCTTGTGCTGTTGTTTTATGCTGGCTGCCGAACTGCATTAGTGCAATCTGCAAGGCAGTGTATGTATGAAAGGTGCAACCTGCTAGTCCCTAGTGACTGTGAGCATCAAGACTGTGGTAGAGGGTTAGAGACACTTTGTGATCTCTTCACAAATAATTTCTGACTTTAAAAATTTTGATTGATTAAATTTTTGTCTACTGCCTCCTCTTTAAATGAAACAAACCAACCAAACAAAGAAACAAAAAAACCAAAGAAACAACAACAACAACAAAAAAAAAAAAAAATCCAGAAGAACCCAAGCAAACAAATGCTTGTTTTTGTATCTATGCATGAGCAGGAAGTCTTGATTTATTTAATGTCTTGTTTGCATAACCCTAACTATGGTCATTTATCTAGATTATTTATTATTCATAGACCTCTGTAAACACTGGCCACACACACCATCAGTATATTTGCACTTCTGCATCTCCAGTGTTGAATCCTGACCAGACTTTCAGAAACATTTCATAGTCACTTCATTCTGGAAACAACATCTTGCTGATTAAGGAATAAATTTGAGATCTTGACCCCATATTCAGTCATTTTTTTGTATCAAATTATTTCAAAGTAAAAATGAGACATTTTCATCTCCACATAGGCTTACAGGTTCTAACAATGAATTTTATGCAGAATTAACTTTCCACAGTTGGGCCTGTGATGCTCATATTAGGTGTACCAAACCAAAAAACATATATACAGAAATAAAACAACCATTTATTTGTCTTCTTTTTACATGTTTTCATCACAAAATATCAATATCTTACCACAGTTTTTAATCAATATAAAATGCATTTTGCTTATAAATTAACGTTCTGTTTTGCTTCTTTTTTTATAATGAGTAAACAGCAGCAGAAATGTATAGAAAGATTAATTTTTCACTTTTGTCATTCACTTGTGAGAACTTATTATCCAATTACTTAATACCTGTGGAATAACACTGGAATTAAAATGAGAAACCCAGTCAATATTGCATGCATCAAAAATTATGAAAATCTTCACCTACCGAGAACTGTGAAATGTTTATTGGTTTTTAGACAGAGTCCTCCAGGGAGTGCTACAAATCCACACAAACTCACTGCATCTTCGATGTTGCATTTGGAGTGTTGATTTAGACGAAATATGTGTAAAAACTCCTGTAGGCAGACAGCTCTCTAGTGACTATACAAAGGCTCAAGAACATGAATTACTGCAGCATGACTCTGGAATAAATTATGCTTACTTCACAAATTCTAGATCTGCTCGACCCACAGTAATGAAGAAAAAAATTGTTGTGTTTTAGAGTTAGAGAACAAGAGTTTATTTTACCATCTTGTATATGTGAGTGTCATTCTAGACAGATTTTTTTTTTTCTAAGTAGCAGAATGTTAATGAAACCGACAAAGGAAAGAGGACTTGTGAAAGTAGGACATGAAGTGATGTGAGACTAGCCTGGTACAGCAAGTTCCCTGAGCTACATCAGAGCCAAAGATAAAGAAGCTGCCTTCTCTTCAGGAAAAAAATTAATCATGCTTTTTACCCCACAGCATCCTACTTAGCTCACATCCCTTAGAGCTACTTTCTATCCCCTGCAAAGACAAAAGCACTTCTCCTCTAATTCATATCTCACAGACTATCAAAATGACTATTCAGATTGGATCAAGCGACAACAAAAGTGCATTTCCCAATATTCTATCTCCAGAAAACCAAAGTAGCTATATGGTGGTTCATCACTTGCTACTATTACACACACAGATTTTGCATTCAATAGGGGTTTCAGGACTTGCCTTCCATGAATTTACCAAGTCTTTACTTAGTTTATTTATCTTTAAAGCTTTTGCAAAATCTTGTGGGCATGAAAGAGTCTCACACTTCAGCTACCTAATTTGTGAGAAAAATGCTCTCTTTCGTTTGGTTTGTTTACCGGTAATGTCTTGTGTTCCACTTGTTCCTGTGTTATGATAGTCAATAATATTTCATATTTACCTTCTCTGGGTCTTCTGAAGGAATAACACTGTGTGTTAACCCTCAGTCATTTCTTGTCCACATGGAAGTCTTATTCTATTTAAACAGCCCTATTCAGGAGCTATTCAATGCAGCTGACCATTCTTTCAGTGTATTTTTCTAGGTTTACCCATACTGTTTTTGAGATGAGGTGACTGTACACCACAGGCTATATATCAGAAGAATAGTTTCTGATTTGTTCTCTAGTATTTTCTTAATTCCCTTAATTGGTTTTGCTGCTGCTGAGCACTGGCCTAACATATTTATCATGCACTCCAAGATGTGTTTTCTGAGATGAAATCATTAATTTAGTGATCATCATCATGTAGATGTATTTGTTTTCCCTACATGTGTTGTCATTATTGAAGTAGAATTTATTGACTATTATTTTATTACCCAGAAACTCATAGAATAACAGAATCACAGAATTGTTTAGATTGGAAAAACCTCCAAGATCATCAAGGGATGGTGACTCAACCACTTCCCTGGGGCAGTCTGTTCCAGCGCTTGACAACCCTTTCCATGAAGAAATGTTTCCTAGCATCGAATCTAAACCTCCTTTTCTTGACCTATCACTTGTTACTTGAGAGAAGGGACTGACCCACACATTTCTCCAACCTCCTTTCAGGTAGTTGTAGAGAGTGATAAGATTCTGCTTTGTGTCTCCTTTTCTCTAGGCTAAACAACCCCAGCTCCCTCAGCTGCTCCTCGTAAGACTTTTGCTGCAGACCCTTTCCCAGCTTCATTGCCCTTGCCTGGACATGCTTCAGCACCTCAGTGTCTTTCAAGAGGTGTGTATGAAGAGATTTTTTAAAAATTATTCACTGAAGTTTTAGTTTTTCTATCTTGAATAACTCTGTGTTAATATAGATCTCAGCACAGATTCCTCTGGGTCTCCATCAGTACCCTCTTTTCCTTGAGAAAACCGACCATTTATTCTTTCTTATTTGGTTCCCTCACACTTTTCCCCAGTTTTGAACATGCTGTTCTTATATATGAAAAAAGCCTGATTTGTACGGTCATATTGCAGCTACAAACACCGTTTCAGAAAATGAAATATACCATAAGTCTTCCTTGTCATTTGCCTTTTTACTTTCTTTACATTATTATTTCTTGATATAGTTCTTATGTCTTTCTTGGTTTCATTTTCTGTCTCTAGCAGTTTCCCTCCTTGTGTTGTTGTGCTCACTTTCTCATCCACCTGTTTTCTCATACATCTTCTTCTCCTGTTCAGCTGTCCTGGATGGTCTCAACCCTTGTCTCACAACTCATGTCTCTTTATGCAGGCTTACTACAGATCCAGTGTTTGCATACGTGTGTCATTTCTCTCCTTACCCTATCCATCTCTCCTTCACTGAAACAGAGGCAACCAGATAAAATCCAGACAATGAGCCTAGTGGAAGTCTCTTCACTGGAGTAAGCGGAGTTGAAGTCAAGCTTTCTGGGAAAGCAGGTTGACTTATGTATGAGGCTGATTTACAGACAGACCCTGCACTGCTATTGTGCCAGAATTAGGTGGTAGGAAATATACCACACGTCCTCTTGGTCTGTTCAACCAGGTGGTTTGAATGCCAGGATAAAATGGGGAGACCTGCTCAAATGGGTTGAGTTGTACTAGGGTAAATCATGCTCTTCTCAGATCATCTGCCTGTCTGGTGACTTGCATGTGAGGGATGAATAGCTCTAGGAGGAAAACTTCAAAAGTTCAGGCATCTCTGCCTTTCCTAATATTTGGCAACTAAGTGATAATGGAACTGCCAGCACATGCAGAGAAGAATGAACAAAGCAGTGCACCAGGCAGGAAGTTGATTGACTCATCCTGGCTTGCTACAGGTGCCTGTAGAGGCAATAAGAGTAAAACATAGGACACCTAGCATTGTAGTCACTAACTTGGAGGGATGGGTTGGATTTTGCTCTTCAGTCCCATGGCTCCTGCAAAAAGGCAGCAACCACAGTACTTAGGTATCTTAGCATGATCCTAGCAGAGACAGAGCAGCCATCCTATCTCCTGTCTGTTTCCCATGAAACATGTGAAGCAGCACAACTGGGACACCATAGTTGAACTTTCCAACATGATGGAACCTTCCCCCATGATGGGACTTCTTTTCTCATACCTCAAGCTTCGATTCTCTTAACTGCCCTTTTTTATTACAACAGTTTCTTCCTCATATATCCAACATCCATTTTTTCATCCAGTCAACAGCAGGGAGTTCTGTGGAATTCAAGATTCTCAGTATATGGAAAATTTTGTGACATGGGAATATATGGCCATTGGTGAGAAAGCGAAAAATATAATTTCTGTGATGTAGCTTGTTTGTTACATTTACCATTCTCAAAGCCATTTGTCAAGCATGGAGTCAAATATCAGTCCATCTCTACTGGACTCTGCTCTTAAATTCAAAAATCTCTTACTTGTTCAATGGCACTGAAACGGGGAGGGGACATCTTGTAGAGTGAGGTATTCTTCCTACCAAATAAATACTCTCCGTGAGAAAGAGTGATGGACTGAACCTGCTTAGCACAGTGAGGCAATCTGGGGACAGCATTGGGGAGTGAAGGTGACACAATCAACTGTTTCAGTGGAATAAACGAATGAGTCAACTGTTATGTGTTAGAAGTGGTAATGGTGATAATGACCACACCTTGTGGCCATGCTGCTCTCTTTTTGTCAAGGGTTGTTTTCTAGTTGATGACCTCTTCTTCAGAGTAGTCACAATGCTTCTGCTGCTGCAATGCTTTTGCACAAAGGTTCTCTGTGCAAAATAACATCGTATTTTGCTGGAGGGTGTTCATGGTTATTGCTTATTCAATGCGTCTCTAATTAATTTTGCCAAAGCCACCCATCTTATGCCATCTGTCAAGTGGCAAGATGAAAGAATGTGTCTCCAGTCAGGTAGACAGGAGCACTGAAGAATGTGTGGAGAGACGAGAATGATATAGAGGCAATTTCAGATCATCACCTCACAAGAGCTTCTTTTATATGGTAGGTTACAAATCATAATGGACTATTATTTTTATAGTATAGAAACTAGGGAGTTAAAAACCCACAAACTCAGAAATTGAAGCAATGTTATGAAGCAAGAGATGCTAAAGCCCTTTGTTGTCTTATATATCAATGACAGCATATCAATACAGTTATTGTAGTGATTCTTTTCTACAAGTAAGCCGAGTCCTTGTAGACAATCCCCACACTTTATACTTCTCATAAGAACAAAAGTCCATTATCCTTTATCTAAACTGTTTCCACATTTCCATATGCTTCCAGTTATTTATCTTAATTGTGGAAACAAAAACAAATACACTACATGTCAAGAAATGGCTTGACCTTCCTTCCTTAGGTCACATCCTATATTCTTTGTGTGCTCCAAAGCTACCTTGCACTCTGATTAGATTGACTAGAAGCTGTGTTTGTGTATATTCTCACACAAAATGTATGTATAACCTGGTCTCAAATGGCTCCGGAGGGCTGAACTGAAATCCCAGCAGAACTTCAGCTATGGTATTAATCATGTATTTATGACGGAATGTGGGTTGCAAGAAAATATTTAAGAGTTCATAGAAACTTTTCTTTAAAGTATGAAATCCCTAAATATTTGGGTTCACATTATGGTCCTTTAGTTAGGATTTATTAGACTATTTCATATTTGCCTTTCTGTTTATTTTGTAAAAGTATACTTGTCTAGCACACATTTTTATGCCAGCCTTGCTTTGCATTTTTACAGTCTGCTAATTAGACCATTTTAACTAATTTGTTTGCATTTTGTATGAGCAAGTTGGGCTTTTGGATTGACTAATGTAATTGCAGCCAGTTTCTGCCAAATACAAATTACTCTTTCTAGTGTGAGCTAGAGAGAAAAGTAAATATTTAATAGCCATCAATACCCTTGCAGCATTCTAGAGTGTGCTTTTTTCCTATGGAAAGTTTAAATAATTTCTTCAGTGCTTGATTGCACTTTAATGTTAAGAAATTATTTTTTAATCTTTTTTTTAAATAATAATGAATTAGACATTTTAGTGTCTCCGTAAGGGTTTTATTTCTGTGCACTTTGCAGTTTTAAATTCCAAGATCTGGTACTTTCATGTTTGAAGTTTATTTGTGCAGCTTTTTATGTACTGAGTACCATCTCCTGAAATCATTTTACTGGAATGTACCTGGGTTTTAACATTCTAAGTGGATTAGGTCAAGTCTGAGAGCAAAATTAAATTGTGGGAGCTCTGCTTGTTTTCTCTCTCGGTGTTTTTTGGTTTTTGGTGTTTTTTCCAGAGCAGCATAATAGAAGACAGGAACTTGTTACCAAACCTCAGCATTATCAGTACCTGTATTTTGAGCTGCAGGTCTTAAGTTCTTCTCCTCTGCAGCAGTGGACATAAAGGTGTAAATGCAGCAGGGCCTTAAGCAGGTTAAAGCTCCTCAATTTTCTACCTTAATGTTTCCAGGGTACTTGCTATAATACAGGTTGAGAAGACCACCTGTTTGCCACCCTCTTCCTTTCCCTCTTCCTTTCTCAAGCTAACTCCCTGTGTGACCCATACAGAGAGCAAGGATACATCTTCCTCACTCAAGGGGTGGGCTCTAGAATGTTATATGTCCACACTTCTCTGTTGGGGGACATCATAGAAGTCCTAAAAGGTGATGCTCTCAGACAAAATTTGGTGCTGGTGCGTCTCACCCTGCTGCCCCCCACCTACGTGTTATCTGTGAATTTTCCTAGGGTATGAGTGTTTCGGGCTCTACTTTCTTTTCCCACATGAGGCTTTGAAATGCAGGAGTCCCACAAGTGTCTTAAGCAAGGGCTTAAGGAGTGGGAGGCAGCTGTTGTTCTCTGTGACCCAGTGAATACAGGAATAGTCCATGGAAGGCAGAGGGGTTTGAACAGGAGTGGTGGGTATTGGTTAGCTGGTCCTAGGGTTACCTTAGTGCATTTCTAACCTTACCTCACCTCTTGTCAGCCACCTTGTGCAGCTGGTACCAGTCTCATGATGCTGCGAGAAGGAGAACTTGCCTTTGGCCATCTTACTGTTTCTTCCGATGAAGCTACAATGATAACAGATCAACAGTGAGACCCAGCACTAAGGAGAGAAATCAAAACACCTTTTAGCTAAGCTCTTGACATGTCAGTACACATTTTATTTTCAGATAGAGTGCGATTTCATGTACTATTAACATATTGATAATTATTAATTAAAACAGTGAATACATAATCATTGTCAAATGACAACAGAGGTCCATGTCATCAGCAGGTTATAGAACCAGGTTCTGAATTTCATAACCACAACAACCAAATTCCTTCTCTCCGTTCCATTCCTGTTACAGTAAATGTGTCACAGAGTATGAAGCAACATGTTTTTCATGGATGCTGCATCACTGTCTTCCCAATCCTCCCATCATGTGCTATGAACAGGTACATTGCAAAAGGTAATAATCTTTTGTTTGTTTCTGGTATTTGCCTGGCCTAGATGGATGGGCAGGTGATTTGATCAGTGAACTAACCATGCTGTTCTGAAAATATTAGTATTAACAGGCAATCTGTCCTCCTGGATAAGACTTAGTGTGGCATTTTGTTAGTAAACCTAATGCTGCCAGTATTGGATCTCTACAAGTCTCATAAACACGAGTAGGCAGTTTAAGCATAACTCTGTGGTAGGAATTGCCTGCTTGGATTAAAAAAATCATTCTTTTTTTTTAACACTACATTCAATACTAAAATTTGACACTGAAAAACTGTAATTGACTTAACAATAAATTTAATAAAATTAGATTTAATACCAAATTTATTATGTATATTTTCCATCATGGAGATGGTTGCTCTTTTGGAACAGTGCTCTGCGGTCCTTATATATACTGAAGTTCTTGAGTAAGTGCTTTTTCATCCTAGATACAGAGAGAAGTACCTCCCTGTGTATTGTTATATCTGCTATTTTGGTACAGTATTTTGGAAATGGAGAGGACAAATTATCAAAGCTATTTGCTTATGTAGCCAGTACTTTTCTAAGTGTGCCTATCTGACTACATATGGAAAAGCTGGTGTGATTTTGCTACCCCTGAGTGGAGAAGATTGAGGCTTTGAAGGTGTTGGTACCATCACACAAGAAGTCTATCTAAAATAACTGCAGAGATCATCTTTAGAAAAGAGAAGCAAGTTGGGTTATTTTTTCACTTTGGACCATTCTATAATTTATCCAATGCCTTTGTTCTCTTGCTGCTAATAGGATTGCTCACACAAGTAACACAATAGCACCTTAACTGTAAGCAGTTGGCCTCCACACTGATCTACAAGTGAGCATGTACACTGGTGCTTACTGTGATGCAGAGAACAAATTAATCAAGAACTGGACTGGGTCTGTTAGAAGTCGTAGATAACTGAAATCTATTTTAATCATTTCTGTCACAGGAAAGTATTTTCTAAATGTGTCATGTCAAAACATCCCAAGAAGTGACATGTAATCCAAGGCGCATGTTTTGTTCTTGATTACATTTGCAAATTCAATCTCAGTCCTTTCAAGGCATTTTGAATTTAAAGTGATATTGTTAAATGCTTGTGTTCTTGATACTTAACTAAAGCAGTGGCACAGGAATATTCAATAAAGGAATTCAGTACAATAATTCATTTATTCACTGAATACCTTGTCTTAACAACTGACAAATTTTACAGATTTGATACCTCTCCAGAGATTTAGTCATTCTCCAGAATGCAACAGCAAGAGACAAGGATATGATAAAAAAAAATAGCACTTTTCATACTCAAATAAGTATTCAATGTAAAATACAGATGATTTTCACCAGCTACATCACAACACCTTTAAGTGTTTGCTCTCTCCTTATGAACTCTCTATTTCTTTAAAAGACTATGAGACCAATGTCTTTACAATGTCAGGTCTTGGTAAAACTTTGCAGGGAAACAAATACCATACATTTAGTTTTCTAAAGCTACAATGGTGTTTCTCCCACTGACTCAGCATGAGTCCTCCTGTTGTGCTATGTTTTGTGAACAATTTTCAGCATTTCCTATTTCAGTGCAAAATAACTAATTTGACATTTTGGCTAGTTCTAAGCCCAGTATTTCTGTGCTTGAAGAGTAGCTTTAATGTAAGGGGCAGTAGATGAGTGTGTCTGTGTCATTGTAACATTCCAGCAGGAAAATTCCTGATCCAAATGACGGACATAGAGTATGGTATAGCTGTTGATTCTTAAACATATATATCTCGTCATTAATTTGTGCTCTTCCCATCATGCTTTTCCACTAAAGACAAGCATATTTAGAAGACAAGTTTCCATGTGAATGGCAGGACAGTTTGTAATAACTGTGTGAATAAAGAGGGGAAATGACAATCACCAATTTTAGACTATTTTATTTATACCAAGCAGTAGATGTTTCTAGTGTCAATTAAACTCTTTAGAATATGAGAACTGTGAAATCTTGTCCAAGATAAATACTTTGTTCATTTTATATAATTTGTACCTGTAGTCTGGGCTTATTAGACCGAAGTGAAGATATGTATGAGGAAGGTATGTAAGGAAAAAGTGAATGCAAAGCAGCAATGTGAATAGCGTGAAAGAAAGAAAAGCTGAAGAGGAAAAACTAATGGTCTAATTAATGTTGGTGAAAGATTTTCTACTCATCTGTGATAGAAAGTGGTATTAAAATATCTGGTCCTCATAGAGCTCTACTTCAATATAGGAATTCTGCAAAATTTAGTGTCTTGATCAACACCTGGGATTGCACTTCAAAGAGTTTAGATCTACATCTGGCCGTCACCTAAATAATGTACTTCGACACAAAGCATTGCTTGTGTTGCTGCTAATTTTAAAATTTTATTTACAAAGATAAACCACTTTAAAAGGTGATAAAAAGACATAATCATCAAGAACCCAACTTTTGAATTGCTAACCGGTTCAATAATGCATGTAAGGTATACTTGAAAAAAAAAGGAATGCCAGTTATGTTTGCAAGTGGCTTCAGATTAACAAGGGCACATATAATCCAAAGTACAGCTTAAAGGTCACTGAAAAGTTTAAAGGTTAAACCCTGCTACTTTTTTTTCCACTTTGGACTCCAAGGGTTTCAAAGAGAAAGACCATTTCTACTCTCAGCTACACCAGTGTGAATCTAAGATGCATAAGTGCTTGGTCTTAGTTGTATTGATGTGGATTTACAGCAGAAGGGCTCCCATCTCTTGTCCTATCTGCTGCTTTGCTGCTTGGTTGAAAGAGCAGGTTTTGTTCACCTGACATATATCTCCATGAAAATTTGTCCATGGATTTTTCAGAGCAGAGAAGCTGAAGAAAATACTCTGAATGCACTGTGAAGGCTGAAAATAAGTGTACTGGGAAAGGTGAATTTCCGTATTAAATAACCTTTTTTTAAAACTCATTATCTTGTAGCAAGAATAATATTCTTCCATCAGCAATTCTACAGCATTTTTAAATATAGTGCAAATGTTTGTTAATAGTAAAATGGTCATATCCCTAGTTCTATTTAAAAAAAAACAACAGAAGCCACAACACATGAAAAGAGGAATGTCTTATCTCAAATGAGGTTTCCAACTGAGATAATCTGAAGAAATATAACTGTGATTTTTTGGGCAACTGTTTTCTTTTCTACTTGTTTTTCCACTATTAGCAGTAATAAACCTATACTACTTAGCAAAAGCTTTGAAAAATGTCAGCCAATGAACAAGATTATTTACATCTTTTCATCCTGGAGAAATCCTTCAAGTCTTCCTCTTGGACTCTCCACTTATTCACATTCCTTGAGGACAGAAAATCTTCCAGGGGCTGGAAAGGTGCAGGGTCACTCCTGTTACAAATTACAAACACGGTACACTTGAGCTCTGGGGCACTGTCTTCAGCTCCTCTCTGCCAGCCATGTTACCCACCGAAAGTCTGCCCACAATTGTTCTGTCCTGGCTAGGACCCTGAGCAGTCACTAGTGGAGAGAGCTGCTTGAAGACAACGGTCAGAGTTTAGTGATAAATATATAGAAAGTTTACAAACCACGCTCTTCAAATTGTCTTGGGCATCTTCCCAGAATGTTTTCCAGAGAGACGACTGGGGTAACAGCAGCAAGGAGGGAGCCTCGCAGTATCCCCCAACTCCCCCTTCATCTTACAGGCTCTTTGCAACTGCCTCTTCTCCGCCTGTGTCCTCACAACGGTTCTTCCTCGCTCCTCTCATTTTATATCCCGCCTCTCTGTTGTCTCTTCAAGTGTCCCCTCAGAACCTCCTCTGCTCCCCAAAGCTTCTGCTCCAGTTTGTACCACACTGTCCTAACACTTTCGCATGCCTGCACAGTACCAGTCCATGGGCAGTTCTCACCTCGTGGTTCCCTGTCTGGGTTTCAAACCACATGGCACTATGGACAGGCTTTTTATAAATCAATATTTTTTAAGGTTTTTTACTTTTTCTTTCGAAACTCTCTGAAGAAACTAGACAAGTTTAAGGCATTTTCTCATTCAGAAGGAAAGATGAAGTGTTGCATAAAAACACAAATGAGAAACTGAGTCTTTTTACAATGCACTCAAATATTCCTGAAACAATACAGTATCATTTTAGACATGACAACTGGTTTTACGACCCACCTTACAAGTTGCAGCTTGAAAATCCGCAAGCTTTTTCCTTCCCTTGATCACATACCTGTAAAAATGCTTCCAGCAAGAAGAGTTGAAGATGTGACCTTGTGGGATTTTTTTTCTTTTTCAACCATTGTAAACATTGTAAACATTCATACAAACAAATTCAATTGCTTGAAATAGAAATTGCTTAGAAATATTCAATAGCTTGAATAGAAAATGGATCCACAAGAATGAGAAGTTGGGCAATGTATATTCATTTCAAAAGTCAAGGAAATATTGACGGAAAACACTTCTGCATCTTCCTCTGGAATTACTGAATATATTTGATTAAACATATAAACTTCACTTTGCTATTCAAGTTCACCAAGCATGTTTGGAATAACAATTATTTTATTAACATACTGACATGATCTAGTCAAACAAAATTAAATGTGTTTTGGGGAAATAAAATGTAAGGCCTTATTTAAGTATCTTTGCTTTTCTAAAACAATGAAGAGACAGAAGCAAATTGATATTCCTACAAAACCTGTAAATTAAAATCAGTACCCTTAGCCTTGTCATAAACATCTTTTTCCTCATGAGCATGGACCAGCTGTCCTCAAAGAGATATTTTAGTTTCAGAAATCTCTGAGGAAAAATGTACAAAATACACTGAAATACTAACCATAAAATACAACAAGTTGTCTCTGATCTGTTTCTGCTAATAAGAATAAGGCCAGAAATAAAAAAAAAAATAAAAAAGAAAAAAAAAGAAAAGAAATTAAGAATGAAAATTCTTAAATGGTCTTAGGGACTTAGGAAGCATCTGAAAGAAAAGATTTAATTTTAAGTTAGGCATCACATTCTAACTATGACATTGGCTTAACAACTTGTACAGACTCAGATGCACCAACTTATGCCAGGTTTTACAAACTGTGAAACTTGAGTGATATTTCTTACCTTGTTCAGAGCAGCTGACACACTTTAGTTTGAACAATACCTGGGTCTTGTCCCCAAAAGAAGGTATGCTTTTGCATAAAAGACTGTCTGCCTTTTTATCATTTGACTGTGACATCCTTGTTATCTGTTACCTCAAAGTTTTTGATGTTGCCGTATATGTATGCGATGCCTTGTAAGCAGTAAGGTTCAAAACTGGTGAACTTGTGCACCCATTAGTAAATCTACATGCAAGAATAATCTGGTTAATGAAAAGATGGCCAGGGGAAAGCATAGGCTGAAGGCTCAGGATGTGAGAAGTGGCTGTGGCTGGCACTAGGAAGACCTAAAACTACCACTGACCCACTGCATAATTCCGACGAAGCCATTTCACCTTTCTATTGTGCTTTTCTTCTCAGCCCTCATCTCTCCAACCTACCAGCCTCTCACAGCAAGATCTGTCTCTTATGATATGTGTCTCACAGCAGGAGCTCAGCCGGGGCTTCCAAATTAGAGCTGATTGGAAATTCTTCAGTGAAATGAATTTTTATTTGAAAGTGCAGCTCAGTTTCAGTGCAGCTCTGCAGTGCAGTTGTGGGGATGCTCACCCAATACGCGAGGAAGCAAATTCAGATAATGACTTTGAAGAAGGCACTGTTGTAGGAAGTAGATCATCTCTGTCAGGAACTGCGGAGCACACATTGCCCTAGGATAACTATCAGGCTGCGGGTGAATTGACACAGTTATCTATAGTTAGAGAGACAGCAGGTCAGGAATTTGAACCCGAGTATGCTGGGGAGATCATGTGCTCTTTTGTTGTTGTGTGTTTATTTGTTTGTTTGTTTGTTTGTATAAAAACAAACCTTCAAAAAGCACTTATGTTTGCTACAAGAAAGAACTGGAGCATCAAAGGAATGCTGGGAAGTTTCATGGATGAGTTTACTTGGTCTCACTCTGTTCTGCCCTGAACCCTGCCTGCTGTTAACAGTGAGATCCGACATATTTTAACTTGCAAAATATTTTCAGTCTGAAGGAGACCAACAACTTCAAAATAAATCTTGAGCAAACATTTGAGGACCATTAATGACAAAGAGAAATAAAATTTATTGTAAAAAATAATTCCAAAGAGAAATAGAAAGGCCATTTGATGTGTAGTAAAAACATGTGGTCCACAGCATGAAGAAGGAGACCACAGTAAGCAAGTGTGGGCTAAGGGAATAATCAGATCAGTAAACCAAGGGGAACAGTAAAAAGTTCAGTGAAAACAACAGGAAATTAAAGGGCAGAATTAGGGGGACAGTGGTATGGGGCTATAATTAGTTTTGTTGTGTCATAATGAGGGAAAGGAAATAATCAGGAATTTCCAAAAGTTATACCATTGCAGCTTTTAGAGCATTTACTTGGTAGTTTCTGAGTATTCATTCTGGTGAAATGCACTAAAGAGAGCAACACCTGAGAAAGAGTTTAGTTTTATAAAAAAAAAGTTCTGTTGTTATGAAGCAGATCACCATTATATACCAGCCTAAGTTGCTAACTGCATGGAACAATACCAGAATGGCAGTGCTGTAGGGAAGAGATCTTTTCTCCCTTTTCTAGACCCACTCAGCTCGCTCCTCTTATTGTCAGCCAGCCTAAAATACTCTGTGTTTATAATCCAGAAAGCGGCTGAATCGTATTCAATTCACACAGTCTCTTTGCAGATGAATATGATTGCACTACCTATGTGGCACCTTCAAAGGGTATGCAAAGCATCATTTGCTGAAATGGCAACTCTGTAAGCATGTCTCCATGGCACATTTTGTACAAAAGCTATGAATATCAGGAGTATCGTATCACGTAGGCTACAAATTTGTATTGGGCCGCTCCCTATTGTCTCTCTAGCTTCACTCTACCAAATGCCAATTCTGTGTGCATGGCAGTGAACCTGGAGTGAGGGTTCAGGCTCCAGTGTAACTGCCATCAGGACACAGTCTGCTGCCTGGCACTGCCATTGCCACTGTGCTCATCTTTCAGGAAAATTAAGTCCTTAAGCTTAAAATCACCCTGTGAGTTTCCATTCTCTAATCGTTCACTTGTGACTCAGCTAGAAGCAATCGTTTTTCCAACTTGCAGAACAATATTCCAGAAGAATATACGGAAAAACAAGTAAAATCTTGAAAGAAAGCTCAATAAAAGTATTGCATTTACAGTACAGACTACTAACAAAACCACTAGATTAGGCTCCTTCACAATGAAGAGAGTAACTCTTCCAATGCAGGATAAGGACCTGTATTGTTTCCTCAGAAACAAACAAACAAACAAATTCTTCTTTTTTAATTATATGGCTTAAAAAGTCCCAAGAAGTCCCTGAAGTCTTTTGTGGGAAAAAGGTTTGCCCGTGAACTTTCTGCTTCATAAATTCAGATTAAAAAGTGAAAAATTTGTGACAAACAAGCACTGGCCTGCGAGTGAGAGTTAAGCAAACATGTAGATGAATTCAGAGATGTGACCCTGTGATGGGGAAATACCCAGGGTAATAAATGTTTACAGAGGAAAGTTCTGTGGATTTTCAGGCAGGGGAATAGCAGTGGTTACCTCCTGCTGAAATATCATAGCCGCAATGAAGTGGCAAAGACGACAACTGACATGTCAGAAACACATAAATCTATCCTTACAGGGCTGACAACTTGGTATGATTGCTCTCCAAAGATAACTTTATAACTTGCTGAAGTGTGACTTAAGGATGCCCTGGAGCAGCACTAACCTGTGTACCTTTCTTGTGGGTAACTTTTTATAAGCTATAGCTTTAGTTAATAGCTTATGCAATTTTTCATTTGACCTACGGGTGTCCCATGTGGGTGGGATTTTCAAAGACACTCAGGCCCAGATCCGCAAAGGGATTTACCCAGAGATGATTACACCTATAATATATCAGGGAGCAGAGCAGAGACCTGGACACAATTTAGCCTGTAATCTAGCAAGGATACAGGAGAGGGTCTGCAACACCTCTGAATGTTCACCAAGAAATCAACTCATGCTTACATGCGTGACATTGCTCTGGACTGTGGTTGTGCCTTAATTCTGTTCCTACTGGAATGAAGTAAAATTGGTCACCAAGTAGATGCTTTTGAAAAGGGCAGTCTGAATATTTCTTTTCCTACCGCAATTTTGTCCCGTTCTAAAATATCTTTTTGAAAGAAGTACTTGAGTTTTATTATCAGGTAGACCACTTCAGTCACAAATGTGTGCAGTTTGTATTTCAGTGCTTTGTTTTTCAAGTGAACTGTTGTACATACACACAAGAAGAAAAAAGATGATAAAAAGGACAATAATACAATATCTATTTTGGTCCCAGTGATGTCAGCTGTGCATAATCTGAAACAGTTGATAGTCTCTGCATGCAACTTGAGATCTTTGAGTACATCCTCCCTTTTGATGATGGCAAAGAGCAGGGGTGGTATCTTCACATATGTCAAACACTAGGATAAATTTTGTCCTCCATGGGAAACAAGCCACAACCAGCAGTGTATCTTATGAATAAGCCCTTAGGGAAGCTGCTTTATTTCCATTTTTTCCCCATCTTTTCACAAAGCCAAACCATCCCCCGTGGCATTTGGGCACTCAAAAGACAGTTGCATTTGAAAGGCCATAAACAGTCAAACTAAATAAATACATGTGAAAAGCTGAATCCCTTGTGATGCCATGCAACAAAACAGGTGCCAGAACGGCAACTACTGCATGAAGATTCAATGTTAGTTTTCTTCCTCAGATGCAGAGAGCTTATGGCAAATGCCTCTGAAGAAGTGCAAAGAGCAGGTTGATCTGGCCTCATGCCTGCAGAACAGGCAGCTGTGTTTCTGAAGGATGGTGCAGCACCTGCACATTGCAAGGTAGACTCTCAGAGCCGTGTTCTGACCCCAGTCAGTGGCTGAATTTATACTACACTGACTAGGGAGAACGTGTCTTTGGAGCAGCAAAGGACCCTAAGGCTCTTCAGAGCTCCTCAGGTGCTCAAGCATAGTGGTAGCAGAACATACTCATCTGGCTTTCACTATAGCAGGTAGTAAATGTAGCAAACCAAACCCAGGGTAAACTTCTGAGGGCTGCAGAGTGAAATGGAGAAAAGTCTTTGGCTGTGCTCTAGGACTAATGTTAGGGCAAAGCCTGTAAATCTAAGAATTTCTAAATCCAAGCACAAAGCCTCCGCTGACTTCCAGGGGAGTGTCAGTTGAAGATAAATAGCAGTGCAAAGGCATGATAAGGCTTCATTTAAAAAACATTGTAAGTTTATTTCGTTTGCACTTACAGGGCAAACAAAGCATAGTGATACTGCAGCTGTTGTAGTGGTATGGTATAACAGTAAGAAAAAAACCTGCTGGAAGAAGCAGTATTTTCTCTTAAACCAACTCTTACAACTAATAGTAAAAAAGCTTCCAGTCACAAGTCCTCTTGGCTCTTGGTACCAGCTATTCCAGAAAAAAAGGTTTCTTTTCCCTTAAACTTTGCCTCGGAAACAGAGTGAGATTTGAATTCTGCTCTAACCAAAGTACTGGGTGACGTATACCTACACGGTAAATAAGCATTGAAAATGTTAATTGGTAAAGCTGATGAATTCATGACACTTCCTAAAAGTGACATGATTTTAAAATTAGTCAGAGAAGAGGTTTTTTCCCACTGGGCATATTTGGTAGGCACAGCGACTTAAAGTCATGTCCTTGGACAAAGTCATCACGGCATATGTGAACACCTAAATCCTAAGAGTGAAATGTGGACCCTGTGGAACTGGTACGGTTATAAGAGTGCACAGGCCTTGTAATAACATGCTTGTAAATAGGTGGAAGAGATATAGAGAATGGGAGAAGAGGAAAGTAGGTTCTACCCTAAAGCACTTGCATCCTCACTCTTGATAAGAAGCCAAGCAAGTATTTTATGCTGCACAACACTTCAAGACTTACAACCTCTTGTTCTCACTGACCAAATAAAGCACCACTTAAATGCAAGTAGCAGAAAAAAACACATAAAAATAATTTAGGTACTTCCTGCTTCATGGCATGACCTAAAGCAGTCATTGCTCAATGTCAAAAGTGTAGTCTTTGTCAGATAAAATGCACCATTCACCATTTGCTGCAAAACAGTTATTCTTGTTGGTTCCAGCATCTCATTCCTTTTGCACTTTCTAGTTCTTGAATGAGAGGAAATCCAGGAATGATGCTTTAGGATCACAGAACAGAGATGCAGGTTTCTTTATAAGGCTCTTCTCTTCAAGGAACTAAGTTATTTCTTCTAAGTATTCGCTGCAAAGGCGGAGAAAACTAAGAAAAAGTGATCCAAAGTACTGTCTGCAGTCAGATTTGGGGTGAATGTTCTCAAAAACTGTTTTCTCTCACACATGTATTGTGAACTTGAACATTATGTCCAAAAAGTTGGTTGGGAACTGCTAAAAGAGGAACAGAAATCTGTAAGCAGGATAGTCTCCGACCCCCCTGAATCTAGGGCAGGTACACTGTATTTCTGAGTCTGCTTTAAAGTCTAAGTTGGTCATTCTTACCCTATTTTGGTATCTGATCTAAAAGACACTGTTTCCTGTCACCTTTTCCAGTTAATGTTCACTTTAATCACAAGTACCACCAGAGACTCTTTCCTAGTGTGTAATATTACTTTGGCCAGTGTAGAGGGTTTCTCTTGGCACCCCCAGATGTAGGAACAGCATAAATATATTCAGTGCTACAATGATAAACAAATTCTTTACAATAACATAGATCTCAGCATAAATGCATGTTCATACATAAGCAGTAGGCACATTCAGCCATAGACCGAACAGGGGATGTCAGGTAACACAGCACAAGTGCAGAAAGTAAGTATAAAATGAGCCTTGATCAAACAGTTTCAACTTCATTTATTTTTGTCCTGCTCTGACTGGTGTAACTTGTAATTAGTCTCTGCCTGCAGTGGTATGGTTCCAAAGAATGGTGGATTAGGGAGAAACTCTAGAATTTCTCCATAACTTGACAAGTTATAACCTGAAAAGCTACACTTAGTCCATTAAAGATTTTTCACAGTGACATTTTAGTGCAGCTAGGGAAATATGCCACTGTGCCATTTATCATTTTCAGGGCATGGACAGTGGAAAGGAGGTTGCTATGAAGAACAAAATAAAATAGATTACACATACAGAAGTGAGGTGAAGAATACTGATAAATATACAGCACTGAATGTCAGCAAATGTCACTTGAGAAGCCATTTGCAGCTACCAGAACAGCCTTGCAAACCAGAAAAAGTAGTAAAACCAGGCAAAACAAAATGGGTGTACTCACTTCCACATGAATAAGCAATAAAACTCTCTGAAGTTAAACCAGAAAGTTGTTAAACTTGATAGATGAATCTTTTCCAAATTGTTCTGTCACATACTGTATATGGCTACAAAAAACTAGAGATGGTTTAAAGTGAGAAAGAGAAAACATTGTAACAATTTAAGCATTTTTGTTCAAACACTTGCATTCTGCTTTGTATTAAAGGGACAGTATGAACAAAGAACTGATTCATCACACCGTTTTGTTTTGCTTCCATAGGGCTGCTCTTTTTGGTTGTTTGAACTTCGTTATTGTAACTATTACATTATTACCATTTCTCCTTTAAATACATTTGCCACTCTAGCAACAGGACTTGGAGTTAAATCAGTTTGGGTTTGATAGTCAGAAATCTTTCAAATGAAAGATTTTCTGCTGAAAAACTTCTAATGGTAGCTGTCTAGCTTGCCATCTAAGTATAAATAAGAGACTTGAAAGACATCTCCTATCTTTCCAGCAGCATCTGATTTGTAGATGTATGGATCAACTCCATTTTGGTTTATATACGCTGACCTGGAAAAAGCTTTCCTTGTGAAAGTTACAATACTTGAGAGACAATATCAAGATTCCTTCAGGCTTGTTTTAATCTGGGCTATCTACAGCCTCTTGAACCACTGCTCTTCATTGATAATGAACTGAAGATCTTTGACTCAGAAAATATCTCCAAGGAAAAGTAGGAGGTCTTAAAATTTTAGGAACTCTGTTTGCTTTTATAGTTAATTTTCCATGAGACTCTTCCTCCCAAATTCTAATTTATCTTAGCAAATCAGAGACAGCCTGCATCATTTCAATTTCATGAGACTGTTATCCCCAGACATCACACTCATGCAAATTTCAGATCAGTTTTGTTTTCATTAGTAAAAAGCAGCAACATGGATCACATAAATGGGGTCATACAGGAACTCCTTTATTCAAAATATTTCATCCATACTAAGATACACTGACTGTAGAACTATTTCAGTCAAACTTCTCACCATATGTTCATCATCATCATCATGGCTAGGCTTCGCGAACGAAGATTTGGGAAGGGCTCTACCCACGCTTGCTTCCAGTGCACCTTATCACCTACCGTTTCGTCCCTCGCCTGTCGCTGCAGGGCTTTTTGCAGTGCGGGTGAGTCCTTCGAGCCTGCGCAGTGGATTTTTTAGGTGAGGCGCAGCGTGCGCGGAACTGGCCCCACCCTTTAGTCCTAAGGTTCATCTGCCAGGGCCTAGCAAGCTTGGACGGTGGCAGCGAAGTCCTCAGGATGTAGGTTTAGTTAGAGTGTCCTTCTCTTAGATGGATGGCCTTACAGGGCTAAGCGAGCTCCATCTGCCCGGGTTTGGAGTTAGAGTTGTCCTTCTCCTAGGATGGTTGCCGGAAGGCTGGTGAGCCCATCCTGCCCATGGACACACTTTGTCTGACCCTTCAGCTGAGACCTGACTAGCATGGGAGACCCTACCGGAGGCACAACCACCGCCAGCATAGCTCACAGCCTCATAAGGGCACGCAAGCTTCTCCCCCGCGACAAGGGGGCGTCCGTGGAGAAGATATGTTCATATAAAAGCTATAAACAACCAGCCCTACAATGGCATCTGAAAGCCTGGGAGTTTAAATCTTTGAAGAGAACAAATTTCTTGTACTTACAGATCCTGTAGATGGAGTAAAGGCAAACTTTCCTTTCTTGGGCAGGATGTTTATACAGTATATTTTCTTCAAGTCTTCACTCTATTCTTGCAAAATAAAAATCAAAAGTGATCCTTATTAGTCAAACCAAACCCTTTATTAAATTAAACGTAAAGCCTGTTTTAGAAATGAACAATGAAAATCGGAAAACAAAGATTAAACAGATGGGTTGAACTTTCCTGAACCGCTCCCTGCCCCACTCCCCCCAATTCTTTGAAAACTGAGGTAATCTTTGAGGCAAAACAGGCATTTGACAGCATCTGTCATCCAGAAGCTCTGTAGACGTTGTGCTGCTTCTTTGGTCTTGTTTTGAATTTCTCTGTCAATTTTAATAGACTTAACAGAGTCTCTATGAGTGATGCTCACAAGCTGAGAAGGCAAGGACCGTGTCAGATCTAACAAAGGAGAAAAGACCTATCAGTTTGTTACCTCATCATGAATATCAGTGTCCCCAAAACCTCTTTTTATGTAAAAGCATGCGGTTTGGTGAAAAGCACAAGAAAGCTTATTTATCATTTATATGTGAAATTTAATGTTAGATAATAATATGCCTAGCTTTTTTCTTTAGAAATTCTGAGATGTAGTATATTCACACACACTCATCTTCAAAACTGGACAAAAATACAATTTCTTAAAGAATCCTTGAGAAGTAGAAATGCTTGGCCAAGAGGTTTTAAAGAAATTCTTGAACAAATAGGCAGCACATGAATAAATATGCTGATTTTGTGACAAGCACTGAAAAGAATCTTCCGTTTAGCAGCCTGCCTAACTTATGAATGGTTTAGCCCTTCCTTCCTCCATCCTAAGCATGAAAGCTTCTATCCACACCCCAGACTTGATCCAAACTACTGAATGCAATAGAGAAGTGCCTACTGACGTTGGATCAGGCCCTGTAGGCCTGCAACAGCCCAGAGCCAACCTATGCTCCCCCACAGCCGAAGGTCCTTCCAAGGCAGCTGTTAAGGTATGTGCAAAATAACCGAAGCGCTTAATCAGACCGATCTTGTCATTCGGGAAAAGTAGAAATTTTGCCTGAATAAAGCAGTACGGGTTTTGTTTTGGTACAGATGGTAATAATGAAGAATCATAGTTTGTGTTATCAGGGGGTTTTGATAGATTTGCCTTTCTGAGGAAAAAGCACACACAGTTCTAAAGGGCGGGGGGAGAAGATTGTAATTTTTGGTCCTTTTTTCATTTTAATGGCTAAACATTGTAATGCTAGCTAAACAGAAATTCTTGTCTGTTAATAGGTTCCTTTAGTTTGTAATAAATAGGAATGCTAATGACTAAAATTTGGTATTTGGTATGCATTAGCTTTTGTAAGTCTTTTCTTTACAGGCTTCATTGACATTCAATATGGCAAGCTTCCTTTGAAACATATTTATAAAATAACTACAGTATAATTAAACCAACAAAGCCATCTTTTAAGTAAGCTTAATAGCTCAGTTTTTCAGTGTGTAAATTTTTTATTTTGAGGAGGAAAAATAGTTATACTCGATTCTACTGTATGTTTCATGTTTCATCTAATATTTTCTTTTCATTTGCAATCTGTGCATATCTAATTCTTGACAACTGTGATTATTAATAACTGCATGAAAAACATGCTTCGGAAAATCTTCCACAAGAACATTTTTTGTTAATGAGAACTGAAATGTATCTTGACAAAGACAATATATGTAATGTATATGTGTATATATACATGCTTTAATAGCTAATGGTGATGTAGTTAATACAGAAAAATGGATAAATAGATATGGCAGGTAATACCCAAAGTGGATGCTGTTTGATAAACATAACTAAAAATATTTTAATTATATAAAAGCAATAGGTAAATAAAAGCAATTATATTTAATTCTGCTTCCAGATTGTGAGCATTTTCTGTAAGCTTTAATAAAGGGGAGAGCTTGTGCAGAAGGCTAATGGTATAGTCCCTGCTAGCATTACTCATTAGAGTTTGTAAGCAGTACTTATTCTAAGTTATTTCTCTGGAAGACTAAAATGTTCTTTGGATCCTGATAACTCTAATTCATAATAATATCCACCTCATTCAGAAAATTAAAGTTTACAGGCTCCTCAGCAGTTTGAAAATCTTCATACTATTTAAAGCAATAATCATGTTTACTTAAGGACAAGGTAAAAAGTGATGTCTCACTATAATAAGTGAAGTGGAACCTCATAACTGTTTCTTAAGCTCTGTCCTCTATAGGCACAATAATATTGAGACTCCATTTACGGTATGGTGAATAAAAACAGTTGACATCATTGCTATAATCTTTATTTAAAACTGTTACCAAGGTTACTAATTACCATCACTGTATGCAACAGGTCCCTCTGAAGCAGTATCTTTACAGATGAACTGTAATGTGCAGGATTACAATAAAAGGCATGAGGGATTATGCACAGGCAAAAATGATGAAAGTAACACAAATGCACCTACAATATACGGTGCTTTCGATGCTGAAATGCACAATGTAGCTTTTTGTTTAATTCGAGAATTTAGAGAGATGTTAACTGTATCCTGAAGTGGCTTCACAAATGTCGGGGAGCAGAGGAGGTAGGGGTCATAGAGACCTATAAAACCTGCTGCTGCTGCTGCAAATGTTCTCACGTCATCTGCAGTCTTAGCGGGGCACCTGGTTTACGGGGAAATACGCGTTCGTTGTGTTAAGCGGGACTGCGGGGAGGCAGCACGGAGCTGGCGGCCGCACGGTCCACGGCCCCGGGCTGCGTCCGAGCCGGGCGGCAGAGACTCGGCGGAGACCCCCGGGCACGGGGGCCGAGGTCAGGCCTCCGGCGTCTCCAAAGGGGCATCTCGGATGGGGTGACAAGGTGGCGAAAGGGAAAGCGGGGCGGCAGGTGGGGTCCCGCTCGCCTCCCGGCCAACACCTCCGTCCCCCGCTAAGTCACTCCACCCCTCCCTCAACTTAATGACACAAATCCGGGCTCTTAAAGTCTTTGCGACTGATCGTACTCGCTCATTTATAAATAATTATCTCCATATAGATGCATAACAACAACATACCAGAAGTGTTCGGGGAGAAATCCGATTAAAGTCTATAGCTTTTTTTCCCCCCCTCTCTCTCCCGGAGCAAAAGTCCTGCCACAGGTCAGCTGCCGCAGCCGGCCCAGCCCGCGGGGTTATGGGGAGAAAAGGCTCCGGGCGGGCCGCTCCCCCCCGGCGCTGCGGGAGGGGGCTGCCACCGAGCGGCGCGCCCTGCCGGGGGGCAGCCGGCCCCAGGGGGCAGCCGGCCGGGCATTTGGGGGGCGGCAGCCGCCGCCCTGGCTGCAGCGTGAACTCGGCAGCCGGGACCCATTTCCCCCCGGCGCCAACATCCCCGGGCGGGGGCCTGGGGCCGCCGTGCTCCGCCTGGACCGGCCCGGCCTGGGGTGGCGGTGACGCAGAACCGTGTTTGCCTTTCCTCTTTCGGGCGATTATGGGGAACTAGAAAAACAAACATCGGGCCGTTTCATGAAACGGTGGAGAAAACTCCGAAGGGAAAGAGAGCGGGGCACATCCTTTTAGAGGAAGGACAAGGGTTCTCTGAGAAGGGAAAACAAAAGATGACAGTGGTGGCTGTAACCCCACCATGAACCAGGGACCTCCTGGCCACGCTCGGAGGGCTAACCTCCCCGGACTTCCCATTACCTCTCCATGACACTTCACTAATGCTCACACAATGGCCAACTGAGCAGTTTAAGAAAAGATATTTTAACCTGAACTAAACATTGTCTCCAGACAATAGGATGCAAAGCAACATCTGGTACCACACATAAACAATGCTGGGCAACAGCATATGCTCGACGTCTGGAAGTTTATGTCAACACTAAGCAGTCGAGGAGGCTGTCGCTGCTCGGCATGAAATCATAATAAATGGCTGTTTGCCGTGTTTCCTAGATGAGCATCTAGGATACTTCCTCTCAAGGCATCCTCTTCAGGTTAAGATTGCTCAGCAAGGCATCTTCGGACCCCATCCGCGCCTCTTCCCTCCCGCCCTCGGAGCAAACCACCAGTAAGAAATACCACGGGGAGAGCCCGTGGACCGGCCTAGGGACAGCACCGGGTTACCCCTTCCCCGCTGTGGCTCCGGCGGGCACAGCTCTGCCGCCGGCGCCGGTGGAAGCGGCCGACGCTGAATGGCCAACTTCAGGGAAGCGCTTCTTTAAAGAGGAGGCTCTAGGCTAATGAAACAACGGGAGGCGACTATTGCAAACAGCTGTTCCTCATACATATTTCATAATACAATCAGATAATGCGTCTTACCACCTTCTCAATTATTCACAGATAAACATTTTCAAGACGTTTTGACATCTGTCTTAGGCCCTGCTATTAATTTAGTAATCACTGTGGTTAAAAATGTATGGGGACTGCACCTCACAAAAACTCGGATTTCACTTACGAGAATAACCCCCGTAAGAGCTCTCACACTAAGCAGCTCACCGGGTCAAAGAGAGCCCCAAGACAGGGGAAGCACACGATCTTCGCCCTGAAGCACTCGGGCTGCCGCTCGGGGGGCGCTGCGCCGGCCCCACTGGCCGACTCGTCCCGGTGTGCCCGGGGCTGCGCAGCGCCGGGCCCCTCCCGGCGACCCGCGGCGCACCCGGGCAGAAGAGACGAGGGAAAGGAGGCCGAGGGTGGGAAAGAAGCGGGGCCTTCCCTCCCTGGCAAGCTAAAAAAACACCCAGAAATGTCGTGTCTGCCTCTTCCGTCGGGCTTTTGGCACAAGTGCTCCCGGCTCTCTCCTCAGGCAAGGGGCGCTCCCCATTGCCTTGTGCCGCCTCGTAAGAGGACATCTGCCCGCCCGGCCGAATGCTCCGCCAGCCCTCCACCCCGTGTCCCCGACGGCCGCCTGTCGTGACGGGGCCAGCCCTGCCGGGGGCAGAGGAGCGCCGGTGGCAGTTTCCGTGGCTTCACTCCTCGCGGAACAAAGCCCGTGGGTCCGCGACCACGCCGCCAGGCGCGCTCGTCCTTCCTGAGCGCCGCGAAACTTCTCACAGTTTGTTTCACTGTTTCTGGCTCGTTGCAAAACGGCAAAGCATTAGGAAGGTGCAGCGTCTTAAAACTGCCCCTTTTGTGTCTCTTCCTTGGCAATAATCCATTTTCTTAAAGTAAAGCTCATACCACCCCCGAAACGTGGTTGCACACTCACAGCTACCAGATGTTACACATGAGCATCAAAGAGCGAGGTAAACGAGAAAAGGGGAGAATCCAATCTCGACAACTCTTTCAGACACTTTATTGATTGAATTAAGCCGCTCAGCCCTTCTTTCCTTCCTTCCCTTCCCCAGGTTACCTCTTTTTACCAAGAAATTAACACACAATCAGTGCCATTCACAATCCACCCATGCCCGGGTAAGTGGATGGAAACGCGTGCGTACTTTCCCTCCTGCTATATAAGATATTGATTACAACTAGTTTCTAGAGCTGCGACCTCGTCAGTGATAAGGGGATTCCTCTTTGCGCAAGGCACAGGGCCCCCGGGTGAAGCGGTGTTTTCAACCTGTACCCCATTCCTCTCCCAGTCCCGCGGTGGCTTGGCCACCCCCACACCTACCCATGCCACCCCCGCCCGCCCCTGCGCAGGGACCGCCGGTGCCCTCGGAGGTGGTACACGGGGGATCCACCAGCTTCCAAGGCGCTGGCCGCCTCCGCTTGGCGCATCCCGGCGGGTATCCGGCTGCGGGTGGTTGCGCTCTAAAGCCTCAACCGCAGTCCCGGTCGTGAATTTAATTTTATTCGCACCGACAAGAAACGTGCTGGCGCCCGGGACCACTGGGCGTGTAAAAGTCTTTCTGCCTGGCAGGTGGTGGAAGGCAAAGGATGATTTGGGGACAGGCAGAAGAGGGGACGCTCTGTGAAAGGGAAAAGGGTATTGTTAGTGCTGCCTTCAAGTATTACCCACCGGTGAAGATCCTGCCTTCCCTTGAATGCTCTGTAAACAGCAAAGGGGTTAGTGGTGAGCTCCGACTCTCTGGTTCGAGTCTGCCTGGAACCCATGATTTCGAAAGTCAGAAACAGGGCTGTGAATGTGTGGAAGGAAGACCCTTCCACCTAAGCAACACTCATCATATTTTAAAAAGTGAAATGTCAAAAGCCCACTGGAATCTTTCCGCCAGCCCCTCTTGAAATAGTCCTGCACTCTCTCCAAGCCGGTCTGTGCCTGACTCATAACTTCAACTGTCTGAAGTTCTTCTATAGTTTCAATGCTGTACTTCCAACTGTGTCCCCGCAGAGTCGTCCTGCTCCCCGTTCCCACCCCCCAGCCTCAAGACGTCCTTCACCCTATTGATGTGTGCTACAGTCAAACAGGGCAAAAAGACGAGAATTGTATTCGACAGATGCTGCTCACTCGTGAATAACAGGTTCAGCGCATACGGTATCTCTCGCCATTATCCTGTAAGTTAATATCGAGTAGCAATAGCTGTCTAAATATCAAAATCTATTTATAGGGGATGCAGAGCTATGACCTCTCCATCTGACCTTCAGGAATCGCAGGCTGGAAAAGAGGGCAAATGAAGAAAGGAAAAAAAAAAAAAAGAGAGAGAGAGAGAGGGAAAAAAGGGAAACTCCGGGATTACAATGGCGATTTGTGCGTGGCAGAGCTGTGCTGGGATGCTTTTGTTCCGAAATCCTAATAGGACTTGAACCTTTAGGATGGCACCGGCCCTGTGGCCCAGGGGCGAAGAGGCTCTGTCCGAATTCTCTGTGTCCCTGACGCCATCGTGGTGTTGTTTCGTCCACTTCTGCACAGCTGCAAAAGTTGCTGTTTTTGGGCTTTGGGTAGGGTTGGAGGGGTTTTTTTCACATTTAAAAAAATGGGGATGGAAAAAAACAAAACAGCGCCCTTGACTAAGCAGCAGGTCTCAGGGAGAGTTGAAGGAGCAGAGAACACAGGGAAGTGCAGACCCACAGCTCGGGAAATCATTTTTCACGGAGGGCAGACGGGAGATGGGCAGTGGGTATTTCCTCATTTTGTTTCTCGTAACCTTCCCAGCACAAACGAGGGGTGCGTGGAAAGAAGGAGGCTTAGAGAGTCTTCCCAGCCCCTCTCTGACAATCAGCAGGATGAGGGAAGTCGGGCTCTCTCGGCCCTGCCCGGGGGTCCCTGGGACACCCGGCCAGGCGCTAGTGTCGGGGCCCTGGTCTGGGACCCCGTGACGTCCCGCACTCCCGAGGATGGTACCCAGCCCGCATCCTTCCCGAACGGACGGGGAGGGAGAGGATGCTCCGCAGGGTCCCAGAGCAGGAATCAATGTTATAAAATGCATCCCCTTGGGGGGAGCTGGAATAAATGGGGGCGGGGGGTGGGGAGGAGGAAGAAAAGAAGAAGAATCCCTAAGTATTTTTTTTATGGAGCCATCGAGAGCTCGTCCAGTCTGAATTAAGCACTGCGTAAACCTAGACCAACTATGAAACCGCCCTCCCCCCGCCCCAGCCCCGGCTCCCGGCGGTAATATGGCGCCTGCGAGCGAGAGAAGCACTTTTCTCGGTGTTTAGCTGTTGAAATGTGCTCCCTGAAGGTCACACCGGGCGACGCGCCCCTTGGCTGCCGCGCAGGGCAAGGGCTGCGCTGGGCTGGGCCGGCCGGCGGCAGCGCCCGAGCCCAGAACGCCACCCCGCCGGGGACAACACAGCGGCCAGAAGCACTGAGCGGCTTCCTACAGCCAAATGTGCCCCGGCTCGGCTTTTTCGTCCCCTTTATGTTTCTGTGTCTATAAGGGTATCGTACCCAGGCTTACCTTTCTATCTTATTTGGAGGGGAGGGGCGGAGAGGAAAAGAAAAAGCTAATCAAAACACCCAACAAATCACAACTTAATGCAACCAGGGGCTCCGAGGGAGTTTTAACTCGTGTCAAGAAATTAAAAGTCTCAAGTCTCCTAAGTGACCGTGTTGACACACGGGAACACAGTTCGAAGCTACTTTAAAGAGCCAGTCTCAGTTGGTTTGGAGGTCGGAGCCACTGATCTTCAGAAAGAGAAGTGTAGGCAAACTCCGTCCCCGGAGGGTGTGCAGATTCTTTCCGCCGTCCAAGTGCACCTACCAAGGGAAAAGAGAGGTAGGGCTGCTAACCGCGCAGCTTAAATGTTTTCTCCTACCGGGGGCGAAGCAAGAATTAAGCTTCTCTAGCTATCCGAATAAATTTAGGAAGATTATTAAAAACAAAACAAAAAAACCCCCAACTAAACAAAAAAACCCACCCACAAACTCACCCAATGTATTCTTGGCATTTGCGTCCCACTTGAGAAAAGTGTCTGGGGAAAAAAAAAAAAAAACAAACAACAAACCAACAAGCTCCCAAACTCTTCCCAACACACTTGGCAATAATCTCCTTTTAACTCTTGGGTCTTGCTACCACATTAGGCTCCGTGATATTGCATTCCAAAGAAAATAGACTGGGTATTAGAAGAGGAATCTCCTCTTCCTAATGAATATTTACCCTGAGGTCATTACATCCGTAATGGTCCTCGCTTAACTTACCTTGCTCCCCCTCTTTCTCTGCTAGAGACTGGGATTTCAATCACAATGCCCTCGATTTTAAAGTGCCGTGTACCATTTAATGGCGGGGTGCCGGCGAGGTTAGAATATTATTGACTTCATGCAATATATAAGATGGATACATTTAAGACTTTTAACTTTTTGTTGCAATGACACGCTGTATTTTTATGAGATACCTATTATGCAGACAGAACCATTGTGCTGTAGCTGCCTCACAGTTGCCGGATCGTTTCTATCAGATGAAAGATTTTGAATAGTTTTCTTTCAACAATGCATCCTTTTGGTCTTGATACAAAGAATGTAGGCATGGTATACACTTAAACAGCTCTGTCATAGAGCAAGATTAAATAGAGTATATATCGAATCCCGTCTGCAGTTTAATACGCACGGGGAACAGAATGGAGCTCACTCCGCCGCTGAAGGAGTACATTAAGGTGTGATATTCTGGGAGCATCTCCCAGATTTACCTTATCTCTGATATTTGTTAAGCTGTTAAAAATCTTTACAGACGGGCTTTAAAATCGTCTGTTTCTCGCGGAAAGACCGAGTTTGATAACGGAGTCTTAACAAAATCTACTGCTGGCGCTCAGGTAAAGGCACAAGTTGCTCTCTATCTAGCCCCCCATCTCGGCGGCCACCGGGACGCCGCTGTACTGCGGGAGCCCGGAGTATCCCCCGCGCCTGTCCCGGGCAGGCGGCTTTTCCCTGCCCTCTGGCAGAGGCGAAAGAGGGGCCTCAGTTTAGCGCAGCCCTTGCTGTGCGGGTGCCCCCCCGGCCCCCGTGGCGGCAGCCCCGTCTCGGGCTGCGGGAAGGTGGTGCCCGCCACCTCCCGGTGCCAGGAGTAGGGGGCAGGGGGTGCAACCCGGCGAGGCTCCGAGCCGGCGGCTCCCCCTCCGGTGCTCACTCGAGCGACTTGACCAAAGTGCACGTGCTGAGCCCAACTTCCCTCTCCCCAGCTTTGTGCTCTCCGCTGATTGAGTCCCCATATTAAGCTCGAGATCCTTTCTAAGCAACTGCTAAGAAGTCAAGAGCATCCTTGCTTGCTTTCTCTCCGTGGCCTTTCATGCCCTCAATTTGTTATTCTACTGACACTTTTCTTAAAGTTAGCGCCTAGCATTGAAACATTAGTAACAAAAGCCCTGGAAAATCTCTCTCTCCTCACCACTAAATCCTCTAATGGGTCAGTGCGTGTCCAATTTTTTTTTGATTTCCAATAATCTCTAGCACTTCAATATTAAACTTACCTCTGCCCAGAGCCTCACCTATGGGATATTTTTCAGCGTTGCTTTGCTGAAAGTTGAGATGTTCAGATTCCATTCCACGTGCACCCACTAATTTATAAATGAGTGTATACAGCTGTCTTTGTGTATATCCATGTCTCTATATCTGCAGTAACGCTTTCATTTTGTGTCAAAATAACATATCCTGTCACTCCACGCCAAAAATATATTTATCGAATGAAATAGCACTGCAAGCTGCATCTTCTTTATCAAACCTTCATTTCTGTTTTACCCAATTGTTAAATATCTTTTCATTTCTTTTCCTATTTTAAAATATATGTTACAGTAATTGTTACTTGGAGATCTTTTGTGTATCTATAGCTCCTTTGATTCATATCTTTTCCTTTCTTTTAATCTTGTTATGCGAAATTATATACATATTTCTCAGGAAATCCAAGGAGCATAACTTTATTAAATAAAACCCCTCCTAATCCTCGAGTTTTGCAGCAAACACCAATTTTTTAAAGTATGCGTTCCTAACCCATAGGGTGTTTTTTTGGGTTTGGTGTTTTTTTTTTTTTGTTTTTTGTTTTTTGTTTTTTGTTTTTTTTTTTGAATGAGGATTCCTAAGTCCTCTTCACTTTATTACATGGATTTGGTGAAATGATTCTTCAGCTCTCTAATTTCAATAAGTTTTAGTGTGAACTAAGAATGAACATTATCTTCTAACCTGAGGTCAAGTGAAGGGTGATTTACATGACAAAGAATAATTCCCATTTTGTCCAATATGAAACAACTTCACCTTCGGCATCATTAAGAAGAATTTAGCACTTTCAAGGCTTTGAGGGTTGGGGGTTTGAGTTTTTTCTTTTTTTTTTTCTTTTTTTTTTTCCTTCCTACTGAAACTGCAGTTCATCAGCTCTTNTTTTTTTTTGGTAAATAGTTGGCTATGTATAGCGCAATTTCCCTTTTATAAATCACAATACAAAGGCTGACTTCTTCTGCTCTTGAATTTCAGCATTATTTTTATAGCCTTAAGTAGAATGAATTTGCACCTGCTGGTATTTAAACTTTAACATATTAGATGGAGAGGACTTATCAACCCAGCGCACTGCCTCGAAGCAAATTAACAATCTTCATTAAAGTAAGGGAGAGAGGGAGGAGGGGGGAGGTGGGGAGATGTGACTATTTAAGACGCTGTCCCGGATCTTTCCAATCTATACAGGTTCCGAGTGGATTATTTGGGGTCTTTATAACAGCAGAATTACCGCTTTAGTCCCCCTCAACACGCATTCGCTTCCAAATTTCTACTTCTCGTCCGGCACTTTAACCCTCTCGGTACCTTCTTCCCCTCCGTCTGGAGCGATGTCCTGCAGGGGAAGGTTGCGAAGAGGCAGGGGCGGCTCGGCTGCGCTCCCGGTCTCAACCCCAGCGGCCTTTCATTCCCACCCCACCTCTCTTTAAGAGCATTTCCAAAAAAAAATCAGGTCGTGCCCTTGGTGGTTTCTTCTCTCTTTTATGGCCACTTTCGGCTGAGCTTGCTCCCTCCCCTCATCTTCCACTCACTCACTCACTCACTCACTCACTCACTCACTCACTCACTCACTCACACTCAAACACACTACAGGAGCCCCTGAGGAAGTGATCTTAATCTAAATATCAAACTTACCGTCCGGAGGATTCTGCCTGGCTGCTCTGTTGGGTGTCAGAGTTAAAGAAACGACCGTCATCCCTCGTTAAGAGCTCAGGGCTTGGGGAGAAGGGCTGCTGGCAGAGGGCCACGAGCAGGGAGCTGAGCTCCCTGGCTCTGCCAGCCCGGCTGTGCGGGCTCTGCGCCCCGAGGGGCGCGGGGACCCAGACTCCCTTCCCCGCAGGCGGCTCCGACGCCCTCGGGACAGGGGCACGCCGGGCACCGGCTCCAGGATTTCTCCCACGGACACGGCGTGCACACCTAGGAGCGGCTCCGCGAGGGGATCCGCGCGTTCCCCGTGACGGGACGGGGCCCCGGGGCAGCGCACTGGCTCTGCCCGGCTGCCCGCTTTCTGGCGGGGGCGGGAGGGTGATCGTGTGCTTGTTCACAGCTACATAGGAAAAGTGGGAGCGTTTCGTGTTTACAACGGGCTCCGGCTTGTATTGGTGAGATGTAGTTCAAGCAGCGCTCCTGTGTGTCGCGGGCTCTTAACTGGAGCTTTGCTCAGTCATTGAGAGCAATAGAAAGTATATGGAAATCAATATATAGACAGTGTGGAGGGCAGATAATGGATTCGAGTCAGTGAGTGTTATAATCTGCATTATGGGCTTCCCATTGTTTAGACTGAGCACAAATTTCCAAAGGGTGAAGTGTTGGGTTTGAGTCCCCGTTCTCCCTCCACCGCCTCCCCACCCTCCCGCCTCCTTCTTCATTTTGGAGGGCTTTGTGTGTATAGGGGGAGGGGGAGTGTTAAATCCTTCTGCCACAATTATCAGAGTAAACCCCCCCCTCCCTCCACCGCCCGCCCCATCTGATTTTAAAGGTAGTGCTTTCACGGCGAAGCTAATGACTTTCATTTAATTGAACATGCCCTGATGTAGCGGATTGTTCTCGCAGCCCTGCGCCTTTGTTGCTTTTGGGGGGAAATAAAGCTAATCAAACCTTTTGTCACGGCCAAATTCTCCCTCAGGGTCTCCCAAACATTTGTTTGAATAATTCACCTTAAGAATTGAAAATACTAATTGATTTTAAAATGCTAGCCCGGAGGGACAGGGTGGTGGGGGGAGCCTGGAAATTAGAGGCGAAGAGCAAACGTCTACCTGCCAGCAGCGAAGCCTCCCCAGTCGCTGCCCTCGCCGGCAGCTGCGGCCAGGCTGGGCCCCCCCCGAAGACCGCAGCTCCCTCGCCGCTGCCGGCCGCACTCTCCATCCCGTCCCCTCGTCCCCCTCCCCACCGCCAAACTGCGCCTGGTCACCTTGGCCTCGGATTCTCCGCTAAAGTGCCGGCAGTGGCAGGGGTGGGCTCCACCCGGCGGGGAGGGGATCCCGGTCCGGGCGCCTCGGCCCCATTCAGGGAAGAATTTTGATGCGATTCATTAGAAGTAACGAGTTGACATAAGGTAAATCTACATCGAGGGGGCCTTTCTTTGAGTGCATGGGGAAGCTTCATTAACCATCGCTAACAAGGCGTGCAAATGCTCTGATTGGGCAGCTTTCTTGTAACGCCAAGGCCTTAGCAGGATGCCCACCTAATGAGGGTCACTACAAGAGACTGATAAAATATTCAAATTTTCCGTCGCACCAGGAACTTTGTACTAAAGGAGAAAGTTGAAGAAACTATGCGCTTGTTTACCTTGGGAAGGCACACTCGGGGGAGAAGGCACCTAGTTCTGACATCTCCATCTCACGGAGAAGCACCGAGCTGAACGGTCGCTGCTTTATGGACGTTTATTTGTTAAATTCGTCAACAGATTTTCCCCCGCCTTAATATTGTTTCTCTCAAGTTTAATGCGCTGACTAATAAATAACTTGTCTGAGAGGTTCCACGCTTTCCTCCCCTCCCCCTGCCTTTTATATCTTTTTTTTTTTTCCCTTGAAGAAGAATTGTTAAAATCAGCCTGATGGCTTTAATGATACATCAATCATTTCAAAGTTGCTGTTTCTTGCTAATATGTCAGACTCTGTACACACCACTGCTACTTTCCTCGCTGCCACCTTTAAAGGCTGTCCCCTCCTCCCCCCACAAATTGTTTCTTCAAGTTTTCATTGCTAGGTTACGATTTCTAATTAGAGCTAAGTATTTCACCTAATATTTAATTTAGACGCCCAGCACATATATCATACCTAGATCAGTCAATCAAGTGTCCCTTGTTGATAATGCTACATCATTAAGAGTTCTGTTTAATTCAGGAGCAAGCGACTGTACAGCTACTGCTGCTGCGAAGCAGGTAACTTTCGACTGGTGGGAACTGCTAGCATATCCAGAAGGATGGATGGAAGCAGCCCAGTTTAGCGGGGAGGCGGCTGCGACTCCCTCACCTCCTGCGGAAAGTTTGCTCTTTCCCAAGCCGGCATCTCGCCGCAGAGGCGAGCTGCATTTCTTTTCTGCCTCTTTAAATAATACTAATAATTCTAACAGTACTAGTAATAACAATAGGTATCTCACATTTTTCTCCTCCAGCCTCTGCGTTTATGCAAAATAAAGCAGGGGAGAGTCCCCCAAATTTTAGCTTGGAAGCTGGAGCACTGTTTTAGACCGCTTATGAAATATCCCCTCGGCTTCTTAAGCCAATCCAAACCGCTAAAAAACATCACTTGCCCACTTGTTTCTTATCACGACCGGTACAGAACGCACCGCATCCACAGGGCTCTGTTTCGGGGACCGAATGGGCCACATCTTACACATCCATCAAATGCGCATTCATTTATCCAGGAAAATCGTGACTAATGAGAAAGGAAGAAAGAATGAGGGAAGGAAAGAGAAAGATAGATGTGTTTGTAAAGACGGCATCAGCGCAAATTTGTCAGCATTTGCCCCTGAAGACTGACAAAAATTCAATTAAATCGTTATAACAGTAAGTACAATAACAAAAAGCGTAACAAGACTAACACGATGGGTTCTCCTTTACCTGCCCCGGCTCTCCCTTTCTCCCCCCCCTCCTTCCCCCTCGCCGCGGCCGCAGTGCTGCATTTTCTTCTCGCCAGTACCTCGACCGCTACGCCCCAGCCCCATCTGAACCCCTGCTTCACCCGATAAAAAAAAATAATCAGCGCTTGCAAGCGTCGATTGAATCACTCCCGAGTGAGGATTAAGGGGCACTAACTAAGCAGCAGAAAATCGCAGCCTCCTGGGAGCGACCATCAAAACAAGCAATGAAATAAAAGAGCTTCTCTCTCTGCTTCCCTTCCTCTCCCCAGAAAAGTCCTCCAGGTTGGCAGCCCGACACACACAACACGCACACAACTTCGTAGGGCTCCCTCCCAGAAGAGAGCACTGGCTTGCCCGGGTTTGTACGGGGGGAGGTTTGGGGAGTTGAAGTGGGGAGGGGGTGCTGCTTCCCTGCCCTACAGAGCCACATGTCATTCTAGCAGCTGAAACAATGAATCATGTGGGACCGAATAAGATTGACTGGAAACGGACGGCAGGTTCCCCGGCTTGGAGGAGCCGGCTATCGTCAGCGCAGCGCAGGGGGACCCCGCCTTCCGCGGCCCCGGACCCCGAGTCCCAGCGCGGGCGTGGGGAACGGCCTGGGAGGGGGCTTGGGGACCGAGGCCGCGCACCCCCCGGGCGCTCCCCCGTGGGACCTCCGCCTGCCCGTAACAAACTTACAGGATCCGGAAAGGATTTCCCCAGCCGAGAGGGCAGCCTCTGCTCTGCTCTGCCCTGCCCCGTCCGCCGCCGCCGTTTTCCCGCTCCCGCCGCCCGCGCCCGGTGGGACGCCCCGCTGCGCGCGCCGCTCCGCGCTGCCCCGCTCCGCTCCGCTCCGCGCCCGCGGGATCCGGCGGCTGCGCCCGCCCGGCGGGTCCGGTCTCCGCATTAGCCGATCCCATTGACAGTTTGCAGCCAGCAGCTGCAGTCATTAAAAGCCATTTACACCCTGGCCTCCTCACACAAAGCTGGAGCGCCAACAATTATCTGCTTGCACATTTCAGGACATCAGAGTGTGTCCCTAACAGGCTTAGGGGAGCGCTGAATCCACGGCCGGGCTGGGCAAGCGCAAGATCCGCTCCCCGAGGTCTGGCTAACGACCACCGCGCCGCGACGACCCGCATCTTCGAGCCGCGGGAGCTGGCGAAAACATTTTAGGATGCTGGCTCCGTCCTTGCAAGAGCTTCTGCCTAGCAGAGCTCATGCGCTGGACCTTCGTGGCGCAGAGAGGAGAGTGGGCTACAGGAAGACCTTGGTATTAGCTAATAGGCAGGGTTGTGGGTTTGTTTGGTTTGAAACGAACAGGCACACGGAGTAGATACATTGAAATACCCTACAGAAGGATATTTTGGAAGAAGCATTTTCATCAGAAATGCAGTTGTTAAATATTTAATATGTCTGGGGAAAAAAAAAAGGGGGGAGGGAGGAAGGAAAGAAAGAAAAGAAAGAAAGAAAGAAAGAATTAATATGTATCGAAGCTTTGAAGGATTCATCATAAATCCTAATAGAGGGGTCACAACCTATAGGCGAACGACCAGTGTATGATAGTCCGTGAGATTTAAAAAAAAAAAAAAAAAAGAAAGAGAAAAAAAAAAAAAGACCCAAAAGACCCAAAACAGAGGAGATTTGGATGTTTTTCTGGAAATACATTTTGAGGGAGTTTAATTTACAGCTTGAAGAAAAATGGAATCAAATATTAAGAAACTCCCGCAGGAATTCCCCCCACTCTCCCCTCTGTAATCCTTTACATAAAAGGAAAGGATTACAAAGAAAAAGATTGTGTGTGTGTGTGTGTATTAAAATCTTTGGCTAAACATATTGTTGTCCAATTAATACCTCCAAGTCGATTTGTAGATGGTCTGAGAAGTCTCTTTCCCTCCTTAGCTGTACAGCTGGAAATACGAGCCAGGAAAGGTGGGAGGGTAAAAAGAAGTTTTTCCCAAGTCTGTTAACAGAAGTGCTTAAGCAGATCACTAAAAATTAAGAGGGCGAGTTATTTCCATTAGGACTATGAAGCCATGTAGCACACCGATGACAGTTTAGTGGAAATCAGATGAATGTGTAATACAGCGAGCTTCTTCCAGTCCAGCAGCTCTTCCAACTGGACCTATTCATCTGCCACTTGGAATTATTTCACGAGGAGTGCGCTGTGAAAGGATCACAACCAGTTTGGAGCACAGCTAAAGAACTTCTACCACCCATAGCAGTATTATTACTATCCTTCGGATAGGGCAAGTCACGCTATGTTTTCACATTTTAATTGTAATATCTCACTTCCCCCCCTCCTTCCCTCCATTGATGTCTGAAAGTAGTTTGGGCTCCAAGCCTCACCCCTCGATCTCCATCGGAATGCAGAAAAGATCTTTAAAAAAGTTTTGAATTCCTCAATGATTTTTCTTCTAGAAAGGCGGCTTAGGATAATTATTTCAGCTTTATTGAGGGCAGATTAGTTGAAGTCTGGATGCTGCGTTTCAATACTCGTTGTACATGCCTTTACAATGTCGGTATTGTTTGCTACTGTGTGTGAACCTATTCAAAATATACACTTTTTAACACCAAGCAAAGTCCTGTCTAAATATACACAGTAAGTCTGGAAAGATGTCCATGACCCGTACAAATCTCTGTAAATCACACTTCCATAGCTACAGAAACCAAACAAAAGAGTTACCAGCTCAAGATGCTGATTAAATCTTCTTAAAAGCAACATACCTAATAATAAATATAGTTGCACGGTAGCCAGGTCTGGCGACCCAGCTATGTCTTACTGATGGATGGACCCAAAGCACCACCACGGAGATTTTCCCTACTCTCAATTAAAAAAAAAAAAAAAAAAATCTGGGCTCAAACACACTTTTGCTCTCCTCGCTTTCCTCACGCCCGCAGAAGAGCCCTGCAAGTTCGGGGCAGAATTGCGGGGAAAAGGAGAGGCGCGGTGTCAATCCCCGACGGGTTTGGGGGTGACGAGCAGCCTCGCAAGGTCCCGGTGTTCCTGAGAAAGGAAGGAACGAGAGGAGGTGAGGCGAGTGGGAGGCAGAAAGCCAGAACGGAATAAAAACAAAGTGGAGAGAGGAAAGAGAAAGGAGAGGGAAAGGGAAGACGAGAAGAGAAGCGGGAGGGTGGGGAAGCGAGGAGTGGGACGGGGAGCTATAGAGAGGGGCGCTGCCGGGGTCGAGCGCGGAGCCGGGCGGTCGGAGCGGGACCGGGCTGGGCGCCCTGGGCGGCTCCCGGCGGAGCGGCCGCGGCACTCCGCGGGCAGCGGATCCTTCCTTGCGCGGAGAGAGGAAGGGAGCGGGAAAGGGGAGGAGAGACTCTTCGGTGAACCAGAGCTAAACCCAGCCTTTACTGTATGTGCCTGCTTCGGGGAGGGTCACTGGCGTGAGGATGGGTCTAATGATCTCATCTTTCTTTTCTTCCCCGGCACTATTAGTGCTCAGATAGGCAGAATGAAGTGAAACTACGTGCAAATCATGTGTAAATTGTCTCAGTTAGGAGCCCTTTATCCGAACGTGTATCCCAGCCTGGCCCATTTACTTTTCCCCCGTATCTCCTTTAGCTTTAACGAGGCTCGTTAAGATCACAATAATATTCCACCCTCTAATTGCTCATCCCATTCAACAAATATGTGCACACTGCTTTTCACATTATTTGATCCCTTATTTAGGAGGGGTGTGGAGAGGGAGGGGGAAGAGACAGGGAGAAGGGGAAGTGCTGAGATTAGGAGTTGCAAAGATTAAGGAGGAAAAAAAAAAGCCAAACAACAAACCAGGCTTTTCCACCAACCGCTCCGCTTCCCTCCCCCCCCGTGCATTTGGGCGAAGTGGTAAAAACCTTCCTTACGTACTCCGTAATGATTGGCAGGGCTGACAGTGATTGGCAGAGGCTGCCATGGCAACGCCACAACGACACTCAGAAGACCAATAGAAAAGCGAAACAAAATGTTTCAGCGCTGCACTCACTGTGGATTTAGGGGAGATATTATGAGGCTGTTGTCATTAGGGCGATCGCTGTTGAATCACTGAATCCTGACTCGGCGGCGGCGCGGGGCCGGGTGTGTGTGAGTGCGTGTGCGTGTGGGGTGTGTGTGTGCGCGCGTGTGCGTGTGCCCGCGTGTGCGTGTGAGTGTGTGTGCCCCCGTGCCTCTATGTGGCTGTGTGTGCGTGTGCGGGTGTGGATGCGTACGCGGTGCGTGTGCCCTTTCCTCCCTTTTTCCTCCCTTTCTTTCTTTTCTCCTTGATTTATCTCCCCCTCTCCCCGGTCATCCCATGGTGTTCAGGTCCCCGCTAGAGCTTTATCCCACCCATTTCTTCTTGCCAAACTTCGCCGCCGATCCGCACCACCGCTCCCTCCTTCTCGCCAGCGGCGGCGGCGGCGGCAGCGGCAGCGGCTCGGGCTGCAGCCCCGGTGCCGGCGGCGGTGGAGGCGGCAGCTCCCGGGCACCCCACGAAGAGTTGTCAATGTTTCAGCTGCCCACACTCAACTTCTCCCCGGAGCAAGTGGCCAGTGTCTGCGAGACGCTGGAGGAGACTGGAGACATAGAGAGGCTGGGGAGGTTCCTCTGGTCGCTGCCGGTGGCGCCGGGGGCATGCGAGGCCATCAACAAGCACGAGTCTATCCTCCGTGCCCGGGCAGTGGTGGCCTTCCACACGGGCAACTTCCGAGACCTCTACCACATACTGGAGAACCACAAATTCACCAAGGAGTCCCACGGCAAGTTGCAGGCCATGTGGCTCGAAGCGCACTACCAGGAGGCCGAGAAGCTAAGGGGTCGCCCGCTGGGGCCGGTTGATAAATACAGGGTGAGGAAGAAGTTTCCGCTGCCCAGGACCATTTGGGATGGTGAGCAGAAGACGCACTGCTTCAAGGAGAGGACTCGCAGCCTCCTGAGGGAGTGGTACCTGCAGGACCCTTACCCCAACCCCAGCAAGAAAAGGGAACTGGCTCAGGCCACGGGGCTCACCCCCACACAAGTAGGCAACTGGTTCAAAAACCGAAGGCAAAGAGACAGAGCAGCGGCGGCTAAAAACAGGTCAGTGGGGCTGCGGTACCGCGCTCCGGGGCGGGCGGCGAGGTGGGCGGCGGGACCCCGCGGGCGGACGGCCACGCTCTGCGGCGCGGCAGCCGCCTGGGCGGTAGCGCACTTCTACCTCTCCCTTCCTCCTTCTCCTCCTCTCCATCACCGCCGCCGGGAGAAACAGGACCCCTCGCCGGGCGGGTAGGTCTCTTCCCGGCAGCCGCAGGGATGCGACGGGGGCAGGGGCGGCTCAAAGTTGCCTGACCTGTCTCGAGCACTGCCCCGGCTCCCCTCCGGCTTCCGGGGCGCGGACGCGGCAGGTGTGGGGAGCTTCGTCCCCGCGTGTGTGTGCGCGTGGATGTGCGCGGGGCGCATCGGCTGCGGCGGGGCCAGCGCCCGGCTCTCCCGGCCTCCCTCCCCGCAGCGGCAGCTGCCGCGGGGGACGGGGAACCCCTCGACTCCGGGTCGGTGGGCTTCGGTTTGGCTTTCGGCTTGTCGGGATCTGCGCCTAGCCGGGCTCTGGCGCCGTTCCCCCGACGAGGGGCCGAGGCAGGCGGTGAGGTTCAGAGCGGGTTTCGGCAGAGCCAGAGGCTCCGCTCCGATTGTTCGTGCTGTTCTGCATGTGCAGCGGGACCAGCACACGCACACGCATACTCCAGAGCTCTCTGGCTCGTGGAGAAAAAGGGAAAAAACCTTTAAGAGACCGGGAATCTTTTTTTTCCCCCCATCTGCATTCCTGTGTTTACACCACATGGCGACCTGGCCTCCTGGTCCTGTGTTTCCTGTGCATCTACGCTTGCATTTATTTGCGTGTCTCTCGGTGTCTTTTCTTTTTTCTTTTTTTTTTTCCTTTCTGTTTTGCCACGGTAAAAGCGAGCCACCCTTCTTTCTTTCTTTCTTTCCTTCGTTCTTTTTCTTTCCTTCTCGTCACTCTCTGTAATACTTCTTTTGCAAATGAAAATGGACCCTTAATCCAGTTTGACTCATTGGTTTTATTTTAATTTAAGTTTGCCTTCCACTGTAAGCGTGTAAACAAAACTTCTTGTTCTTGTAAATGCTGTCTCTTAAATTCCTCCTAATTATAGCACTGGTGCTATTGATTCACGATTCTGTAAGGGAAAAAAAGCAACCTAAAAGTGCCTCGCTATTTAATTTCCATTAAATGGAAAACAGATCAGCTTAGGACTGTAAATAAACAGAAGTTGCCTATGGATGCTTTTGTTGACTCAACGCTGTTGACAGCAGATGAATGCATCAGGAATTGTAAATGGGAGAAAAAACCCCAAAGACGCTGAAATTAGACAACTTAAAATAATGAGAAATGTAGAATAAACAAGCTGTATTTTTTCCTGTTCTTTTCAGGCAGTTAAACAGAAAATACCCCGGTGGGAAGCATTTGAGCGAAGAGTGTATTTTAATTCACGCTGGCAAAGCTAGGCGCTAGCTGTTTGAGGATGACTGCTCAACCCAGGACGTTTAGCTCTTATTCCTGAATCAGGCTTTTTTGGGGGGGTTTCGAATGGAATAAACGGGCCCAGAGGAATATTCATAACACTCAAGGGAACCTAAAAATTATTTATTTTCTCTTAAAAAAAAATGTTCAAAGGCAATATTCCCTTAAGCGTTGACGGTGAAAGGACCAGCACTTGAAAGCTGATTTTGGCTTTCAGATGAAAAAAAGAACTTAAATTTCGAGAGGAGAGAAGTGCTGTGTTCCACAGTCTCATTTTATTTATAGCTCTGCGTCACTTGGACAGGACCTCTCTCCAGTCCTGCCTCAGCCCCCAGAGTGTTTATTTGGGCGCTGGGGAATATTTAGACAGATATTGGCCAGAGCACAAAATGAGGTTCCAGCACGATTCTTTCCCGCTACAGAACGCTTCTTTCAGCTTTTCGCGGCAGCCAAGTGTTAAGAGCTCACCCACACCCGGTTTCTCCTAGGCCCGCCGTACTGCGGGGAGGAATGATTGGCAGTCCGGGGAAAGAGAAGGCGCTGCTCGTGTTTTCCAAACCTGGGGACAGGGAACCGCTTCTCCCGCCGCTCCCTGTCGCCTCTCGGGCCGTGGCTCCTCTGGCTGTGCCTGCGCGGGGTGCTGTGCCGCCGAGGCGGCCTGACCCTGCAGTGGGGACAGAGCGGGCCGGGCGAGCGGCTTGGCCATGCATGCCGCCGGCACTGCGGGGAAGCGACCGGGCCCGGGTCCGCCCCACTGCAGCCCAGGGGTCCGCTCTGTACCGCTTCGGGCCGGGCCGGGGCGGCGGGCGCGGCTGTCCCCGGGTGGGCGGGCGAGCGGGCGCGGGATGGATCGGGCGCCGTCCCCTCGGCCGGTGTCTGAGCGGGGCTGTGCTGTTGTTTTGTCTCCCGGCGCGATGCAGGCTCCAGCACCAGGCGATAGGACAGAGCGGCATGCGGTCGCTGGCAGAGCCCGGCTGCCCGACACACAGCTCGGCCGAGTCTCCGTCCACGGCGGCCAGCCCGACCACCAGCGTCTCCAGTTTGACAGAAAGAGCCGAGACGGGCACCTCCATCCTCTCGGTAACCTCCAGCGACTCGGAATGTGATGTATGATATCGGAAAACAAACAAACAAACAAACAAATCCAAATCCAAACAGCCAAGCACCCTCTCCCCGTCCCGAGCGAAACAAACCGAGGCAACCTAGAATCAGGACACACACACCCATGCACGCACACACACAGCCGGGAGGAAAGAAAAGGCCAAACCCGACCCAAACATAATAGCAAACAAACAGACAGGGAT
>VWZG01001754.1:831015-894786 GCA_013396735.1 Grallaria varia
GGGTGGGGGGCGGCAAATAATAATTATTATATATATAAAAAGAAAGGAAAAAAAAAAAAACAAAGCAAAAGTGACAATTGTATTCTTTTTAGGACAAGCACGATTTCTCCTTTGCGCTTTTCCATGGACGCATTTCACCCACTTGCATGATGATGATGATTAAATTTGTATCTGGGAAAAAATATTCTCTATAGTAAAGGAAAACAAACAGAAACCAGACAAACAAATGCAAACTCCGATCGAATTTGTACAAAAATCAAAAATAAAAAAAAAATTAAAAGGAACTCCTTGAAGAGGGAAATAACAAATGTTTATCGCCTTTTTGTTGGTCCTGTTTCTTTCTCTCTTCCTCGCCCTTTCTCTCTTTTTTTCTTTTTTGTTCTTTTTTTTTTTTAGTCCAAGTGATGGTCCAGCCAAGATGCAATTTTCTGTTTTTTTGTTCAGCAGACAATCATTTTATTCGTAAGCACCTTTTTTTCTACACTTCTGTCACTGCCTGTGTGGGTACTGGTTATAAATGTGGAAAAAGAATAGTTATGACTGTAACAGATTTTTATTTTTATTTCAAAATTTTATATGAATTATGTATATCTTAATGATGCGGTCATTTTCCCAGTTTGTAATATATGTGTAGAAATGCTTGTATATGATATTTGCTCTCTTCTTTCTTCTTTCCCTCTCTCTGTCTATCTCCCTCCCACTCTTTCTCTCTCTCTCTCCTTTTTATTTTCCTTGACTCGGTGTTCCTTGCACAAACTTAGCTGTCAAAATCTGACGGGCTAGGTTTTCAAAAGGGACCTCAGCGATAGAAAAAAAATAAGAAAAAGAAAAAAAAAAGCTTAGGGTGCAACTGTAGTTATCTTATGCAAAAGCTATTTTGAGTATTTCATAGCAGCTTTGGGGGGTCTCTTCTTAAACTCCACGTAGGACGCTTAAACTATTGTTTCCTTAACTGCGTGTTTATCTATATGTACAAACTTTCTAAATCAAATACAGTATTCCATTTTCTTATCTATCCAGCGATGTTGGTGTTTCTGTCCGCCACGGAAATCACACCTTCCCCGTGGGCTCCTCTCCCCGCCGCCGTCCCACGGGGAGCGCTGCGCGGTCCCCACGCCCCGCCGGCCCCCGCCTTCCCTTCCTCGGCGGGACGCCCCGGAGGGATTTTCAAGGGGCGAAACGACCCTGCGAGGAGGCTGCGGGTGGCAACGGGGACACAGTGCTGCGATAGCGGCGACTTTGCGGGGCACGGCCGTGGCCCTCCGTGTCCCCTCCGCCACCGCGGACTCCATCGTTTCCCCCCAGTCTGGTCATATTTTGTGCACTGCGAGCTAAAAGGCTTCCCCCCCACTGCCTGTCTGTAGGGCCGGGCATCTCCAGAGAGTGGTTAAGGCATTTCGGGATTTGTTTTGTAGCTTTAAATGAAAACAAAACCAAAAACTCCTCGCCCTAAGCGGGCTGCAGCTCCTCCCCTCGAATCCGGAGTATATTGTAATGTGCTGAAAGAAGCCTTTATTTGCATCTTTCTTTATTTCTTTCCTTTTTTTTTTTTTTTCTTTGCCCTTGGCAGATTATTCAGCTGTGCATTAACAAGAAGTAAATTCTAAACTTGTTTTTACTTGAAAATACAATTTTGAATATTACCAGGGATTTAGAAAGAAACTTGCCTGGAATTTCTTGACCATTTCCAAACTATTATGAACTTCCGATCTACCTTTGTGTTGCCTGAGTCCTCTCTCCGTTTTCCCTCCTCCCCTTTTTTTAGTGAAGTCGGAACTAGGTCTACGGAAAGTCAGAGGAAGCGTCTGGGTTCCCACTCCTCATACCCCCTGCCCAAGAGGCTACCTGTGGATTTGGGAGAACCCCCATGGGGTGTCAGATCTAAGACCAAGCCTCTGATGGGTAATTTTAAGAAATAAGATGATGTGCGAATACGTTTCATGCGCCTCTGGTTCCCCTGAGGACAAGCCGCGCGTGTGCGAGCACGTAGGGAACATGTCCCTGCGTGTGGCTGGAGCCACCGCGGGGAAGGACACGTATGGCCCGAGGCAGCGCCCGCCCCGTCGGGGGTCGCCTCCCCCGCCCCGCGGGCTTCGCTTAACTCTCGGCTCCGAGGCGGGGTCTTCCCCAGGGGCACCTCCGGCGGTGGCACTGTCCCCGTCGCCAACACGAGTGGGGACTTCATAGAAAATAACGTCCGGTTGTACGAAACTGAAATGGATGGGGATTGCTTGGGGGCAGACGCACAATAGGGCTCCCGTATTTCGCGTGGGTGGTGTGATGGACCTAGTTCGTCCCCTCCCCCACGCGGTTTTTAGAGGGGAGAAATATTACCCAGGAGGGGATAAAAGGTTCCCCAGTGGTCGGCACCCTCGCCGAGTCTCACGTTAGTACTCGCACCGCTTTTTCTCTCCGCCCCCTCCCCGGCAACGAGGCAGCGGAGAGGCCTTTAGAACAACAAACTCCGGCCTTGCAGTCACCCCCAGGTTTGGGTAGGAAGATCTTCAGTGCTGGTACATTGTTTTTAAGTGCAGTATTTATGTTCCTCTCTGATAGCAGTGTCGTTCTTATCGAGCAGTGCTTTTAGAAGAATTTAATACCTGAAAGAATTCAGAGTCGTGAAAGTTTGGGATATATTTTTTTTCTTTCTCTCCCTTAATTTTCGCGTCTCGAAGTTGCAGCTAGAAGGCGTCAAGCCGGCAGCAATAATCTGTCTCAGCTCGGCTCACACGGATAGGTTTAGATCTTTCTTCCCTCTGATTAAGCCTCCAGAAGATCGCCCCGTCGTGCCGTGGCAGTTGGGAGATGCCGGAGATCGCCCTTAGCCTCGCCCTACCCGTACCTGCACTTAAGCTTCAGGACAGCTTAGGGGTAGGGGCTTTTCTCCCACGCCATTTGTCCCCCCATCCTCAAAAAGTTGTTCCTTTGGCCGGATTCCCAGCCCAGACCTAAAGGAGGACGCTGCCCCATCCGCGCTGGGTCTGTCTCCCTCTCCCGGGAGTCCGTGGATCTTTGTGCGGGGCGGTCGCGGGGGGAAGACACTCAGTCATCCGAGGGGCGCCGGTGCCTGCGCGGTTTCGGGGTGCCAAGGGTGCAGCTAATGATATGCCGTTTCAAAGCCGGGCTTCGTAATGGATAAATGATGGGGTTTTTTTTTTAGGATTTGCATTAGAAACCTGAATGGTTGATTGAGGTGTAAATCTATGAAAAGCTGCATTTAAGCCTTCTCACCCACTAAGTCCATCTGCCCCGGGAAGATAGGGCCTATCGAGCCCCGCCAAACCGGAGGGCTGCCTCCTCCCCGCCCCCGGCCCGGTATTATCCACAGACCCTCTCCAGCATTAGTTTATTATCCGCGCCTAGCCCGGCCGCTGATTAAGATGAAATTACTCGGAAGCTGAAGTGCGTTTGATCAATATTTAAGAGAAAGCCGGAGGACGGGAGGCAGATGGCCGGAGCCCGGAAGGCCCCTGCGCTGCCTCCGCAGGAGCCGCTCCCACTCCCGCCGTCCGCGCCGTCCCGCCCCGCCGCCCCTCGCCCACCGCTGCGGGGGCACGGCCCCGCCCCGCCCGTCGGAAGTTGGGCCGAGACTAGCCGGTTCCGGAGGAGTTTGGAGACGATGGTTATCCCTCTCACCGCCCACTCCCGCGCCGTGGGGCACTGACGATGCCTTCATCCCCAACAGCTCCGGTTTGCGGCTCCCCCGGCGTGGAGGTCTGGGGACCACCAAAGACACCTGCCTGCCTGCCTCCCTCCCTTTCTCCCCGTGGTCACTGCCCGAGGGCCAGCCCTAGCCCTTTAGCATGGCTGGGGGTCCTTTCTGTGCCTGCTGGGCCGTGGCTGCTGCCGGCCCTCCACGGTCAGGCGTGGGCTTCGGTCACCCCCAGCTCTCTGTCCGATCAATTACAGCAGGCTTTTCGAGGGACTTGAATCTGCTTGCCCATTGCCCTTAATTTTTAGCATGCCCAGATGAGGTTACTGCCCCGGCCCGAAGTGAAAAGAAATGTGGACGTTGGTGCCCTGGTATTGCTCTGATTTCCTCGGTTAGCTGAGCACAACTTTCTATTCGTGTTTATTCATGCAGTTTCTTATTGAGCTTCACATCGCACTGGCCTGGATTCCGCGTGTAGGGAGAGGATAGACAAACATTGCCTTTTTCTAGAGCACACACACGCACACTGGTGTGCAGACCGACACACGCGCACACACACACAACACGAGTCCAAAATGCAGAGGGCTCCCATAGCCTGTAGCCGCATGACTACCTTGAGAGAGCCCTGATACACAGAAGTTTGCAAATGGTGTATAAAAAAGGGAGAAATGACCCAAACAATGTAGTTGCAAACTGACCAAGGGATGCAGAAGGGAGGTGAGAGTCTATGTGTCTGCGTCTGCAAGGAGGAGTTGGGAAGAGAAAGCACTAAGGATAATACCGACAATCATGCTAAATATTATCTTCTAGCACGGTAATGACAAAAGGCAAGGGCTGTCGGGTTATAGCTGTGATTAAATGATACGAAAGGGATTTGTGTTGCTGTGTCTGGGGGAAGGACGGCTGCGAGGTTTTGTTTTCAACGCTGTTCTTTTTTATTTTGAAAGTAAGGTGTTTTCAGACCAGGAGGTTTGAAAGCGGCTTGGCACCTCGTGATCTGCAAGAGAAGAAAGATGCCGAAGAGTATTGAATAAAGAAAGCGTAGATATAGATACCTGGAAGTGTGTAGTTAGAATCACCTCGCTGTAAGAGAGTTGAAGTGGCAGAATCATCTCTGTACAGGCAGGTCCTTTGCCAAAGAGGTAGAAAAAGAAAGAGAACTACACTAGAAGTCAAGATTTACGACATCTAAATCCAGACTGACCTTAATTCCAGCCCTAAATATTAGAAGGACATTTAGCTGTACTGCAAATATTTGTGTGGGATTTTTTTCTTTTTCTTTTCTTTTTTTTTTTTTTTTTTTTTTCTTTTTTTTTTTTTTTTTTTTTTTTTTTGGGGGGGGGGGNTTGGAGGGGGGGTGGGGAGAGAGGCTGTTTTTTGTCCCCATGGAAACATCTTAAGGGAAATTTCATTTAGTAGTAAGGTCAATTAAAGAATAGTTTTCAATGAGTGAAGGAAAAATTGCTTTGCTACTGGGTTAACTTCCCTAGCAATATCCAGCAAAAATAAAGTAGTGCTGCAGTTTACCAAACAGCACCAATTTGGACAGGAACCTGGAAAAGTGCATGTATTTGCGTGGGTGTATGTAGACGGGTGAACCCACACATCCATAGAGTGTGGCTGTATGCACTCGCTGATGGGATGGAGTTGATGTGTATAATGTCCACACACAGAGAGGCATATATATGTGTACACACATACACATGTTGTCAGATTAAAGCAGTTCTTGTAATATCTTGTAGAACACTAAATATTCCCTTTTATTATCTAAACAGGTCAGTAATACAGTTCAATAACATTGGAGGTGTCTGTATATTCTCTCTCTTCAGTCTGTGATAAAACATTCCTTAAGACTATTGGGATTTTACACTGTAATTCTATTAAATAGTAATTGAAGGGTCGCGAGAGGCTATGATACAGGATCAGCAGTGTGTAAGCCATCCGTTTGAACTTTAATTTGGAATCATAGGCAGATGGGATCACGGCCTCTTTGTGGTGCTTGCAGATTTAAAACTAGCCGGCACATGGAGTGGAAAAAAAAAAAAAACCTGCAATGCAGATTCATTCATTAAACATGAAAGGTTAGTGCTAGAGAGGATAAACGCTTGGACATCTAGGTAAATACAGAAATATACTTCACACCCCTTCCTTCTCTCCTACCATTACCCCCAACTAGCTCACTACCTGATTTTCTATTGTTATTACTAATAACTTTCCTTTATATCCCCAGTGGGGATAAATGTACCTGAATGACTTATTTATACCTGCATCACAGTCTGACTGTGAAACTTTTATTTCCCTTGCAGCCGGGGGGGAAGCCAGTTTTGTTTATTTATTTATTTATTTACTCTTTTGCTCCCTCTTCCGTGTGGCTCCTTGAATGCTTTTAAAGCTCTTTTGGAAAGATTGCCGGAGCCAAGCGCCGCTGTATAGGACACATGGCAGTGAAGGAGCGAGCTGTTTTCTCAAATGGAAGTATAATAATTAAAAAATCCCAATCCCCAAACAGAAAGAGTGTGGTATGAAATGATCTGCCTGAGCCGGGAGGCGAATGGTCAGAGCCACATTCCGCAGGAAGAGCCGGGAGCGCTGCTGCTGAGTGTCGCGGGGAGCACCTAGCGCGGCCGAGGTGTGTGTGCGGGTGGGAGTGGGTTCGTGCCCGTGAGTGTGTATCCGTGGGTGTGTGTTGGTCAACCCTTAGGCCCGACGTTGCAGTTCCACCTTATCTGAAAACAAAAGACTTTCCAACTGCAAGTCAAATCCGCCCCTCCTCCCCTCTTCTCTGGCTGTATCGTATTAAAAAGGAGCTTTCATTGTTTATTTCTAAATATTTGTGAAGCAGACAGTCTATGGGTTAACCTAATTAACACATCCATACTGTATATTAGTGGACCAAGCGGTACAGCGAATTTCTAATGCGATGGTTGAATGTGATAGTAATTTCTGTGTTACAGGAGATTACAGCAACACTGGAGCACTTCCAGATTGTAGATGGTTTTAGATGTTGAATTTCCAGATGAGTATTTACCATCATAACTAATTTAAGACCATTATTAAATAGAAATTCTCAGCAGGGCTCTTTAATGATGGAACACGTTACTAATTACAGAGTTTACGCTCTATTTTGGCTAAGCAGTCTAGAGGGATGGGATTGTGCTCTGCATGCAAAGCCAATATTACTAACGTGGAGGCATCATACCCCTAACATTTCAATCATATTATTAAAGAAAGCCACTTCTTTCCTTATCTGCGCGAGAAGATAGCGAGACCGTTTTGTTTACCGGCCTCTCAAGCTCTGAAAATAGTCGGGATGGAGAGCGGGATCCCTCCCCTGCTTTCCCTACTCCCAGAGATCTGGCCGCCGGGGAGGCTGTGCAAAGGAGGGCCGTCCCCGCCCGCCGCGCCCCGGGGCTCGTTGCCCGCCGCTCTCGCCTTGCCCGGTGTCCCCCAGGGCAGCAGCGGTCAGTCTCTGCCCGGCACTCCGCGCAGGGGGGAAGCGCAACAGCGAGGGCTTAAGGGGAGAGCGCAGAGGGGGACTCTTCCCCCGCTGCCCCCAAAAGTCACGGGCGCAGGTGCGCGCACGAGGGGCAGCTATACAGAATTGACGTGTGCGGGTAGGTGAGTACAAACAGCCGTGCCAGTGAAGGACAAGGAGGAACAATCTTGGTGTTCCCATTCTCCCGCACTCCTTCGCTCCTTGGGGGTCCACGTCCCGGGAAGCTGCTGGTACATTTCACCCGGAGGCCCGGAAGACCGCAACGCCCTCGTCGAAGCGGGAGGAAGCAGATCTGCGCCGCGAGGTTTGTATTAAACTGTGAAGATGTGTTCAGGGCTGCCAGAGAATGACCCCAGTTGGAGTGGGGAAAGGGGGACACGGAGGTCCCCGTCCGGATGAGCCCCTGATCCCGCAGCTCTGTCCCCTGCGTCTTCCCGCAAGTGCGGGACAGGCGTCCGTCTGCCCTAGCCTTTCTTTGAGACTACAATAGCCTTGGAGACAGAAGGAGGGGAAGTAGATCCTATTTACTCACCTCAGGTGTGGGCCACGTAAAATTGCATTTAGTTTTCCTGACAATGGCAATTTTCCTCTTTACCCATCTACTTTCTGGCCCACCTCCTTTCCCTCTCCAGGTTATGGAGCACACTGTTGCGCTCAGCCCCGGTGTCAGTACCGAGTTTTCTTTGCCCTTGAAAAGACGACAGAGGGTTCTCAGCCTATTTTCATTCTCGCTATCCATTAATGTATTTGATCTGGACGATTAATAAGTACCGAGGACAGGTTTGCAATAACCTGCTATTACGTTCAGTGTCGTTTTTGTCCGAGTAAAGACTTTTGGATGGGCTTGCTCTGCCTGTCTTAAAAAGGTGCAGCATCCATTCTCTCTGCAGATAAGATACACATATACACGTATACAGAGACAGACAGAAACACCTTTTCTCTTTATACACGTATGTATTTGCAAGCGCAGTTGCATATTTTCCACACACTTCCTCCACAACGTGGCCTTACAGACCACGAAAATCAAGAAGGCACACGAATACAAGCCAATAGCCAGAGAATCGGTAGGGGTTTTTTTCCCCTCTTCTATTTTTAAGAACCCTTTGATGCCATCTAAACAACAATCTAAACATAAAAATCTTCGGGTGAATTTGAGGGAAACTAAATTGTCTCCCCCCACTGCGTGCTTGTGAGCTAGTCAGACTGTGTTAACTTCTAAATGGAGTCTCTCAGTTTGTCTACTTATGTGTTTTACTGCAGCGTGTCTTGTTCAATAACGCAGGATGTGGCACTCGGTGAAAAGTCCGGCCGCTCTTTCTGGGGCCTCGCTGCTCCCCGGTGTCGACGAACCTCGTCTCGCAGGCCGGGCCGCTCTGCGCGCCGCGTCTGCGGCCCCAGGACGGAGTCCCCTCTCCCTGCTGCTCCTGGGCGCTCCACGCAGGGCGGTTTCTCCCGGGACCGGGACTCCCCAGTCCTGCAGGCAGAGCTAAGCAGAAGGCAAGCCCCGGAGGTGGACGCGCATTCCCTCGGGGACACTGGCTGGGACCCTCTGGAGCACCCGCCCCATTCCCGCGGCGCCGGCCATCGCGGGGAGGGGCAGGCAGGACGCCCGCCTGGGGATGCCGCCACCCCTCAACCGGGCTGTGCGGGGCTGTGCGGGGCCGGGCCGTGCTGGGGGCGGGAGGCGCCCCGCACTGACCGCCCCCGGCTCGGCGGCCGCTGCCGGAAGCCGTGCCGAGCCAAGCCGAGCCGTGCCGGAGCGCAGTCCGCAGGTGCCCCCTCTTCCCAGCGGGCTCTTCCCGCCCCGGCGTCCCGGGCGCCGTGTCCCCGCCGCGCCGCGGTCCCACCGCCACCGACGGCGCCTCAGCCCGTTTGGCAACTGACTCATTCTGTAAATAATCTTTGACGTCTCCACAAAGCCGCCCTTCGAGAGGAGTTTATTAGCACGGAGCCATTAAAACAGATGTCATGTTAGCTTCCCCGTGACATTTGGGTGACACATCTCTCCCGATGAATTGCTAATTGTCTTCCCGCCCGCGGTAAACATCCCGCTCCATTGTCTGCGCTGAAGAGAGTTTCTGCCGCAAAATACAGTCCTGCGCGGCGGAGGGACCTCGCCGTGCGCCTCCCCGACCCCTGCCCCTGCCCCGACCCCGCGTCCCGGCCTCCTNNNNCCCTCAGCCCCTGCCTGCCGCTGCTGTCCCTCCCCCACGCCCCCGACTGGAGTCGCCGTCCCTTCCCTGCACCTGGAGGTGCGGCAGGCCCGGCCCGACAGCCTTCTGCTCTTCCCTGCCCTCCGCCGCCGTTCTCCGGGCTGGGCGCGGCAAGGATCCCCGCCCGCCCCGGAGCATCCCCGGTCCCTTCCCGCCGGGCTCCAGGGGACAGCGGCTCCCCCGGGGCCGGAGGGCAGTGAGCCCTCTCCCCGTCCTTCCCCTTCTGGCATAACACCCTTTCCCAGCTCCTCCGAACTGTTTATTTTGCCTGGAACAAAAGGTGCGTGTGGCAGGGTGGGGGGAGGCGTTTCATTTCCAGCAAAGTCCAGGCACGGCGGTGACATATGTCTGTCATTTTCTGATGTGAAAAGCGGGGATGCGCAGGGCCGAGCCTTCTCCTTATTCCCCGGTGGAGGTACTCGGAGGTACTGCGTGAGGGCTTTGGGAGGATAAGACAGAGCAGCCTTAAAGACGAGCTTTGCAGCTGAGTGGCTGACTGAATCCGTCTTACCTATGTACGTAAGGTTTCATATTCATAGCCGTTGTCTGTACGTTGATACATAATCTCTCGCCCTTGTTAATTCTCAATAGATGCAGAGATAACTAATCCTCCCAGCTAGATAGACACGGGCAGATTACGAGAGTGCTGTCTACCTACCTATCTCTCTGTATAGTTGTACCCACATATATACAAGTACGTAAGCAATTTCACTGGGTTTTCTTTCACAGAAATGCACAGAAGTGAGCAGGTGCAGAGCCCGACGCCCTGCATAGAAGATGCAGAAATATTCTGTGAGAATAAACATATACGCATCACTCATGTATTCGGGGCTACTTGTTAGAGTTTCAGTGCGCTGCACCCGCTTTCTCTCCCTCTCCTTCTCCACAATGTGCTCGAGTTTTATACAAACACGGATAAGCTTTCTTAGTGAGGAAAATTATGGAAAGAGGGAGAGGGAGGGGGAAGATTGTGTAGATCCGGAGTTTTAAAAAACTCAAACCAATCCAAACATAATCTTCCCTTCCCCTGCCCCCGCCCCAGCCAGCAAAACAACACTTGAAACTATTCATCTGCTGGACAAAGAGACCGATTTGGCGTCAAAGGAGACATTATTTTGATTACCCAAAGGCGTACCCGTCCCTAAGGCCAGCCAGGATCTACAGAGAGAGTTACCTGGGCTCTGCTTTGTTCTGATTTTTGGCATAGATGTTTTATGGATGCCAATCACAAAACAAAGCGATCTTGGGACCTGCTAGATCTCGCCCCGAGTGTGCCTAGACTCTGCCCGCCCCCAGTCCGGGGGTGCTCGGCTCCCCCTTCCCAGGACAGCCGGAGACGATGGATGACTCCGGTGGGGCAGCGCCCGTCTCCGCCGTCTGCGCTAACGTTGTGGTGGTCTGAACTCGGCTGAGTTTGTCAATGTCGTTTACTACCTGTCCACCTCCGCCGATGGGGTGGCTTTGCAGCCGCTCGGGAAGGTGCCCGGCTCGGCCCGGAGGCATCGCCCTCCCCCGGTCCGGCCGGGCCTGGCGACCCAGCAGGGAAGGGTCCCTGCGGGCGCGCTGCGGGCTGCCAGCCGCATCTCTGCAAACGGGAACCCTGCCCCCGGTGCGGGGCGGGAGGCGGGCGAAGGGTGTTCGAACGCCACCTCACTGCTCCTCAGTGAATATTAAACATCATTGTCTTACAAATGAGGAGAAACTGCTACCGTCAGAATAAACTGCCTCTTGAAACTCCCAAGTCTCTTACAGGGGGTCATTAGAGACGACGAAGCTCTTAGCTCTAAAATCGGATTCCTCCCACCTGCGATTTCCCCGTGTCCTGATGTCCTGAAACTGTCCGTCTTGTTTGTCATCTTTGTTCGGCTATTAGCGATACAATACACACTGGTCCCCGCAAGAATGATGAGATGATTTCATCCCGGATGATTTCTCCGAAAAGGGATACTTTCACTCCGGTCCTGCCCTTCCCATGATCAAGTTGTCTCCTTGAGTGGAAACACGGGGTGGGACATGGGACTTTGTCACTGAATCTGGGTCAGACTTTTCCCTTCGGCTAATGACTTTGTCCTGTGTCAGTGAAGTCGCTAAGACTTGGTTTTTATCTGCAGGACCAGAGCAAACGTTGAAGAATCCTCAAATTTTACACCACTCTGCTGCAGTCGTGAATGAGTCAGTTGCTCATTCGAGAATTACCGTGTATCAGAGGAGAAATAACTCCCTGCAAATAGAGATCATGTATTAGGAAATAAGCTTCCCGAGCTGTATTGTTCAGACTGATGCTTGTTTCTCTCATTATAAAATCAATATTCTTCTCCTTCTCATGCAACGTCCTAGTGTTAAGTCTCGAGAAGGGAGAGGAAAGTTCGAAGAAGTGAAAACAGTTTGGAAAATGCAGTCAGGAAATTAGCCCCATCACGCTTCCAAAATAAAAACCAAAATAAAGCACCAAATGAACCACAAATCTATATGTAATCAATACTGATCTGGACTCAACCTATTCCTCCCCAGTTTTGTGCAGATCCCAGGGCTGCAAGTGCTTGTGATTACAGAGAGTAGGAGCGTCATTTCCTAACAAGGGTGCTCACTGTATCTGAGCTCCAAATTATCCAGAGAGGACAGATGGCCCTTCTGATCTTATAATGAGAGCAGGGAGTGATTATCAGCCTGAACCAAAAAATGATGCTCTGCTGACATATTTTCACAGTTCTGAAATCTGTGCTTGCACTTATGACTCGATTCATATCCCTCTTCGTTTAATTTAGGCATCATTTGGGATTTCGAAGGGCTGTGTGAAATCCTCTCATTTATCTCTGTCTGTGTTTCTCTGTCTCTCTCCCCATGTATCTATCTAGGACATGTGTATAGACACAAAACAAAGGAAAGTAAAAGGTCACTTCACAGGAACTCTTAAGCCAAATCACGCTTGGCAAAATATTTATATATAAATATATTTGCCAATAATTAAGAAGCCCAGCTGCCTCCCGGATGCCTAGATTTTATGTCTACTTCTTGGCAGTTTTCTGGAGCTGTTGCATTCCATCTTTGCAATTACTATGATACATGGTGAGTCAGTCCAGACCCCAGCCTCCTTTGAAAAAAACAACAAAAAACCCCCCATACTTGTGTACGTACATATTTGAGTTTTGTGTTCATACTTTAACTAATTTTATTTTTTTTTTCAGAAGGGTCTGTAGCGGAGAGCAGAATCCCCTATGAAGGTTGAATATGTGTAAAGAGATATATTTTTTTCATTTGCAGATTGCTGAGACTTTTCAGCCTAAAAGCGGTGTCAATTAACTCTACCCTGCACAGAAAATGTAACAGAGAAGGAGGCCCCGGGGAAGCTTCTGGTGACTGGCAGGAGTCAGATCTCCATCCCTCTTTTCAAGTCCCTCTGATGTGAACTTGCAATTGCAGAGAAGTTAGGTCAGTACAAACAAATTAAATCAGGGAACTATTCAGTGGTTACACAGTCATTTCACTCTCCTATTTGCACTGTAATATTGCATTACCCTCTAATTGTCACATATACTTTTCACTCTCCAAATATGGAAGACAAATACTGAATCCATTTAAAGTTGTACCGCTTACCAGGCTGCCCGGCTGGCTGAGGAAAGAGTTTTCGGCGTGTTCTTGCTGCCATCTACTGGTCCCACAGATCTGAGCGAGCCCCTCATCCCCGAAACCTCCCTTTATTTTCACAGCCGAGGAGAAAAAGGTCTATGGCAAGCAATGGAAAATACACCTAATGGGAAAAGCCGTGATAATGTCGCCAGTGGCACTTAGGAGATTGCTACGCCGTTAATTTAAAGCATAGGGAATCACTATTCTTGTAGTAACTGAAGCTGTATTCACTACTTGGAACTAAGCAAGTGCATGTATCTTTGCAGACTCCAGCTCTAGGTGTAAGGTCATTGTATGCAAACAAGATAGTAATTTCATATTTTTGGTGCCAAGAGATTCTAATAATATATTCTTTGAAAAACAACCATTTGTTTGCAGAAAAAAAAAGTTTAGATATACCATATAATTACCAATGTCATATTTGAAGTCAGTCAGTGTCGAAGTTTTTCCTACTCCCTTTTGTCTCTTCAGTATCCACCTGAACTCCACTCCCAAATCATGGCAGGAGATGTGCTATGCTACACAAGTAATATCAGTTTGGCTTTGTCTGCATTTTGTCAGCGCTTTCTCTAGAAAGTACTTTGTTTTCATAGCAGCAGCATTTTTCCTGAGATATCATCACATGTTGTTGTCTGTTTATTTCCAAATGACTGCTGATTTGAAATAATGACACCATCTAGTAATTTTATCCCATGAAAATCATACCATATACATAAACAACTTCTTCAAGAATGTGTGGTTAGGAGGAATTGATAGAGTAATACTTAGCATTTCCAGCTGTAGGTTGTCCAGCTAGGTCAGATCCACTGAGGGCTTCACTATCACTTAACTATCGAGGCTTGAGATAAGTCTCCCGGGTTCCTATGATTCCTCCAGTAAAGCCTCCATAACATCCACACTGCAGATACGCAGTGTATAGCAATTGTCTGAGTGCATCAAGAAGCTTTGGGCCTTGGACCCATCAGAAACCTCAGGTCAAGCATCCCCTTTCAGCGCCCACCTGCAGGACCTTACCAAGGGGACAATGATTTATCATCTTAAAAATACTGCTACCTCCATGGTCTCTTGCAATGTGAGAAACCTCAGTATTGACTCTTACTCCAAACCAGGCAGGGTATAACGGTAGAAAACCTTTCTACTTCCACGGGATGGAAGTCCAGCTGGGTGGGCCACATCCCTCTAGGTAAGTCCTAATTTCTTTAATGCCTTAGAATTTTTCTTTGGGAGATAGGTTTCTGAGGTAGTCTTTCTGAGGTGCCTTACTTTCTTGATTCACAATTCTGCCTGACTAGTGTAGCTATCCCCTGGCTCCATGTCACAGTTTCTGGGACACCTGAACTTTGGTACCAGGGATCTTCACCTAAGAGAGATGAAGAACCCAAAGTTTAAAACTCTGCTTAGTAGGAAAACACCAACAATGCAAGTGATGCAATGCTGAGACCATAATTGATCTGTGCCTAACACCTAACCAGCTAAACATCATCGTGTCAACACAAGGAAACGGAGACTCAGGAAACACCATGCCTTCCTTCATATAGCTAATCAATGAACAAAGCCACAACCTACAGATTCCCTCTGGCCTTAATCTCACTATCAGACAGAGCATACGGGTCTTTTTAAGGATATGCAAAGAATTATATTTTGAAACTACAGATTTTTAAAGTAAGAACAAGGACATTTACAATGTGTCATGAAACACGCATGCCCTGGTGAACCCCTTCCACCCTCCCCTGCATACTTGGCCCATTCTGACAAAAAAATTTCAGTGAGATCTGAGCAGAAGAGTAGTCTGGTAAGTGGAATCTGAGGTAATCAACAGAATAAGGCCTTCACAAAATGACAATGTCATGTCCACCTCTGTGAGATCTCTGAGGGTCACTCCATCTTTGTGTTGCTTTTTTTTGATTAAGCGATACAGTGACAGTCATACCTGTAGGAAGCAGCTGTAACAGCTTTTGGCTCCTGGGTGACTAACTAGCCAGAGATCCTGGAAAGTTACCAGATACCTGCTCTTCTTTTACCGCTGTTAGTCTGAGTTTGACTGTCCAAGAGATTCTGTCTCAGCATATACAATCATCATCATCATATTAAACAGAGAATTACCCATAACACTATTTAGCATGCCTGCTGAAAAGCAGCTGGACAAATTCATTGTAGGTTCTGCTTTGCCAGTGTGACATCTACATAACAGCTGTGGTCCATGATCACTCATTTTTAAATCCAACAGCCACTTCCATTTGCACTTGCAAAATGCACTACTGCACTGCTACGTAGTGCTGCATCAAGGCATATACTAGTTACTCACATTTAACCTGTGTGCTACTCTAAAATACCTGTGCTTCCAAGGTTGAACAGATGGCCATAGAAGATGTTACACAATATCTCTGGTTAAATGCCTCTCTGCACATGAGAAAATTATTTTTTTGGGCAGTATAGCATATGATCATATGAGTCCTCTGTGACTGAGATGCAAGTATACTGAGAACACAGCTGAGGCACGTTCTCAGCTTGAATTGTGGTGTGCTAGAAGGGTTTGTGTTATTTTGCACAACCCGAATGATTCCGAGATCATGGCAATGGGCTTTGCGCTGAGACTGTTGACTAGTTTTCATTAAATAAGAGACTATTTTTATTCAAGGGAATGGTCCAGAATCTCGTATGAATGAAGACATCAAGAAGGATTCTGCAAAGCCCAGTGGAAAAAATTATGTTATTGTTGTTTTAAATAGTGTTCAACATATGACACCATGAAACATAATGAGTAGCCTGAACATCTTGCTGCATCACTAATTCATAGTAATACAATTCTTTTTTCCAAGACGGTTTGCAGTACCTTTTGTACCACTTGTAAGTGGTACATTGAAGTCCGTGGATGACTATTGTTCAACATCATGAGCAGATTTCAAACCTGAGGGAGTTTATTCTATGGAAATGCTAATATTTCAGACTTGTTTTAGGACAAGAAAGAGGCAAAATTCAGATATTTTAGATACTCAGGAATATTACATGAACTACTAGAATCTTCCATTTCAGTAAGGCTGCAACAATCCATCCTAGTATGGATTTCTTTTGATTTAATAATTCCAACCTTTCTACTCTCTTAATCTAAATTATAAAACCAAAAAAAAAAATACTTCAACAACTTAGAAATTAAATATGCCAGTATTCTTTGAAAAGAATATTCACAGAATTTTCAGCCACCAGTATTGAAATGGACAAATTAGAATATTTTTAACCAGCTCTAATTATCAGATAATAAAGCGTCTAGAAGGACAGGAGACTGACTACTCTGCAAAACAATAATTTACACTGAAACTGATCACTCATCACACTATGATTTATGTGCTAAAATATCTGTATGTATCAGGAAACAAGGGAATGTACATTTAATTTAAATAGTATTCAGAGGACAACTATTGAGATATCGAGACCTCAGGAATACATTAAACAATACTCCATCTAAGCTGATATTCCTACAGTCAGACAAAGCACAATGGAATAAATAGGATTTATTTTTCTAATTTTGTTTTGAGAAGAGGAAAACAATACTCTGTTTACAGTCTAACAATGAAAGCTCTTTGGTCTTTAAAACTACCATGGAGTTAGATGAAGAGAAGAAATTTTGGCGTGCACCTTTACACATAAATTGCATACATTAGGACTGGTACTGAACATCCATTTGGGAATTACTTAGGCTTCCCATGTGGATCTGACCAACTCAGTGCTCACATGGGATGATGTGGTTAAGAGTGCTTCCTAAGAATTACCTGTTGGAGACTCAAGTTCCTAAATCCCTTGTAGAACTGTGTACCCCAATGAATGGTTGCTCAAGTGCTTGAAAACTTTTCTTTTTCTTGCAAATTACATTCAGAGAATGTAAAACCCTTTTCAGTCCGTTCACCTGGACTCCATCTGGTGAACTGCCTTCCTCTTTGATTTTTGCCATGCTTGTGCCAATGGGAAGCATAAAATTAAGCCTTGTTTTCATGGGGGACCAAAGCATCCAATATGATGCTGCAGACAGGATAGATGAATTTTGAATGAATGATGGTCTTACGCCTGTGATATGCACTTTCAGAAAATGCTTCATGGATCATCTTCCCTTCAAATGTATTGGAGTGACATCTTTTCTGGCCTCTGCTGACTTCTGGTCAGACTAATTTGGTCTTAGCAATTGTAAGTGGTGTAGGAAATACTCTGCATTTTAGAACTGAAGCTTTGACATGATACAAGTCAGACCTCGTTGAGCAATCTGGATAATCATGTGTTTTATGGCTTTCAGATGTTCTTGTTGCAGTGTAAAGGTCCATTAATATTTAGAACAGGGAGTCTATGGTCCATTTATGCCAGTTTTATGTAGCATTGTTTTTCTTTATTGAAGTTTGTTATTTCGTGTATGACAGCTGCATTGTAGTTTTCAAATAGGAAATACTTCTATTTTTTTCTAAAAAGTTTCTTGTAACAAGAAGCACTGAGGTGATCAGAAGATGTATTCTATTTTAACACCCTCAAACAGGAAGATATCAACAAAGATTAGCTAGAGAAAAATAAAGAAATAATCTATGACATTGCTGAGAATGATTCTCAGAATTTTAAATACTTGTTAAAGGCTTTGCTGTATTTCACTTCAATAAACATCATGCTCCAGTTACTACTTGAAACCATAGGGGCATTATCCTGTGCAGCACTTATCAATATTTTAACACGCGAAAGTCAAATGATGTTGAAACATTGAACTATATTTCCATCTGTGCAAGCTAAAATGGTACAAATGCATCCCATGTAATGGAATACTACATCCCCAGTTACTTTTTTACAAGTGATACCTGATTCTTCTGTATTTTCTGTAGTTGTTTCCGTTGCTCTGATGGTGCCCAAAGGAAGATTGTCTTTTAAAATTAATGTCTATAGCATTAGGGAGTTTTAACCCAACCTGTTCTAATTCCAGAGAAAACAAATACTTGGAAATTGTTATAAAAATTGGTAACTAATTTTCTGTTGCCTTTGCCTTGGTGTTAAATTTTTCTGTGTATGTGTATTTCATGCGCAAATGGGCATTGGTACCAAAACATAGACCCTGAGAGAGGCTAGAGCACAAATATACTGATCTCATGAGAGACTCTGGGATCTTCCGCCCACTGGAAAAATGTACTACGTACTGCACAATAAGAAAAAGAGAAGGAAGTTGCTGCCAAAGGTCAAACATTTCAGTGGCATTTCCCTGTAAGCTCTGGGAAGACAATTCCAGTCAAAGATCTGCAATGTGACCTCCACACACCATGGTCCCAGAGCTCCCTGCATCAGACACAGCTGGGTGGCCTGTCAAAGACCAGGCAGACCAACTACCTGGTTTCACCCTGCAAGTCCATGAACCGGAAGAAGGATCACCGAGCTGCAACTAGGTGTGACACAGGTATAATGGCATAAGAGTGTGAGATCTAGATCAAATGTTAACTGTATTGCTTAGTGTGTCACCTGAGATCCTGTATCCCTGCAAGATGTTCTCCTATCGGCAACATATCACAGATTAAATGATTGATACCTCTTCTGTGAACCTCCTTCTATGAACTTATCTCCGGTTGCTTATGTCATTGCTGACATTGTGAACCTTCCATCTTGTCACTGAATTCCTTTTCTTGGCTTACATCATGTTGGTTTGATTTGTTTCACAATTTCCTTGTTTCTCCTGACTTTTATACCTGAGGCCTTGGCTTATATACTCCTGTCAACCGGCCATTTACTTCCTTATTTCTTGGAGCTATCTAAGGCTTTCTCTCTCCATGGTCATGTATCTGTGTTTCTTGTATGATCTCTTTCCTAGTGAAGCTTGCAATGTTGCCTTTTGTTATTGTTTTGTAGAAGGATTTGAAGACCAGCAAATGTGCTTAATTGTGTAGCTCCTTCAAGGACTTCTCTCCAGTCATTCAGCTACCATGTTTCTCTGTCTAGTCACAGCACTACTAGGCTATAGCTTCAAATGAAGCAGACTTCTGGTTCTCCTACCCACATTTTTTGTTCTTTTCGGAGGATGAATTTTTATACTGCAGTATCGCAGGTCTGGACTTTCTTCTCACCTGATCTGATGTCTTTGTCTAGGTGTTCAGGTAGACTAATGAGTCAGAGAGCTGAGGTAAACAGAAAATTGGCAAGTATAGTTAGTTGGCCGTGTCCCTTCATTTGGCTGTTGCTCCTTTCAGTTTCACCTGTGAGAGAAGCACTTACATAGGCTACATAAGGCACAAAGATTCTCTCTCTTTACACATTCATGCAGTGTCATATGGCAATGAGATCTGTGCTTTGCAGTGCCCTGCTCACCAGCAATGGACAGGATTCCGAAGCGCCAGTTATGCATGTGTTCAGTGAGAAAGCTTTTCTGTTTTCATGGGTTCCCTAGCTTCTTACACTGACGTTAAACTTGTTTCACTTAATACAACCAATCAGTGGACACATTTTTCCTTGGGCTTTGCTGACTCTGCTTCATATTTTTTATTCTCCTTGTGAGGATAACTACAAACAGCCTTTTAGTGTTGTTTAGCAGTGTTTCTTGGAATGGATTTCAGAGGGTTTCCCATCCACCTGGAAGTGACTTTATCCATTAGCCTGTAAGTGGGTGTAAATGTATCAAGTAGAAGGGTTGCAATCATTTAGTCAATATATTTCTTCTACAATGCTTGCATCTAGAGCACCTTCAGAGTGCTAAAGTTATAGAGCAGATACCACTGCTTTGTCAGAAGACCAGTCCTAGCACAGCTTCCCTCTACCATGGGATATCACGGTGCTGGAATGTAACATGAGTCTTTCTGTAATGCTCCACTGTTCCCGTGATTGATTATAGGCTGAGCATTTTCCCTTCTTGTTTTCCATCGGACCCTGACATCTGCATTTTCCATTTGTCTATCTGCTTGGCTTCCTATTTGCCTTTAACTGGAGTGCTTGGGCAATGCTATTGTCTGCCATTACTGTGAGCCTTTCCCCTACTTTTCCCCAGTTCAGCTGCTCTCGCTGTTTGGATTAGTTGCTTCAGGCCAGAGCTGCTTTGTAGTCTTTTCTATAAGGTGCAGTGGGGAGTCCCAGGCAACACAGTCATGGTGGTAGGAAGTGACAGCAGCAACTGGAAATGAAGCAACATCCCTGAGAACCATGCGGTTACCATGATAAACCAGGGAAAATTGTTATATATTCAACAGTTCAACAGGCAATCCCAGACTGGAGACACTGGGGCTTTGTGAAGGATTTTGATTGTTCAAACTCTCGTACAGATCTCCAGTACATAAATCTTAAAGGACCAGATCAAGTATTTGAGTTCCAAGAGAATCCATGTTAAGCATGGAGATCATAGGTCCTTCTTAAAAGGAAGCTTGGCTTGGGATTTGTGATGCAGATGATTAGGCAACTCTAGCTCAACGGTAAAATCAGTCTTTGATCATCTTTTGATTGTAAATGGTAAATATGGTAAATAAATGACTGTAACAGAATTGGAGCAGAGCTGTGGTGTCTGGATATCCACTTCTGAGTGTCTGCAATGAAGTAGACAATGAGATAATGCCGACTGAGGTATGTAACACAAAACCAAATGTTCCATGTTTGAGGCTCAGGTGACCCTGACTTATGTTTGTTGTGTACTCCTTAACTGACGTTGCCTAAAAATTGACATGTGGATGCCAGTTATCATTTCTGTTAGGTAAGTATGTGCTGAAAGTACTTGTTAGCCATTATAATACATCCCAATGTTCATGCAGTATTTTAGATAGGCTTTTGCAACTTTTCCTCACAAAGAGAAGATTGAAGAAAATATTTACATTCTCATATATTTCATGTCTAGCTTGCTGTACGAATTGCATTCCTACTTTTGTGCTTTTACAAAATTTTTGATCTGAAAATCTAGCATTGTTAGAAGTGGGATTCCTCCCATATAAGTGTTTTTTTCAAGTGTACTTTGTGTGCTAGATATGCAAAGATTTCTTGCTCAGAACATTCTTTGATGTGAACCTGCATAAACTGACTCACACTCTTTAGAGTACTACAGGTAAAGTAATTTTGCCCTGACACAGCAGATGAGATACTATGTAAATAAATGCAAATGCGTATGGAGAAAAAGTAGCCCATATAAGGTGATGGCTCAAATCAACAGCAAACCCTTGCCTTGTGTGCCATTTTGTACATTGTTCTGAGCCCCTCATCTCTAAAAAAGTATAGCAAAGCTGGAAAAGGTTCAGAGAGAGGTGAAAAGATGTCCAAGTGTGTAGAATAATACTTTATGAGAAAAAAGTTGGAAGATTCAAAACAAACAGAAGAAAGTATTCCTTTACACAACACGTCTGGAAACTGAAGGAACGCTCTACTGCAAGATGCTGTGAAGGATGAAAGCTGACCTTGATTCAGAGAGAGACAGGGAAAATTAGCAGAAGAGAAGGCCATCAATCAAGATGCACTAAATACAAATTATTTTGTATCTGGAAGCCTGTGAGCAGAAAGCTGTTAGAATGTGGTTATGTGAATTTACTCTCCCTTAGAGACAGATTGCTGTACTGGATGGGTCTTTGCTTTGATTCATTGTGGCCAGTCTTAGCATTTATGTTAGAAGACTCCATATTTCTAAAAAAAAAATGGCAGCTGCTCAGTGGCTAGTTTTCCATTCTAGTTCCTGGCCAAAAGTGGAAAACCATATTTGAGTCCCTTCCCTTTGAACCTGGCAGCTGGACCGGGGTCTTCCATTTGTGCCTGGAGTCATGAGCAGAAAAACACATATTTAATCTACAGCACAGACTCTGCTCTCAAAGATTTGGGTTTGTGCCAACAAGGAACAAAAACACATTTTGGAATTTTTAGTCTTGCTGCAAAGAGAAGGATGCCCTGAAATGCAGGGTGTATGTTGCTTCCTGACACCTCCTGTAACAATCTCTCCTGCAAATGTGTTTTCCCCACATTCAAATGCAGGAAAGAGCCAAAGCCTTACCTTCTTCATTGCCCTCTCTGCTTAAAGGAACTGCTTTTTAAGGAGCTTGGCAGACCATTTTGGGCCTATTAGGATGGGCTTTGGGACCCAGGCTAAACCAGACATTTATGGAGTTTCTCTACAATTGGGAGTCACTTAGTTTGGCATGGTTGCCCTGTACCTGGAAAGGTAGGCAATAAAACTGCAACCTGTTTTCTACCTAACATATGGTATCTAACCCCACTGGAGGCTTGTGCTTGGCAAGCAAAGCGAAAACACTGCAAATTTGATTTAGGCACATATTCAATAGCAGTCATATGATTTCCACACGCTCTGCTTTGGAAACAGGCCAGTGTGCATAAACCAAAAGATATATAATACCAGTAGTATGGAATTCTCTTCCTCTTTTCGGCTTTCACTAAAAATTAAGTGTCTTTGTTCAGGAACGCAGACCATTCCTTCTGGCAAAATAACCACCAAACCCCTGGCCTTCCATTCATCTTCCCTGCATGAAGGGAACAAGTTATGAGGTCTAAAGAATCACAAAAAGGACAGGAAAATACATTTGTATGCTGTCATCTTTATTCATGTTTTGTTCACTTCATTATTCACTTCATTATTTATTTCAATAAATGTTATCTGAAGTTCAGAACTCTGTAGGAATCCTGGAGCAATGGCAGCTGTAAGAAGTTGCTGTCTTTGAAAATAGGCCATATTGGACATTCATGTTGAGTTTTCTCTGCCTCAGTTTACCGATCTAAAAAGAAGAAAGGTGTATCTGCCAGCTGACTTGGCTGGTGCATTGTGGGATTAACTTGGTGATTGGAAAAATGTTTTGAAGTTCCTATCTGAAAGGCAGTGTGCATTTGTGAGGAGTTATGGTGTTTAAACGAGTGATAACATACAAGTTCAACTTACTCACTGCACTACGTAAAAGCAATGCATTAGCCTTTTGGATTCAACCCGCTTTCAGCTTGGGAGGGATTAGAGATCTCTCTAAATGCATTGATACAGGCAAGTATAACCAGGCTGATGAGTCTATTTACTCAAGAGACAAGCTGCTCTGGTGTCACTGTCAGCAGGAGCCACAACACAAGGAGACTGAATTAGGGCATGGGTCAAGAATGTGGTTACAGCTACTGTTAAACACTTCAAGAGCATGGCAGTTCTTCTTCCTCCTCCTCTGCTGTCTGAAGGCAAATGGTTACCTGAGACAGGAACTGGAGCATTCAGATGATGTCACATTTTGTGCTATTTCATGCTTGCCTTACTGCCAAAAGCTCCAAAGAGTGTGCACTTTTCTTCTATCCTTGAGTTTGGAAGATCCATTCATTTAATTACTGCACTTGAATTCAAGGGTCTCCACTGGATTGACAAGAGATTTGTTAATAAGTTGGCCAAGATTTGGCTATGAATATTTTGAAGAAAAATTGTGAGTTATTTGAAAATAAGACAGTTCCTGTGAATTCATATACTGAAGATCTTCACTCTGTTTGGGATCTGGACACACTAAGAATTCACCAACACTTGAAGAAGCTTTGGAGGGATCCAGCTGCATGGAATCATGTGGCTACTGAGTGTTCAGGTAGAACAACTGTCCCGAGGCCAGTGGGTTGCAGAAACAGTGCAATGTGTTGATATAAGCACTCACTGACTAACGCTGAACCCAATCCATTTCCTGGAACTGGACCTCATCTCAGACAGACCATGTTACTGAGATTTGATAGAGATATCAACATTCAGGGAATTTTATTCAAATAATAGGTTGGCATGGAGGTTGGCATGAGGCCTCAAGGTACTGAGGATTTGTTTGAGTTCTGGTGAGACTTCAGATGCAGCCCTGTCAATGTGTAACGTGAGTACTTGTTACTGCACCTCCCAAAGGCAACGTCCTTGATGTCATATTGTTGAGGTGGAAGGAAACACGAAAACATAAAGCAAAATATAAAATTTGGGATTATGAAGTAAGGTTGTTAAATTGCATTTGGGAACTGATGTTAGGCTCAGTTTACAGGGCAGTCTGGTCACCTGTTGGTCCTGGCAACATCTGTTATGGGCCCATACTTTTTATGACATATTGGTCCCTATGACAAAGCAAAAGATTAAAAGAAATCCTAAAGAGACTCTGAAATTTATATTCTTTCATGTTTTAAGTTGAAAGGAAGGAAGAGATGAAGATGGACAACTCCCTACCTTAAGGAGCCTTCCTGTCTGAGAGCACTCAAGCTTGAGGCCGTTCCCAGTGTAGCAGCCAGACTACCACCAACAAACAGGGTAGATCTGAGCGTGTCACTGCAGGCTGTCAATGTAGATGGGAGCTTCCTGAGCAGCCACTCTGTTCTATTATGGTTAACAGAGCTGTAAAAGAAACAAGGTGTGTAGGTGTTGTGTAATCCTTGGGGCTCAGGAGGAGGCCGTGGAAGAATGTTTTGGCTTTCTGATGGAAAGTAGCCTTAGGCACTGATGGTGCTTCTTTGGCTCACATGATAAGGGGATTCTCTTCAAAATCCATATCCATGCCTCTTTTAATACACATTGTATTGATTCTGACCACTTCACCTAGCCTGCACATTCTGGGAGGTGGAGGTGAACTTCCCAGAGCACTGAAGATTTTCACTCCTTGACACATTCCTCTCTTAGGTTACTTGCTGTTTGGAAGGTGACAGTAGAGCTTCTGTTGATGAATGAGCATTGTTAAATACACTGTACAAAAATGCCCATCTGGAATAAGGCATTTCAGCATCTCTTTCCCCTGGAGAGTCAAGCAGAAGTCAGAGCTGTGCATGTGTGTGTGAAAAACAAAGGCACATTGCAGCAGCATGGGACGAGGAAGGGATCTTCCACAGTTATAGCTGCTGACAAGGATGACACTGATTTCTGCACCTCTCTGATGCCTTTCATCTGGGTATATTAGAGAAACGTGCAAGGACAGAATCACTCGGAAAGGGTTCTAGGGAGAAACCAAGAAATTCGATGGGCATATGAAAGTCTTGTGGGTAATCCTTCCGAAGTATTTGTGGGGCAGGATGATTGTGCATATGTATCACAGTCTTGGGGTCTTTTTTACAATGCATTTAAATAGGAACTTTCCAAATCTGAAGTATTCCCCACTGTTTTTGGTTCACCGAACAGAGGGAATCAGCCCAAAATATGCACTACTTCAGATATAAATATGGGCACCGATTTCCTACTGCGAGAGAGCAGGTATCAGCAGAGAACTGGACCAGGGACACTCCGTCCCTCCTTTAATGAGGATGGATATCCTCAAATATCCCATTGCAGTACACGTCTCTTGGCCATGTAACACAGAAGCAGCCATGTGTAGATGTACCTGTCTGTACAACTTCAGTGCTACAAAAAGATTTAGCAGTAATTTTTCATCTCTGGGAACACAAGCTGCAAAAGACAGTTCTCTCATCCTTCTCCCTGCAAAGATTAGCAGTGCCTATGAAGAGGACTGCAGATGGGTGTGGAGGGGCATGAGGAAGCTGCACAGGCACCTAGGGCAGGCAGAGCATCAGGTAGAGCATCAGAGCTCAGGTAGCTCCTTCACCCTCTGGCTCAGCCATTTCACATCATACCTGTGCAGAGTTTTCTGCATTTCAGGCTTTGTTTCTGTCTTCTGGGGACTGGGGGAATGATTTTGAGGTTTGGTGCAGCACTAACACTCAAGTGGGTTGCCCAGGGCTATTTAGGGAGCCAAAAGATAGACTGTATATAGAAACAATCAGTCCTGAACGACCTCTTTTGCTCACAATAGCTGCCATCAATTCCTTCTTCATTACTATCTACATGGTGTTTGAAGTAGACTTAAATATCCTTTCATAGAACTTTCACGGCCTTTCCAGACAACTCACCTTGTTTCCTACCTTTGTTCCTAGGTGGTGAGAAATTACATTTCAGTTGCCATTTCTCCTAGTCTTTCTGGTCATTTGATGCCATTCTTCCTGATAGCAAAAATGTTCTTTATACCACTTTCTAGAACAACTTTCTCCATAAAAGAATGTTTGCTGCTTCCTCTAGAATACTCTCGTGTGGGAAATGCTATTCTTATGCTTATATTCTTAATTTCCTGCTCCATGTGCCGTTATACCCTTAGACTGTCCTGGTGGCAATGTTGCTTGACACTTCTAAAACTGAGCTTCAGGTGTTTGTGAGAAATCAAATTCCAAGCACATTCACAAGTACATACTAACTGTAGATCTGAACTGAGGGATTATTTTCCCTATTGACCAACAATTCACAATTTATGTACCTTGCTGAAGTCTTTAGTTCTCACTTCACTTTTTGGCACCAGCACTGCATGTCAGTGGCTGTGAGGTGAAATCTGCACTGTGATAGGGGGTGCATAAAGGCAGTATCAATAGCCTGAGTCCTTTGAGCTTTCACAGGACCACAATTTAATACAGGTGAGTTAAAGGTGCTAGTGCAATGAGGCTGTCAGCCCTGGCATGAAATTTATCCAGGGTGATTAGGGAAACCCTATCATTTGGACTATGTTGGCACATTAGGCACTTTCTAAAGCTAAATGAATCCCTTATCCCCATATAGCTCCACTCCGTCTGTGAATCCGTTCTGGCCAGCTGCTTGTACTTACTGTCATGCACTCTGTCCTATTTATGCTTCAGTGTGCTCTGTTCTGTGTAGGAGATTATTTATCTTCAATATTAAAGAGTTTTTTTTCTCTTGACTTCTCAGTAATGGATTGGTTCCTCACACATACACACACAAAATCCCAACAAAAATGTAAACCCAATTCCTTCTATGACAAAGACAAAAATTAATACAAAACTAGATTTATTTTTGCTGGAAAATGTAGAGGGATGTAATATAACAGATTAGGCGGTGACATGTGAGACAAATGGCCTAATTAATGGCTCATCATTCCAGGGATTTTGTCAGCAGACATAGTTATTTTCTGTGGCATTTATTAAGGAATTTGCTGCTGTCATCCACAGAAACATCTTGAGCAATGAACTTTCTACTTTTGAATTGAATTCTCACACAGATACCAATGGAGATATCTAGACTTAGTAGAAATTACTTCAGAGGAGTGAAAATGCAACCCTGAAAATCAGGCCATTTCCTTATGGACCACAAGACAAAATAAGGCCCTTAAGGCCCATGAAATCTGGAGAGAGTTACCCACTCTGCCTTTCCCCCCTAAAGGAACTGTGGTCATGTGCAAGTGTTCTTCAGCATGTGAGGATTGTAGGACATATTCTCTCTACTCTTGTTCTATTAACAAGAACCTCCTGCCTCTGAGCACTGTCCAGCCTGGGTGAAAGAACAGCCATTTGGGAAGGTACAGGGCTCTTAATGAAGAAGACCTTAATATAGAGTTAACAGGCTATTTCTGGGATATCCAGTAAGGGTCATACCCAGCTTCCATTATATTTTAAGGATAAATGTTACTGAATCCTTTTGGCCTCATTTAATAATGCAGACAAAACCAATGAGGTCTGAGTATATTCCATCACAAATAATTTCTATTGCTGCTCCTTATAAGGACAGGTGATGCAAATGAATGAATAGGGATAGAGTTTCTTCAGTTTGCTGGAGCTCAAAGATGCAGATTCAATTTCTCTTGGGAAATTAAAGGCAACAAGGTACATCAGCATTTTTTGAAATCTTTCTGTGGCCCTGAATCTCAAGGACCACACAGGTACCTAATTCCATCTGAAGTCAATGGTAGTTGAGCATCAGTCTGAAGACCTAAACCTTAGGTGGAATTTTCAAAGGTGCCCAAGGTAGCAATTTCCTGTTAATACTGCATATAACCTGACTGATTTCCACAGAAGAGTACCTATGGTTTGCCATCTACTGTTATGAAACACAGGGGTTGATTAATTTGTTATAGGCTGAAGACATCTATTAAACCTCTGTTCTCAGTCTGCTTCTCCACCTGGCTATCAGTGTGCCTAATTCAGCGCTCAAAATTCTTCCTCTGCAGTTGCCAAACATGCTTGTATCTGTGTGTGAAAGTACTCATGGAAATGGGAGTGACCTATCAAAAGTTATTCCAGGCATTGCCATTCCAACTGCAAAAATCTGGTAGAAGTGTCAGTCATGGGGTTATTCAGCATCTGGATTTTTTTTTTTAAAGCACTGGGCCCCTAAAAGTCTTAAATCAACAGTGAACTCAGAAAACCTATTTCTGACATGAATTCTAAGGCAGAGAGATGAAAACTGGTTCAACAGCAGCCTTAAATAAAGAAACATGACTAAACAGGAGTACAGTCTTATTAGCAACTAGTTGTCTGTCCTACAGAAAGCAGAACATGCTAATATATGTAACCATAAAGACAGACTCCAAAATATTTAAGTTCATGAGCAGAGGTGTTGACAGTTAAATTGAACTTCTGGCAGGCATTTGCAGCTTGTGAGGGAGCAAACAGCAACTCTTCAGCTTTCAAAACATTTACCAAAGATAATAATTACAAAGCCACATAGTTTCAGAATGACTTTCATTTGTCAGGACAGTTAACAGCAGTGAGAAGCAAAGCCAAGAGAAAAGCCAAATGCTAGCAGGAAAATACTGACGAAACACTTGATGTAAATTTGAGCCTTCTAGCATGACAGGAGAGCACAGGACCTGCCATCTAGTCCCAGCAGGCCCACACTGAATCTGTTACAGTTGTCTGACCTGGGAAGGAACCAGGCTGCACTGGGATTGTACCCAAGAGTGTGCTGCAGCCCTGGGGCAGGAATCCAGTCTAACAGTGTCTCTTTCCCTCTTCACCCCTTTCCAAGTCTGAGTGGGTATGGATGGGACTGCACCATGTCCCAGTCAACAGACTGAGAACTTGTGCTTCAGGATGACAGGGAAAAGGGGGAAGAAGAAGGAGGTTTCTAGGAATAGACAACAGGGATAACCACCCCTGTGGGAAGGAAAGCATCTAGGATATTATCCTCTTCTGCCTGACAGGAGCAGGGAGTATATCACACAGTGGGTTTGTTCTCTTGTCTTGCCATCCATCTCCAACTTACTTCTTCAGCTGCCTTCTGTCTGCCCTCTCTGGCCATCTCTCTTGCCTTATTTCTTCTATTCTGTGGCAAAAGTGGCTGTTGGCAGCCAGCTATCCAGAGCAAGTGCACTTCTCAACTGGCCTTTTGTCTGGTTCTTGTTACAGCCACTGCAGCCTGCTGAATGCAACACAGGCTCAACAAGCCACCCAGCTCTGCAGGCATGTTTGCAACAGCTGAACTTATACTAACAGCTCTGGGCAATGCAAATTTGGGATGTTCATTCCTTTGTAAGTGTTTCGCAAAGAGTGATCACTTACCATCTCTATTAATTCTGTGCAAAATAAACATTAGAACTAAATGGGGGAGGAGCCAGATGAACTGATTTAGGTTAAATAACTCCTAGAAATGTAACTGGTTTCAGATACAATTTAGGTCGCCTGTGTTTTGTTCTTCAGGCTTTTTCTTTTAAACTCAACTAATCCTGAGCAGCGTCTTCTACTTTCTGTCTTGGAACAAGTCCAGAAACAGCAAAATACATTGCAGAAAAGGCTGATCACGGAGGAGGTCTGGGAGTACAGAAACAGGAGAGAGAAATTTTATGACTGAAACTGTTCATATTCATTTTCTGTCCTGATTACGCAGATTAAGAATGTCTCAATAAGCTTGTATTATTTGTAGTCCAGAAAGAAGTCAGCCCGAATGCAGACACTCTTAAGCTCTGCCTATCCACATAAAAACAACACAGACTACCCATAAGATATTACTCTTGGGAGCAACTCGCAGCTATAGCAGCTGCCACCAGCTACAGTAGCTGCTCAGCTGGGGAGACTATGATAACATTGACCACTTTAATAGCAAAGGATATCATGCATTTTTTGCCTAACATGCACCTCAGAAAAGAGAATGTAAAAATCTAGTCTTGCAGTGAAGTGACTTCAGTGCATCGCAACAGACACAGAGTGAGGACAAAAGTCCCACCAGATACTCTAGTCTGATGCTTCCCATGTGGATGAGCTTCAAAGAGAGATCTCTGAGCACTGACAAACTATAGTAGCTTGCATAACACCACAGTGTTGCCATGATTTGGCAACATCAGCAGAAAGATGCTGAGGTGTTACCATAGTGCTTTCCTTTTCACACTTCAGTAAGCAGTTGAAAGGAATATTTAACCATCCAGTGTTATTCCTTCCTAATGCTTCTGGAAGTGATTCTGCAGATGGATGACACCAGTATTGTGCTGGAGTGAGGTAGAAACTCTTCTGGTAATTGTCTGTCCTTAACCCCCCCACCCCCGCCAAAAACCACAAAAGCAACAACAAAAACCAAACCATGATCCCCCCCCAAACAAACAAATAAACAAAAAACAAAACTCAAAACTCTAAACCCAAAAATATTTCAGCTTGCAGAGAATACCTGGTTTCAGAGCTAGAATGAACAAAGCTGGAAGCTTGATTCATTGAACAGATGTTAAGAAACATGAGGCAATTACAACTCTTTTAACTCAACCTTTTTGTGTTGTAAGTGTTGTGGCATCTACAGAATTATTTACTGTGGACTTCGGTGGGTGCAATGCAATATATGTTGCTTCTGCTGTGTCTCCTGTGAAATGCAATCCTGAGTACCTGTGGGCACGTGGAACGTCATATTGGACACAGTCAGAACAACTCTCCTAGGGTAGTTCCTAAACTTAACATATTCTCTAAGACAAGACTTAGCAGTCCTGTAGATCTCATTCAATCCACAGAAGGTCACAGTTATGAACAGTCAAATCTGTCTTGAAGAAGAAGAAGAAAAAGAGGAAATTCCATTTCTTCCCCAGTCATGAATTCCTGAATGTGTACTGAGGCCCTTGATGGTTCTGGGTCTGGTCAAAGATGATGGTGACAATGATGACAATTTTCTGCAAAACCAATCATTAATTTGTAATGGGGGCTTTTCTTTCAGACTCATATTTTTTGTAGCAGAAGAGTGGGAAAAAGTCATCATCATCTTTCGTCCATATCAGCAAAATGAGTATTTTTTGTAGCCTATAATTGACCAGATGAGTTTGGACCAAAGGCCTAAGAGCTCAACTGAAAACCTGGATCACTTTTTCAGAGTTTACTGCTTTTAGCAATTACTGCAGTTATACTTTGTGTAGATTTATTTCAAATGGAGGGGAACATATCTGCACAAAAATATGGGGAAGCAAGCCCTACACACCAAAAAAATCTATGCTTGGCACAGCATGGAAGGATGAATTTTAAATATTGTACTCAGTCACATCTTCCACATATTTGTATTATTTTCTGCATCATTCTATTTGTTTCCACAGTGAGTGGTCCCCCTCCTTAACCAGCCTCACCAAACTCTTATCTTTGGGGCTAAACCTGCTGTCTTCACTCACCCAGAGAGTAACAACCCAGCATTGCCTGATCAGCCACCTCCAGCCTCACTCACAAGACCCTCTGGCTTTCTCACCCACACTAGGAAATTAAGGAGTTTAGGGCAGTCAAGTGACCATCCAGGCAACTTCCATGCAGGCAGGAGTCAGGAAGCCAAGCCCCCTTCTCTTCGTGTGCTGGGAGAACCAATGTCAGATGAGTTCCACAGGGCACATTTGAGCTACATCTGAGCTTCCTTTCACGGGTTTGTTGTCTGCGTGACTGATGCGCCTGGTATCAAGGCAGCTTTGGAGTTGCCCCTAGCACACAGTGGGGAGCCACCCTCGGGGCTTGGTGATCCTTCTCTTCTAATTATTTCTAGAGAATTACACAGATGAAGTGTACAGGCGTGATAAGACTTACCATGGATTTAAGGAGTACTTACGAGTGTCGTGGGGAAGCTGTGGGAAACTGCATTCTGCTCGAAATACATGCTACAGGAATGGATCCTTTCCTTGAAGGGATCTAAAAATACTCCCTGTCACTATAATCTAGTTGCGTAAACCCTCTGCATATGTGATTAGAGGACAGTATATGTGGAAGGCCCAGGACTAGGGTTGCCAAGGTCATACAGTGGCTATAATACATGACCTATGAATTCTATTTTTCTCCCACATCGCTGTAACAATGCATAAAAAGTGTTTTGCCCCTTTCTCTCTTTTTTTTTTTTCTCCCGTAATTCTCACATCATTCTAGTGTCTTCATACGTGAAGGCTGGAATAGTTTTTCTTTTCAAATTCATGTCATGATGACATCAGGACTGAGACTCCAGGCTCACACTGAAATAATTGATGCTATTTGCATTTCACATTCTAACAGCTTCATAACAAGATCTCTGTAGACTTGCACTGAAATTGTTTTCCCACTGAAGTCTTACAACACAGCAGCAATATAATGACATTTTAATGGGATCCCTATAGACTTGCTGTGAAATTGTCAAGAGAAAATAGTGGCGATGTTAATTGAATTGGGAACTAACATTGTTAAAATCAAATATGAAAAGTAATTGCTCTGCTAGAAGAATCACACAAATCTAGGTGCTGATCCTGTGAAGATATATGCATATGAGTAATTTTGCTCATTGAACCAATCCCCTTGAAATCTACCTCTCCAGGGAATAAAGTTAGGACCTAGAAGAAACCAATTCATTATATCTTATGTCTTCATAAACAAAATGGTTAACACAAAAGCAACAATCAAAGTGCCCTAACTGTGACATTTCCCATGCATGTCTGTACAGATGCTAAGCAGAAGTTACCTGGAAATCTTGGCACTTGACATCATCTGTTCTCTTGGTGTACATAAATAGAGTAACAGTTGCTTAGCTGGTAAAGCCCTTGGGAAAAACCATATTTATCATGAAGCTACTAGGAATTGTGGCACTTACTGTAGCAAAGCTAGCTTGCCATTCCCAGTATCACCTTCCTGCGGATCCCAAAAGCTCAAACATACCTGCTTTGGAGGCTAAACTTACAGAGAGGAAGGCTGTTCTTTTTAATCCTTGTGGTTTTCTGAGGCATAAGAATGTATCTGAGTGAAGACTTTCTCTTTTATTTCTCGTGTAATGAGAAAGAGAAAATTGCTTTAAAAATGAACCCTGCAATTCTCACGTGATCATCTGAGTGTCAGTCTTTGGAGAACAGTTATTTCACATTTCAAGAGACTGGTAGAGTGTGCAGTGCCACCTGACTATGGAAGGCAGGGTGAATGGTCTGAGCTTAGTCCCTTGCCTGTAGCAATGTACATAAGAATTACATTAACATCTACTGACAGTTTTTCAGTTGGTCATAAAAGAGCCAGGGCATAGCCAAAAATAAGCCCACCTGATCAGAAGGACCTAAAACTGTTATGTACAACATACTAAGTTCTATCCAGAAACAAAGTGGTTTTTACAGGGGATATTCCTGAGAGCAGTTCCTCATAAGCAGAGCCATGTGTCAGGAGGAGGCAAGAAGATCGGTACACAAAACAAACCATTAGCAATGATAAATTATTCCCCTTCTCTCAAGAGAAGCCTAGAATAATTGATCTGTCATGGAATCCATGCAGATCTACTTCTCAAATGAACAAAAGGCTGAACAATAGAGTCCTGATACGTGGCCCGATAACTCAGGAAATTAGTTCAGGGCTCGTGGGTGAGCTCTGGGCTAGGGGTTCAACCTGCCTTAATGTCACGAAATCGGATCAGAACTTTCATTATCAACTTCAGCAGAAGCAGGAAAAGTTCTTATATCTGAAAAAAACCAAAACCAAACTCAGTTGTTAAGGAAACAAAACAGAGAGGACAAACCCAAAAATATAATTATGTCTGGGTTGAATTCACCTCAAATATTGTATTCATTTCTGGTGTTTAATACCAAAAAAAAAAAGGATGTCATTTATTAAAAAAAAAAAAAAAAAGAGAGAGAGAGAGAGAGAGATGTAGTATGTTGTTTAAGGGGAAATTGAAAAGACCCTTAGTTTGCATTAAGGACCATAAAAGAATGGAGGGCATAAAGGTGAAAAGTGCAGATATAGTCATTATTTCTAACATCACAAGGACACAGAGACATACAATGAATGTAATGGCCAAATACAAGACCAAGTGAAGGAAGTCCTTTTTTCCACACAACATGAAACTAAATTGAGGAACTCACTGATGCAGGGTATGGTAGAGGGCAAAACACCAAAAAAGTCTGAAAAGGATTATAGGCCCTCATGTAGGTCCACTGGTAGGCTTTAAAATTTATGATCTAGATGCAACACTGAGCTCACAAATTCCCTCATCCAGAGCTGGGTAGATAAACAAGGCAGAGGGACAATATGTACCTCTTGTCATCCCTACCCTCTCAAGTAGTCATTGGAGTTTCCATCATGGGACTTAACTAGATGCACTTGGCTGTGGTGGAACTGAGTGCAGCTGAAGTACTACAGTGTTGTGATATAAATCAGCAGTCTCTTAATGCTGGAAAAGTCTCCTTGACAAATCACTGCTCCCTCCAGCACCTCTGTGCCTGTCAATTCTACCTGAATAATGAGGACTTCAGAAAAAAGAAAGTGTGGGTGACATCAGGCTGACACCTATGTACTCTTCCCATGGTCTGGGATCTCCCTGATGTGACAGAGAGATACTCCCAATGATGTTTGTTTTGTGTCCAAAGAGGGAGTTTCAAGCAGAAGATTTGCCAGTCCATTACTCTCTCCCAGTCACTATGCCCTTTTCAGACTAGGTGTCCAAGTGCACAATGCCAGAGCTTACCTTATGGATTCTGAATTTTCATTTTAATTTTCAGAAATCATATAATATTATAAAGAAGAACTACTGGCTTTTTGGCTTTATTTTACCACTAGAAACAAAACCAGACAGTAAAGCCAGCCATGGCTCCCCTCAGACCACTCCTGAAATGCCTAAAGATGAGCACATCCAACTAGCTCAGCTGTGTTGGAACTCCTGGCCAAAGAGAACTATTTATTATAGGGTGTGATTGTCAAGTTACTTGCTCCAGTGGCTCCACTCTGCAGTGTGGAAAAACCGGGTGGTCCTTGAGGCCAACGTGAGTGCTCTGCACCTGGGGCTGCAGAAAGTATTAACAAGTAAAGCATACACAGGGCTGGCTTGATGGACTGTGACCAGTTGGTCCAAAGTTGTGGGAACCACCGAATGAACTGTAATCCTTAAGGGGCCAGAGTCCGTTCTCATGTATTCAGAAAGAGACCCATAATTATAACAGCTGAAACCAGATCAGGCACCAGAGCTGGACAAGGGACAAAACATTAAGTTGTTTCATTTCATTCTGACCTCTTTTTATGGCAATAACTGCTAAAAGGAAAACAAATGTTCGTAGAGATCTGCTTTGTTCTGCCTTTACATGTGGAGCACACAAGGGGCCTTTTCATGCAGAAAAATGCATAAATCACTCTCCTAGTTTTACTTATGGGAATGCAGCATTTTCTTATTAGAGAAATACAGCCAGTAACGAGATGCACAGACATCCGACGAAGGAGAATAAGGATTTCAGAAAAAATAAAGGAGATACGATTTAGATATTAGCCAAAATGAAGCAGGAAGCTCACGAGGAAATGTGATTACAGGGATTATGTAGAGAAAGCATTTCGTGTATGCATACAGGGCCAGATTCTCAGCAGCTCTTAGCAGATACAGCTTATTTATTCTCTTTCAGAAAAAAGACAACAATAAGTCAGTTCTGTGATTGCCTTGGGATCATTTAATTACTAGCTGCTTCTATGCCTCTATTCCTCCTTTTCTTGTGTGCAGCTTTACTCATCATAAAAATTTTTTATTGCTTTTTACAGAGTGAGTTTCAGTCGGATCAGTTAACCATCAGACACCCTGGGTGATGCAAAAACACTAATGCTGATGCAGAAAGGTAGGTGGAACACCTGGAAACTGTGAGAGAGAAGATGGAAGCAGACCACAGCTAGGCCAATAATATAAGGGCCTTCCAATATTCAGCAGCTGGAGATACAGTGCTTTGGATATAACAGTTTGAGCAAGAAAACAACCACAGGAAAAAAATGAAAACAGATTATCCTAAGGTACAATCAAAGTAGTATGACAATGTCATATCATATCTGTATCATCCCAATTAAGAGAACTAGATGTTTGCTTCCAATCAGACAGCAACTATGTCAGACATGACATAGTGAGTAACTGCAGAGCAAATCTTCATGTATATGATTTTTATTCCAAAAACTTTGAAAGCAGTTTTGTTATAGCTGATCAAAACATAAAACTTTCATTAATAGAATTAAACTGTGCTTGTTTCAAAGGGAATTAAAAGTTTTTTTCAGAATCAGTAAAATACCAGTATGTTAGAAAGAACAATATTTGTAATAAGCTTTCAGTTTGTTAAAACAAATACTATAAAATGTGATTGTATAGTAAGAAAGTATGTATAATGTGATGTTGCGGAAAAAATTGCTCTAAAACCAGCTCATGTTTCACCAAACAATTGTTAGAAATGCTTGGCTTGTTGGAAATCGTTCCAGCTTCACTAATCAATGAGGAAGCTGAAAAATGCTAATTTCTGGTAGATGACACCCACTATGACTCTTTCACAGCACTCTCTTTTGTAACCTTTAAGTATTTCTTGTAAATCTTTTAGGAAGGAATTATAGTTTTATATAGTATTTGCAGCTGACCTAAATGCTTCAGTATAGATCTATGATAAAGTTGCTTACAAACTACTGTACAACAAAACTACCACCATGACATCTTAGCAGAGGATTTATAAAAAAACATTCTGCAAAATAATCATATGTCTTTTGCTCACAGGAAGTGTTTTCCCTCACTAAGGCTCATGCAGCACATTTGGTATAGAAATAAGAGAGAAGCATTTTCAAAAAACGATGGTAGATCCATCATATGTAGTGAACTGCTTATGAGTGCCAAATTTTCATATGGACATATTCATCACAGAATCTGTTTGGGAAAACTCTTCAGGAGCATTTGTGAATGCTCTTTCTCCAAAGGGTGAAGCCTCTAGGCCCTGCCTGTTCTACACCTTTTTACTGGTTGATAGCATGTCTGAGTTGCAATATGTTATGTGCTCATATCTACACTGTTAAGACTCATGAAATAACTACATCAGACAGTTACAATTTGCCTGTGCCAAAGACCTGAAGAGGTACTTTGATTATGTCCCTTAGGCAGGCCGTAACCCTTATTTCCTCAAGTAGAACAGTCTACTCACTGTGACTACCGTATAAACATTTTGGCTGGTCCTTCACTGCTCTAGCTCCCCCAAATGCAGGAAAACATCCCAGAAGAATAATTTTGTCTAAATAGTGTATGTAAACACCCTTTGGAGAAGAGTACAAAGGGAGCTATCCAGATTCTCTGTAAGGCTATGATACTAACATGGTAAGGGAGTGGATCAGTGTAGACTCACCTCCTGATAGTTTATATGTTGTTCTGCGGAAGAGACCAGTGTATGAAAGCACAGATGACATCACTGTCCATGCCACTGAACCTCTAAGTGAGCTGCATAGCTCCAGGGGTTATGTGTGTGTGCTCTATGCATCAGCTGTGCAGTCCCACAAATATCTTGAAGATCATATTGCTCCCAAGAACTAACTTTCTATTGGTATAGTTGTTCTATGGACACAGGTGTTTTAAAATTCATTCTGCTCCCTAGAGAGGTACCAGAGGGGTCTCTTTGGGGAATGCTAACTATCTTTGTCTGTCCAGTGTCAATCACTTAACATTTTCAAAAGACCTTGGAGGTGACCAGACCAATCTCCACTGAGTCTGCAGGACAAACTGTGCTGCAAATTAAGCCATGTTTAACTATTCCTTAGGGAAGAATAGGCCATTACTTCCAAGAAAAAGGTTTTAAGTTTTATATGAGTTGCTCATCAACCTTAACTGCTCCTGAGGATGAACTGTGTAAATGGGATACTTACCTGATTGGAAGTCCTGTATGGACACCACTCAGGGTGGCTGCTGTGTAAAACAAGGAAAGTGAGGAAGAAAGCCATGATCTGGCCATTATATTTTTGGAGGCGGGTCCTATCTGTCTGCAAAGAATTGAATAGAAAATCTTGTAGCCTGAGTGAGCCCTAAAATAAAATTAACATATTCCACATGCACAGAGGAAAAGCGAAAAGCATTGCTATATAAAGGATGATTTGCATTCAGATTCAATTAGTATTCCAACCAATATGTGGCATTCCACCTCATAATGGCAGTCCTAAAGATTTAAAATAAGTTTACCATCAAATAATACACCAAAGCTTTAAATTACTCATGTTGTGGTAGTTTGAACATGCATCCTTCTGTATATGGGCTTGATCAAAACTGGCAAGCAGAACACCAAGAGCACTGTCAATTTAACTCTATGGGTGGAGAGGAATGTATGGAACATAAATGAGAAGAAGCAGTACGTGAGGGATTCTTGCCATCTATTGGCTGATGTGGTGGTTGATGTGTACTTCAGATAGACACCTCACCCATGAAGCGATCCTGTAATCAGATGCAGGAAATGCATCATTTTCAGGCCTCGTGTCTGCTCTCCCTCAGGATAAAGCCCTCTGGGAAAGCATGGATTAAATAATAATGGATGGCACTTGCTGAAGCCAAACCTTGCTATTTGTAGCTTTCTTCATCCCTAGGAAAGGAAAATCTCTGCAGGTGCCACAGACAGACACCTCAGTGAGGCAAATGCCGTGGTTTTAATGCAATCTACAGGAATGTTTGCTCACCATACCCATAGCTCAGTTTGGCTAAAAGCTGTAACTCAGTTTTTTTCTTACAGTTACCTGGTGGGATGGAAGAAAGTTGACATCTGGACACTTTCACATGTGTTTTCTAATCATCTCTGAGCATGCAAGTAGGAAGCTACTGATCCACTGGGTTTGAAACCAAGTGCATGGTACTACACTTGTAGTAGAGGTAAATCACTGTTCTCCAATAGGTATCAGGGAGTTGTGACTCTCTAGGAGCACTCACTTGGGCATTTCATACAACAAAAATTAACAACCACGCATTTTCCTGAATACGGAATTAAGTGTTGCAGATGTTAATACATGGAAAATATCTGTGCACAAATACACATGTGTATATATGCAGATTATATATATCTGTGCATACACATATGTTTTCCTACCATGAAAACAACTGACTCCTTTAATAAACTGCTTTCATTCTGAGATCATAATCACTCTTGCATGCATATGTGCACACACACAAAGGGATGGAGACAACTGGATCTCTAAATAGAAACGTACACGTTCTGGCTGTTTTTGGCTTTGCTTTTCTCTCCAAGCCTTCCAGGCAAATGGCAGCAAGGCTCTGACTCTTTCCAAGCGATCCTCCTGAGGCTTGTTTGCCTGAGTTCAGGCCTTTCACAGGGAGCACATTGAGCTGAGCTACCTAAAAATCTGCCCTGAGTCCTTTCTGGCATCCATGCTGGGTATGTGAGCAAGATTATGTTACCTTCTTGAGGTAGACTTATGTCATGTATTTAAGGGATATCAATAGTGCATGTGAGGTGTGCAGACTCCTGCAAGCAAAAGGATTGCATTGTGACATGAAAAGTGATAGGAAGCACCAGCCTCAGGTTTCCTCAGCCCCAGTGAGCAGTTTAACACGGCTTCATGATGCATGTCTCTTCTCCTGCCATGCCCGTAGGACATGCTGTGCGTCTTTATTCCTTGTGCATACTACATCGCCTCATCTGTAATTATAAATATATGTTTAGTGTCACTTCAAAGCCTACCCTTGACAGGGGTGTTCCCTTTTCAGGGATTTTGAATCTCTGACATTCTTTCTTCAGAAACTCTGAACCAGGGTGTGATAGCCTCCTGCTGACTGTTACCTGTGTTCAAAGGGACTGTCAGAGAAAACCCATTGCAATGCAGGGAGAAAATTGACTTTTTGTAACCCATTGAACAGACATTGGCTTCTATAACAAGAGGCCATTTTCTATGCTTGGCTGTTTTTAACATGAAAGGTATTTATTGATGAGTATGGAAAGTGGATTTGTCAGACGTGAAAAGGTTAGCAGTAGTTCAGACTTTCTGTCAGGTATGTTTGATGAACAAAAAATCCCTCCTCCTGGCTGTGCTTGTTCATGATATATATTTTATACAGTTTAGACGTGGAAGTTGGAACTTGGCTAACCCATTTATTCTTTTTGTGGCATTTTCCTGCAAACTGGCCACTTTTTTTAGAAGTATCCATCTGTCAGTTTATTATATTATTATATTACAGTACCATCTAGAGGTCCCAAATGGGATCAGGGCTTTGCATGGTAGGTGTAACATGCAGTTGTCACCGGGGAGAAAAAGTATACAACCTGATTAGAGAAAAAAAAAATTACTGTTCCTATCTCATAAATTACACAACTGATCCTATTGTATAAATTTGGCATACAGCAAGATACATACAGTCAATTAATGAATACAGACCTGCCAGGTCTGTCATTTTGAATAAGACTGTATTGTTTTTAAAAACAACCCACTGCCCTATATAGATTTCACCAGGAATCTACTGGATTTCTGGCTGCCTGGCAGCCATCAAGAACTCCCAGACAAAAAGGCTGTTGTGCCGATCAGCACTTCTCAGACACATCCAGTTACTTCCTTTGGACTGGCCAAGAGGTATGGAAATAAGAGAAAGAGTTGGGATGTGAAGAGGGTCTGCTGAGTGTTAATCACAAGGGTCTCCTGGTGCCTTACTGTTCATTGGTCATGAAAATGAGAAAAACATTGACTGGCAAACTTTCATCCACTTTTTAAGGGATTCATATTTCTGAAAGGCTTTTCGTCGCATAGAATTTATGAAGATATTTCTGTGAGGGTAAGTTTCTAGACCTTTAGCCCATGACCTAAAGAAAGTCTTTTTATAGACTTGCTATGAAAATCTCATAGTGTAGTGTCACTGAAGGCGGCAGTACTACAAACCTGAATTCATGGCAAATTTGGACCACGATTTAGAATTACTATTTGGAGATAGAAACCATAAGCAATTTGAAATATCTTTACTCAGACAGGTGAGCATTATCCTCCCAGAAGGCAGCAAGGCAGTAGTTGATCCTGATCAATGTAATTGAATGCAATAAATTTGTACAAATGAACAGATCCAAATCACCTAATTTAGGTACAACACTTAACTACAAGCCCCTTTAGCTACAGGGAGAAGACCTGATGTGTCTAAATGAGTCAGATAGACCAAACGTACAGTTAAAAAATGGAGGTAGGAATCTCTAAATGGCAACTCAGAAAGCTGATGTGTTGTGTGGGAACTGTGAAGGGCCAAATTACAAAACATGCTAGATGCATAACAGCAGAATAGCTGAAAACTCTTCCTGCTTCAGGACAGCAGATGCTTTCTTTCACCTGGGAATTAGAATGCTTTGCTGAGATTATGGGTGAAGAGGGATGTCAGCATTAAAAAAAAAAAAAAAAGTATAAAAACAGAGAAATCATTAAATCTTAGTGTTAGGGCATGTGCATAGAAAGCAAAACATCCCTAGGATATTACCAAAGTGAAGAGTCATGACTCTACACCCTAGATCCTACCTCCAGTCTGTCAGGCATTCATATCAATGCCACATTCCTCCCTTTTCCTTCTGAGAAGTTAGCATGCTACATGGCTGGGAATGCAAAGTCACAAGGCCAGGAAGGATGGCAAGGAAAGACAGTCCCTCACAAAAGGCAGAATGCTCAGCTGGGAGGGCAGGCCCGCATCCTGCCCCTTGCTCCTTCCTTTCCCTTTGTTTCTGGCCCTTTTTTCTGTTCTGTTAGCATATACAGAGTATGACAGCATCATTTGATGCACAGCATGCAGGTGTCCTGAGGGTCACTTTGTCTTAACTGGTATTACCTGAGTCTAGAAAGAATTGTGAATGTTCACCTCTTCTGTTACCAGATGCTTGCATATGCAACCTTCCTGAACCACGTCTTGGCCAAGGAAAAGTGTTTTCTGGAGTTATTTTGTAAATGAGGGTGTTTGGTAATCTGAGATCTACTAAATGGGTTACATTTCATTTCATTTCTGTGTATGTGCTAATAAGGCAACCAAGGTCTCTTACATATTTTTGATCAGCCGTCATTCATCCATCGAGGATGCTAAGTCAAGCTTTGAGCAGGAAATCTGTTCCTTCTGCTATTGCACATCAGGGCCATCTAAGAGTCACTATATTGGCATACGTTTAAGGAATGTTGCACAGCTACATGACTATTCTTTTCTCTGGACTGGGGTGAACTCAGAGAGCATGGAACAAGTTGGGTAGGGACTGCCAGCATGAGAGATGAGAAAGGACAACAGATCCTCCATGCTGGACTCAGCTCTGATCTCGTAAGATCTGTGAAAAACTTGTGTGAGCTTTGTTGTTTAAAGGTTGTTTCTCTAAAGAGGGATGGGAAGAAAGACTGCTGAGGTGAAATCTCATAGTACTCTGACAAATAAGGCTTCAGAAATGAAACTATGACCCAAAAAATATTAGATGCTGTGATTAATTTTTTATAGGCAATGAGACTGATCTGCAGGAAAGCGATCCCTTACAATTCCTATGGCTCAACACCACAGATACTGTATTTTGATGTATCTATCTTTAATGAGAGAAGAGTGGCGTTGGACACTCATGACCTTTGTAACTCTGGACCTAAGGTCCTAAGAGCTCTCTGTAGCTGGGCTACAGTGCAGTTAGCTCTACTCAAATTGCCTGTAAGAGCAAATTCCGGTAGCTGGCTTTCTGCCATTGTACCTGTCCCAGTGGAGGCTAAATATTGTGTTGTATGACTGACCTACATATCATTACTGAAGAGAAATGTTCCCTGCCGCAGTTTCTGCCCGGTGCTATAGAGCTCTGATTGGACAGATGAATGATGGCAAATGCACTCCTAATAAAGCCAATGCCATTAAGTTAGAAAATGAGTCTGCTGTCATGTATGAGTGGTGGCAGAAGCATTTCTAGCTTAACAAGGTCTGACAAGACCTCCTCAACATGCTCAAATGAAATCAATGTCAACACCTAATCAGTTAAGCAGGTAATGGATTATTTAAAAAAATTTAAACTGTAGCTGCATTTAGAAAGAAGGAACACATAACTCCTACAGATAATGTAACATATTTTAACAATTGTCATATTTACCAGGTTCAAGGAGAAGCTGCTTTAACCTGAAAAGCTGAGATGTGTACAGCGGCATAGTGGCAGAATGTAGGACACGTCATGAATCTATGGACAAAGGAATTTGCAAGCTTTATCAGTCACTGCCTGGGTTTGCATAACAGGTCAGCTCAATGAAATATATATGAACAGCATCTGTTTCTGCTTTTAAGATCACAGCATGCAATGTGAACCATCACCCACTGGATAGAAACTGGGTGATATGAAGAGAATCCAGCACTTTAATGAGCAACAGAGAAAGTATTTGCTGCCATTGCTGGGAAGCTAGGGAAAGAAGCAGAAAGGAGTGTGGACAAATGGACTGAACTTGAGGGTCCTTAGACTCTCATGAATTAACTAGAGAAGTTAGAATCATAGCTAACTATCTCAGATAGGGACTGGCTAGCACTCCTACACATGAATGGTTACTACAATGGATTAGAATAAATCTCCTGCCTTGGGGTCTAGTCATTGCTTAGCCCACAGAAGTGAGACAGGTATTTGCAAGGCACTGACACATGAGGGTTCTCATGCCTCTTTCTGCAACACCTGCAATGTGTCGGTGGCCAGGCCAGGCCAGCGGACTGGATGGCTTAGGCTGATATGGTGCGCCTATTCCTGTGTTCCTTAGGAAAAAGTGCTTTAGAAAACAGCCTTGGCAGTCACCACTTAGGCAGACGAGCTGCTGATGCTTCTCACCTGAGAAAACTGGCAATGTTCTGTACTGCACTGCATTCAGTTCCTAATCCTTTCTTCACTCTCTGTCCCAAGGCTGCCCCTGTCATTCCTCTCCAGTTCCCATCACTGCAGTGCTGGCAACAGGTCTTTTCCCCCAGTGCTCCCTACTGCCTCTGTTACAACTATCTCGTGTCTCATCACTGGACCAGAAAACCCATGGTTGCACCCCCACCCTGGTTTAAATAAGGAGCAGCTCCAAGGTGATTCAGTAGATAACCACAACACTGGAGGAGTTGAAATGAGAACAACTGGGGGACTCTCATATTTTTATTTTTTTGCTACTGCTACCGAGACCCACCGGAGACACGCTGGGAGGGTGAAATGCGCGAGCCTGAGGCCATCACGGGCGGGGTCCCCTACAGTTATTAATCTGATGTGTCTAAGTCACACCGGGACCAAGAGCTTGGAACTTCAAGCGTCTTACGGTATCATTATGCGTATAAAAGTTGGGGTTTATTAATAGAGCGGGAGAATGGGAACCGCGAGAATTTTTCCTCTCTAAAATGCCACTAAAAATCAGTCCTCAGTCGTCCGTCTTATTAGCGCCTGGCAAGTCAGTGAGAAATAACTCGGACTCGCAGCGCCTGGAGCAGGGCCGGTGGCCCGGCGATGTCCCCAGCGGCCAGCAGGTGGCGCCGCGGGCTCAGCCTGGGCCGGCCCTGCCGCCTGCGCCGCCGTGGCGGCAAAGGAGGAGGAGGAGGAGCGGGCATCGACCCGTGCACCCACCCTGCCGCAGAGGCAGCCGCACTGCCGCAGGGACTGCCACCGACCCGACTGCAGGGACAGCCGCCCTGCCGCAGGGACAGCCACCGACCCGACTGCAGGGACAGCCGGCCGGCTGCACAGCCGCTGTGGTCGAGGCTGAAGTGGCTTTGGGGGTTGATTGCCCTCGTTAGCACGCGGGCAGAAGTGGAGAAGGGGGCTAAACCCCAGCTTTAGGTGACACTGGCCGCTCCTGACAGCGTGGGGTGGAAGTCAGAGCAGCTGCACAAGGGTCACGTTAGAGGGGATATTGGCCAGTCTGAGCTGTAACCGTGGTGGATGGACTGTTATATTTTATGGAAGCTGAAGAAATTAAATGTTTTTTGGGCAGATGATAGAGAGTGAAGCACGTGCCACCAAGCAGGTGCTAGAGGAGAAGAAATTAATTCTTGGTATAAGTGATGACGATTCTGTTGCAATATGAAGTTCAGAACCGATGTCTCCACTGTGACATGCAGCTTGAACCAAATTAAAGGTCTGGTTTACTTTGCTTTTGATGCCTACATTTCATAGGTGTTAAGATCGATCCAAATCCTCTGCAGGCACTCTGCTTCTCATGACCTCTTCTTTCTAACCTGTGATTCCTGATTACCTCAGATGGGGTAGGTCTTCCAAGTGAGAGGAGAGGTACTCATCATACATCAGAACTCATCCCTTTGAGAGCGGTCCAAACTATTGTGCTGACCACCTCATACTTCTACGATGGTGCTGCCTGTGTTTTTAAAGCTAGCGCCTGCAGCTGGAAGAGGTGAGCCCGGCTCTGTCTACTGCCTTTGCCTTCTTTATGGTGTGTGGCTAAACGGGGAACACTCCACTCAATACCAATCCAGTTGCCACTGTTCCAGTTTTTTGAGCTCCTCTTTCTCAAGAAGTTTGTCTCCTTCCCTTCTGTTCTGAGATGACTGGAGGGCTTCTTGCAGCCTACTTTAAATGGGATGTTAAGAGCCACTTCATTTTGAAATCAGTACATTAAGAGATAAACCACCAATGTTGGAAGGAATAGGGTGAGATACTCACCAAACAAAAATATTCAATACAGGTCTTGTCAAGAATATTTTCTCTTCCTTCCTCAGGAAGCTGGCATTTTTGAATAGATGATTCTCTATTTTCATATGGGAAAATATTTTTGTTATGAATTCCTCTTAGTTTTGACCAGAACTGGAGTTTTCTACCTCTAGGTTGCTCTTCTGACTATATACAACCAGTCAAGGATGTGTATCCAACCCAGATCTTGTCCTAGAAGCTCCAAGGGTCTTCTCCCTGAGATGACATTATTCATGTGAGGGGAAAGTGCTGAAATCATCGAAGAAAAACAATGAACAGGAGTGGTTCAGGGCAAGACAATTCATTCAGTGAACAAGCTACTCCTTGCTTGAGTTCAAACTGTTCCAGGGGGAAAAAAAATGGTGAAAAAAAGAAAAAAGCACTTGGCTGGAAGTGCACTAAATTAATTATTCCACATGAGAAGGTTCCCTAACTGCCATCATCCTTCCTGGACACTCCTCATACCCAGGGCCAAAATTTAGTCTTTATTTCATACCATATGTGCTGTAAACTCATCACTTCGGGGAAGCATTGGGCCTATTTTACGTGTGCGAACTGATTGCACCAGGGCTGTCAAGAAAAAATCATGATGAGGAAAATTAATCATTCATTTTCATATGTAATCATAAAACCGGATGTTGAAACAGGTACAATGACTATATATGGATTTTATTAGATTGTTCCATAGTGAAATCTTACCTGGAAATGAATTTTAAATTCCCAAGAGCATGCATGAAGTTGGAAAAGTACCTGAATGGCTCTGAAAAAAAGCATCAAGGTTATTGGTAGTGTATCAAATCAAGAAAGAAATACTTAGTGAGAGCAGTATTTTACATCAACTTTGACATCTTCATTAACAACCAGAGGAAATACAATACATATCACTGACACTGTCAAGTAACACTGGGTTAGGAAATATTGCTGAATTGAGAATGAAGCAGAGGAATCCAGAGACATTAAAATATGGGTAGAAATTATGTTTGAGAATATGAATACTTGTTCAAATATGACTTCGATGAAAAAAGTACAACATAAAGATGTCTATGGAAATTAATTAATGCACAGTAAAAATCAGGCAAGTCAGTGAATATCAGAGTGGATATCCCTCTTCACTGCAATGCTGTGTCAGTCCAAGGTATGGTAACTGATCTACATTTGTTTATGTCATAGAGTTGAAACAGCTCTCGTGTGATCCCATTCCACTGCCGTGTGTTGTTAAATTCAAGACAGTATTATTTGAACAGTAGGGACAAACTGGCAAAACTTTTCAGAAGACCAACAGAAGCAATCTGAGATTTGACAGAAAAGAGATAGGTATGTATATGTAAAACACTGCGTGAAATGTAAGATGTATTTAAGGGGTTTTGTCCTTTGACGTGTACAAATCAGGATGTGTGACTTTTCCCTAGTAAAGGCAGAGAACTGTAAAATATCACCCTGTGCACATAGAACAGATGCCTTGATGGTTCTAAAGACAGTGCCAACAAGACTCACAATCCAAGCACTGGACACTATTTTTTCTATAGCTCCTAATGGGTGCCTCCTGCCTAATTTTGGAGGTGTACTGCTCTGTCACTGATGACACTGAAAAGTAAAGTATAAGCTTAAAGCAGGGGACTTTAATCTGTGAATTCCATGCAATAAGATGAGAGTGGCAAAACAGTATTTCCCCTGAAGCCCGTATTTATTTCCAGGAGAAATTAACCTATCACTAGATAAAAGGAAATGAGCACCTTTTAGAGACCATGTGCATCCCCTGCAAGATTTTGTCTTCACAGAACCAGTAACTGACTGACAGCATTTGGCCAGTGAAACTCTGCCACAATAACCCTTTCCTTGGTGATGTGTTTGGGAATTCTGGAAGAATGGTTCTGATGAAATGTTTACTGTACACTACTTTATGTCCTATGAGATGACAAAACCTGCACTATTACCATACTTTGACAGAGAATGCTGATGGTAGGGAAAAGAAAAATACAGGTTTATGTCTTTGCAGTATGAGAAAACAAAGCTGTGTAATCGATAGCAGCATTCTTCAGAGGTCACAGTAGTGCCAGTCTCAGTGGAGGAAGCTACAGTTCACAGGTAAATCCTTTGTGCAGGATATGATAAAATGTGTCAGTGGCAGTTCCACCTGTGTTTCTCAGATGCTCGGGAAATTTATAATGCTCTTTCAGCTGAGAGTTTTGATCTAAAATGAGTCTTAAAAGATGTTTGAGTTAACATTGGACTGTCAGTAATTTGGACTTCTAGGCTTGTTAGCCAGTTTCCTGTCACAGATTGCTCACCTGGAAGATGCTCATGCTGCTTTTAGTTGCAGGTGCTTGTAGCTGTACCAGTATCCTCAAGCATACAGGTCATGCAGGGTGTTCCTCATGCTGATGTTCACTCTGTAATGGACAGTCAAATTAGCATACTCATCTGTTTTGAGGCATTGGGTGTGGGTTCCAAGTAATACACTGTCCGGAAGGAAGGGAGGNCATTGTCATTTAAATGCCTGGATCTGGTTTAAAAAAAAAAACACCAAACCCCTGCACTGGCAAATCCATCATTTCAGCACAACCACAGATGAAAAGCAACATTGCCTTCCACCCCATATTTATATTGGATAAAACTTATTTGTTTGCAAATGACAGAGGAAAATTGATGAAATACCCATGTCACTGATCTGCTTGTATGCAAAGCAGTGATTTTGTTTCTGATTTAATGTAACCAGATACTAGATACAGTTGCCACAAAGTTAAAAGGCAAGATTAATTGCTATTAAGCCATAAATAAATGCCAGGCTCTATCAGCTCTATCTGGCTTCTGTTCTCACTGTCTGCCCTCCAGCCTTCCCCAGCCAGTACTGCTGTACCAGCTGGAGATGTCAGTGCTGGTGGTTTACACCTGAGTAGGAAGCACTGGGACCAGCAACCACAGGTTTGTAAGTCTGTATTTAGGAAATACACACAAATGTTGTACAAACTCTTCCGACCTGCCCGGTTTTATTCACTCCTTGGACAGTAGGAATTTGCAAGAAATGATGGAACATAATAATGCCAATGTCTCTTCTTGACACACATGGACACAAGCAAATTCTGTGGATGAAACGTCAGTGAGCACTGGTGGCCGTGGGTCCATGGCCTGACATTGGTGGATCAAACCCAGCCACTCATTTGCACCAACATGTTGTCTTGTTTCACCTTCTCACTGGGCTCCAATTGCACACTCAGTCTGACACCAATTGCTGGGTCACTAACTGTGCTGTGGTGCTGACTCACTGACACCATTTCATTTCTGCATGACACAACAGAGCAGGCCTTGGAGATTCCTTTATAATGCCACAGATAGACATAAACAGATGCTCAAAACAGATGTAATCAAACACAGATGTGATCTGAAGATTCCCAGGCAGGCTCTGGGGTCCAGCCAAACTACACGTAGCACAGACTGACAGCAAGCTGGAAATGTGTCAAAGGGCTCACCTTTCCCTCCTGCTGATGCTGGCTAAGAAGAGAGAGATAGGTATGGCAGATACGAACATGCATCAGCTGCTGGGGGGCACCCAGGAGTGGCCAAGCTGCAGGAGGGGCCCCATCATCCTCCATGTAGTGCCTGTCCCTGCCTGGTGCTGGGTGCAAGGCTGCAGGCATTGTTGTCCTTGGAACATCTTGTAGTATATGATCTGGTCAGAGTCAGCTGTCCATGTTACTAGAATCTACTCAACAGCCTGCTCTTCTAAAGAGACTGTGTCCAGAGACTCTGAGCTTTCCCTTTCAGTGGAGGGTGAGTGGCAAGGGGTGGATGAGTTTTCTGTAACTGGTGGAGGGCATTAAAGCTTATCCTGGAGTACATTCATTGAGGAGATTACAGAGTGAGGAAAGTAGGTGAGTTAGTGCCAGAAATGAGGAATGGGGAGAGTGTGTCTTTCTTTTTGTGTCATCCCTCCATCTGGTTCTGCTGTTGGGGTTCCCTTGATTCCCTCCATTTCCTTCTCACAAAAAAAAACACATTTGCTGGAGAATTATGGGGAAGACAGGTCAGAAGGTTTGCATAAGATGGTGCTACCTACAGCAAGTCACAAACCGGAGACGAGTACTTGTTCAGGGCCAGGACAGCTGGATCCATTACAAGGAAATTTTTACTTAAGAATTTCTTCATCTAGGATGCTAGAATATGAGGATGGAAAAAATCCTCGAGACCCAGTTATCTAAGCAAATGCGATGTGCATTTCTGTGAGAGAGAATTAATCACTTCTTAAATTGACTCATGTTATGGGCTTGATCCAAAGTTCATGGAAAAACTCTGACTGACTTCACAGCTCCTTGGGGTGTAGGTGGGAACTTTGCCACTGTCTTCAAAAAGAACAGGGCCAGGCTTTAGCTCTTGGCTGAAAAACAAAACAAGGAAAAGACACAAATCTTTTTCAAAAGCTTTAGAAAGAATTTATTATTTGAATTTCTGTAGCTATACTGTTATTAATAACATTAAATACCCATGAATATATGTTTTAAGGCATATTGTATCTAAATAGAAATTGTACATGTATCTGCTTACATGTTTGTTGTACACAAATAACTTAATAGGAAAAATAACCATAAAGACAGTGTAGATTGAAAGTAACATGTTAAATAACACCTTTGACTCCTTCAGAATTAAGATCAACAGTTTTCTGGTTAGTGCAGATGACCCCTTTTCTGAATAGCTGTTTTATTTAGCGTTTCTCACAAAAATAAGCTGGGTGTCAGTAAATACGATTTCTACACACCAGGCAGGTGGAGATTTTTCAAAAGCTTATCCTAATAAATTTTAAGACAATATGAAAAGGATTAATGGGAAGCATAAAATATCCATTTGTCAAAGTCTGTATTGCCTGCAGAAAAAGAAATCAGAATTTTGACAACTTTTCTATGTAAAAACCTCTTAAGATATTGAAATAGTTGAAAAGTTTTGGAGAGGTCTTTTGGAATGGAGTAGTCATTTAAATTTAGATTTAGATTAATATGCAGTGCATGCATACAGTAATATTTTTAGAAAGAGGCTGAGATTATGTTCACAATTATGTGAACAAAGAAAAAAATAGATCGAGATTAGCAGCACTTTCTGAGATTTTCTTCTATGTCCCGTTTCTTTAACTTCTTTTAGATTTTCCATCTCTATAAATAGGTGACGCCAAACTAAACTCGCTTTGACCCGAACTGCCCTTGTCACCAAAACTGTCCTCGGGTAAAACTGACTTTCACCGGCTCCACATTCATCTAGGGTTGATTTGAGCATGTGGTTTGCGTCCAAGAATGCCCTGTAAATATAAACAACTATTACGACTCGACTACATTTAATGACAAAAATGTGCTAATGCCGTGCCGACGATATTCGCCGCTGAATTACATTCCTTATAAGGGCGATGCTGCTCGACCCGGCCGGGCGGCCCAGCCGAGAGGCGTCCCCTCCCACCCTACCCTCGCCACCCTCTCATCTTCACCCCGAGTGCAATACCCTAAAGCAGCAGCGTGTGCCCCTACCCTCCGAGGCGGGCCCGTCACAGCCCCTGCAGGGAAGCAGCTCACCGATGGTGCCTCGCGGTCGGTAACGCGAAACACCGGGAGACGTGAGAGCGAACCCACCTCTCCACCTAAAACTCTTGCTCCTCCGAGAGACGAAGAGGTTGTTTTTTCGGTTTTGTTTTTAAATAAATAAATAAAAAACCCAAACAGAAAACCAACCAAACAAAACCCCAACCCAAACCAAACAAACCTCCAGCCCCACGCCGCCGCGGGACCGAGAAGGGCAGCTCCGCCGGGACCCCAGCACTCGTCCGGCGGCGATGGGAGACGGGAAGACTCGGGGGCAGCGCCCACGCGTGTGCTGAGGACTCGACCCTTTCCTTCCCTGGCCCAGCTCGCGGGGCAGAGCGAGGTGCGGGGGTGTGCTCCCCGGGGCTTTCGGTGTCGGCGGCCGGGGCTCCGCTTGGCAGCCCGCCCCCGAGGCCCGAGCCGGGGCACGGAGGGGCTGGAGAGGGCCCTCCGTCCCGCCCACCTCCCGAGGCCGCTGCGATGGAAGCACCTGCCCCGCCGAGGAACTGCTTTTAATTAGGCGCGGTAATAACCTCCTCGGCCGCGGGAGGCGAGTCAAGTGCTTTTGCACTCCGGGCCGTGATCCTGCCTTCACTGACAACTTTGCCCGAGTCGCTGGATCCCTGTTAAAGTTGCGGCAACAGGAGGCTTAAAACAGCCCCCCGAGCCCCGGCCGCCGGAGGGGCTCCCGCCGCCTCAGCGAACCCCGCGGGTCCCACCGCAGCGGGCTGCGGCATCGCGGGGCGGCGGGCGGCCCCCAGCGCCCCGGCACCGCTTCTGCCTCTCACACGTCCCAAAATGTCAGAGAGGTTTTGTTCGCCAGTGTTCACGTTTCGAGGGAAAATGCCACTTTTCCCGGCGTTAACAGTTCCTTCCTCCGCCTTTGCGTCTTACCTGCTGGAAAAAGAAAAATGCCAGCGAGGCCCCTGGCAGACGGGTGGGTTACCACAAGGCCGCCGCCGTGGCTCTGGGCTGATGATGTCCCCTCGAGGGGAGCCCCCTGGTGCACCCGCCGCTGCCCCCCGCCCCAAACCCGCCTCTGGCCCAGGCACGTCGACCCTCGCCTGGACACGAAGCGTATAGATAGAGCTTGTCTCTGCTGCTTACACAGCAGACAAGTCGTTTCGGGAGGTGCCCAGGGCTTGAGGAGTGAGGGAAGAATCTGCACACCGAGGCGGGTTAAGCGGGGGCACAGCAGCTGCCGGGACCTGCCCCCGTCAACATCAAAATGGCACGCGGGGCTTTGTTAGCTCAATTGGCCCCTCTGAGGCGGCATCTTTCGAGAATTGCAAAGAAAATAGTGTCCTGCAGTCACTGTAATCCACGGTTTTCATTTACTATTATTCGATCAGGATTTATCTCTGTTTTTCTAGGAGGCTACTTTTCCAGGACTGTTACTCGATACTGATCCATTAAATCATTCCAGCTGAGAGATTAAATGTATGATTTGCAACCAGCTGGATTTCTTAAATGGTGTCTTCGCCTCCCTTCGGAGTATGAGCAGACCCGACGAGAAAACACTTTGCTTTGGCATGGAAACTCGCACATTTGCCCGAAAATTACCGCACGGGTTCATTCAATGCCAACAGTATTCTCTTCCTTTCTCTTCACCGGATTAGATTTCCCTCAGCCATAAAATGCCTCCAAAAAGGAGATACCATCGAAATGGCAGCGCATGCCAAGCAAACGGGTAGGCAGCAGGCTTAAGCCTTCCCTCGTACTAATGCCGCAGCCGCTCTCTGCGTCTCCCGGGGCTGCCCCGGCTCCAGCGAGCCCATACAAGCAGCACCGACTCCTGGGAGAGGGAGCCGGGGCTCTGGCAGGCACTTACCGGGGGACTGGGAGTCCCCCGGTACGCAACCGTCGGGGCCGAGGGCGGGAGCATTCCGTGACCTCGAAGCGTGACAGGGGTGCTAGGCAGGCTGAGGGCTTGCAGCCCCGGTCACAGCTCCCGGTTGTGCCCCAGAAGGGCAATGCAGAGAGGGGAACTGGTCTCCGCGGCCCCTTCCCAGCCGGCACCAGTCCAGGTAATAAACACACCCGATTTAGAGTAATTATGGGAGAGCTACTGGCCACCCTTCACCTCCGGAGATCCTCGGCGGAGACGGCATCTCGAAGACTGGCAGTAATAACCATCGTATCTCAAAGTAATAGCGTGTAGGTGGGAAGCACCGTCGCTTTGGATGTGGCAGCCTCGCCTGGCGAAAAACAAACCAACACGCCTCTCTAAGCTAAAAGGGATCTGGGGTTTTTCTCCGCACCGCGGGAGGGGGGATTTGCAGCACCTATACATACGGGAGAATGAATGTTCTGGGCACACTCAGGGACACAGAGCCCAGATCCACGCACACCTGCAGCAGCAGAACCTGGTGTCAGTCAGCGCCGCCTCTTGCCTCTGACCGTCTTTGTTTCTGCTAAAAGCGCCAGCGAGGTGATGTTGTCCACCTCCGACCCTCCCAATTTGGGAAAGCAGCGAGGTGAGCTGCTCAGGGACGAAGCCCAATCCCGCGCCACTCTCTCCACAGCCACACGTGCGGGGCGCCCGGCTCCGCGTCCCGCACAGCACCACCAACACCTCCCTGCCCCACGTCTGGTTTCGTTTGGTTCCGGGAGGTTTCCAAACAGTCCTGGCTTTCCAGTTGTTGATGTTTTTGTTGGGTGTGCGCTCGGCATGCCCTGGAGAACGATGTCCCAAGCTATTTCGTAATTTTTCAATGTCCACTCCCTTCCCCGGATCCAACCGCGGCATCGCTCGCGGCGCGGCACACCGAGCTGAGGATCCTCGCCCCGAGCGGCTACTTGGTTCATGGGTACGGAGAGAAACCCACCCGCCCCTGGCTCCGCCGCAGCCTGGGAGCCCCGTGCCCGCGCTCCAGCAGCCCCTGTGCCCAGCAGAGGCACTGCCCTGGCTCCACTCCCCTGACTTTAGTGGTGGGCGGCAGATCGGAGCGGGCCGGCAGGAGAGCGCTGCGGGGCACTGATCTCCCGCCTGCCGTGCGTGCCCCGACGGTGGGAAACAGCCGGTTCCCACCGTCGGGGCGGCTCCGGCTGCCGGGGGACAGACGACCCCCGACGGCCGCTTGGTTTCACGGTGCCAGGGTAAATGGACGAGGGGTCTTGTATCGTCCTCGCTCGGTTGCCGGGACCAGGCCTCCCCCGGGGACGCCACTCCCATCACGCAGCTCTTCGGTGACAATAAGGGGACGATAATTAGCTTCTTTGGATCAAACGCATCCCACTGAACCAGCAGTGTTCGGTCAGCTGCCACTCTCGCGGCAGCACCACCAGGTGTGCAGGGAGGCTGTCTCACCGACGGGTGGCTGCCGCTCACCCTCGCCGCCTCCTTGCGAAGGGCTGCGTGACCCCGCGCGGCGTGGGGCCGCCCGCTGCAGAGGTGGCCACTTCCCCACGGTCGCCTGCCGCAGAGGTTTCCAAAGGACCGGGAAAAAGCCAGGCCCCGCGGCGGGAACAACAGATATCCACCTTCCGGATGAGGTGGGAAGGAAAGCGAAGGAAAGTAGGGAGCGGAACCAGGAGTCCTCTCGGAATCTGAGTGTATTGTGTTCGGCTCCGTGGACGGGGTGATCGGGGTGTGTGGGGGACGACCGATGAAACCTTTACTGTGCTGTCTGATCAAGTTCTCTGCTCTCTCCCCAGACCTCCAGCACAACTGCATCTAAACCCATGCTTTGGAACGGTGCGGTTGGGAGCACCCCTGCCCAGACCCGAACTCCTGCACGTCTAGAAATCGCTTTTCCAATATGATTCACTGGACTTTGTCCAACATTTTGTAGCAATCTCTAGGCTTTATAAAGTCCCGCTTTCTAACACTTCACACACACCGTTTTTTCCTTCCTCCCTGTTGCCAGCCAGTCTTTCCTGGGTTGACACCCAGACGAGCTCCTGACAGTTTTCAGACTCAAATGTCCGTCTCACATACATTGGTTCTGACTGCTGCCTTGGTTTTCACGCTGCAGCCTATTTTTGGAGAGCAGGGCAGCGCAAATGAATTTTCCTGATGAAGGTAGCTTTCATCGGACTCTTTACAAAATCTATTCTCCCTTCCTCCCATCCACCCCCTGGGTACACACACACCATACCGAGGTTTGCATTTTTCATGGCGGGACAGGCAAGTCTATAAAAGGCATGTTTGTTTTTCCTGGCTGTTTCAAATATGTATTTCCTGGAGGACTTCGCATCTGATGGGGTCATCAGAAGCACATGTGCGATTTTCATCTTTCCAAGTGATTTCTTCTCTCCTACTTTCCATTCCTTACCAGCAGTGTTTGCTGAGACAACATTTTACCGGTCCCTCCACCTTAACTCCCACTAAACAAGCCTCTCCGTCCCAGACTCTTGGTGAAGTCCCAATTTATTTCAGTGTGTCTGATTTCTGACTGTTTGTTTTGTTTGGGGGCTTGAGGGGATTGGGTTTTGGGGAGTTTTTTTTCTTCCTTTTTTTTTTTTTTTAATTTTATTTTTTGTTTCATATAGTACTCGGCTTGGGAACTTGGGCTAGAGGTGCTCTGCCGGCCAGCAAGCCCGACTGCCTGCTCGGCAGCCGCTGTCTCCTGATGCCCTGGGGTGAGGAGCGGGACTGGCTTTGCAGCACACCGGGACTCCGGATAAAGGCGGATTTGACACTTAGAACTGGAGACTGAGCGCTCTTACTCAAACCCGGGGGAAAAAAGTCGCTAATAAACAACCCCCGCCTCCCATTTATTTTAATGGTAAGGAGATGGACCACCTTCCCGAGCAAGAAGCCACCTCCCCGATGCGTGGAGTGGAAGCTCTGAGCGCTGCTCCCCGCAGCAAAAAGGGAAGAGGCTGATCCCGCATGCCAGCTAGGAGGTTTATGTATTTTTTCCAAATCCCAGAGCTACTCTCCTTCAGACAAACCCCTCACCTTTTCCTTGTGTACTAAAGCACTGAAAGTTCCCTTCAGTATATTTTCCTTGGCTGCCTGACCCGCAGCGTTTTGATCCACTAAGCCGAGGAAGTTAAAAAACTCTGCAGTAAGGGCCAGTGCCCAGTGTTTTCATCACCACTCCCCTACATTATTTGTCATGCTCAAGTGAGGGTTTGTTCAAGGCAAAAGCTTGTGGATACCGGGCTGCATTTGTTTCTCCTAAAGAAGGCAAGAGATTTTGTTTCCGGGTCTGGTAACAGGAGCCCCAGTGACTTACACAAACATCGCTGGGTAGGCAGGGGCACTCCCAAGGCTTTTTGTTCCGGGGCTGCCGCAGCCCCCCTCAAGCACGCACTGAGGCTTTGGTGAGGCCCAAACTGCTGTGCTAGGTCCGGGTAGAAGAGGCAAAGCAGATTCCTCCGGAGTACCCACAAAAAATATGCCAAGCGAGCGACTTCTCTCGTGTAGATCGTGTCGAGTGCCTACAAAATGGCTTATATTATCCATGGGAAAAAGCAGCCACACAACCTTGTAAATGAGATGAGACTGTGTTTCTCAGAGGGAATCCTGTTTGCCCCTGAGAGCCTGCAAGGGCTCATGGATGGAAGGCGTTTAACCAGCAAGCTCTAGCATAAGCTTCTCTACTCATAGGAAAGGCTCTTTCTCCAATAAACTTGCTTTCTGTATCCAGAAAATTGTCGGAAACTGTGCCACATCTCCAGTAGCCTGTCGGGATGCTCTCCCATTCCATCCATCAGTATTTCCCCATCAGGGTGATGAGTTGTGCCTTGTCAGGATAGACAGAAAGGTTTTCTGTCTCAAATGAGCTGTTGCTCTCATAACTCTCTTCAGGGCAACACCAGATCCATGAACATTCACATAATAAATACAGCAGAAATGTATCTGTACACATGAATATTCAGGTCCCTGATCTCTAAAGGAATTACTCCAGTTACAAGTCTGGGGGCCATAAATGTTGAATACATTATGTAATTTGGTAAGATTTTAGTTTGAGGTCAAACACTGAGTATATATATATATATATATATATATATATACACGCACAAACCCATACCTGTGTGTGCATGTATATCTAAGGGTGTGTGTGTGTGTACATGAGAGAGACAGAGAACATGGTTCTTCCCCAACTTGTCCAAAATATAGGAACTCTGCCCTGCGGTTTGCCCACCACACCCTGGCCTCAGTTCGAGGGTAGTTGGGGAGTTTCATGGATAAAGCTTTCCAGAAACGAGTTGCCTTTTTATTCATGCCCCAAAACCCATGCGACTACCCCAGAAACAACCAGCCCTGAGATGAGATATGCCCCATGTAACCTAATGCTATTGAATCATAACTAATCTGTCTAAAACCAAGGATTAGTCACGTCAGTTTCAGTATATTCCTCTATCGGGAACTTTTTTTGTGCGTGGAAAATCTAAGGGATTTGGGCCAATTTACCAAACACCAGTACTAGGGCAAGTATGGTCCGATACAACGAGTCCGAACATGTATGGGTTTTCAGGTTGCATTACATACTGGGGCCCCATCACTGGGGCTTTGAGCTGTATGCTCTTTATGCCAGATTGACCTGCAGATTTTTTTTCTTACTGCATGATTTCTGTTTCTAGATGTCTTTGATTGGCTTCAGTGACTCTCTCTCTCTTAATTTCTCTGTATATCAGTGATCCTCACTGAAATTAACATGAGTTTTCACAGATCCCACTCTTTCAAAGGGCCTTTCTCACTATGTCAGCCCTTCATTTACTTTTCCCGATCGAATTCTGCCTCTTCTGTGCAATATGACCTTTTATTAACCACGTAAACCCCATCCTGTTTTCATACTGGTTCTTTAAATATTCCCCATCTTGGCTTTACTCTTTCTCATTGTTTCATTCTCCAGCGGGCAAAGCCTTAAGGCTTTATTTCAGTTTTAGGGCCATGTTTTATTAACCCAGACGTTCTGTTATCCTTCCCAAACTCATTTCTATCTATAAAAATACAAAATAATTAACTAGCCTATTAATTCATTCTTTGCAATATTGCACAGCTGTGTGTGTTATTTTACAGGGAGCAGAGATCTTCTTCAGCTCTAGGAAGCAGTGGTTCCTTTACTTGCAAAATGTTTATTTTCAAAGAATTAAAATTCATAGCTAAAATTATTAGATGCCTCTCAACGGAAATAACAGGATCTGCTATTTAGACCCTAATGCATGCAAAGCCACACTGGTATGCTCCTACAGCACAGGCAACAGCCACATCATCTCCACTACTGAAAAAATCACCCCAAAGAGCAGAAACAGAGGGAACATAAACTTGAATATACCACATTGTCTCGTTTTAACACTGTATCCCTCTGCACCCCAGCGTAACGAGAACACTGGATTTATAGCCGCGAGTAAGGGCGAGGTTTTTTCTGGAAGCCGAATCTCCCTGTTACTGAGATCCATACATTCCCTTCTACAGTCTTTTAACGGGACCTCTGAGAAACGTGCTTTTCGCGGACACCCACAAATGTACAGAGGCGCTAATCCAGACCCAGATTATAACAAATTAGGACATTGCCCGCACAATACTCCCACTGATTTAAATTTCAGCCAGCGACTGAAACCTGGACACAGATTTTGCTGAACTGCACATATTTCTATTCCGCTTGAAGCCATATCGTTTTCTAGGTTTATTTTTCGCAAGGAAATAATTTTCAATAAGGAAAAAAAATAAAACCTTTTGCAAGCTCTGAGGAACATTTTAAGTAGATGATATAACACATTCGGCTTCTAGCAAAGAGATGGCAGCGACAGTGCAAGCTGCATTGAAATCACCCCGAGTTCTTATCTTTTAATGGGGCAAACTGGCAAGCAACTTGCCAGTCTCTTTTGCCACACGGTGCTTACAGAAAAGGAAATTAAAAAGAAAGAAAGAAAAAGGAGAAGAATAGAAAAATATCTGTCCCAGCATCACTCTTGCAGGCGCTGCAAAGGCGTTTGCAGTGTAGCCGTGCTGGACCGAGGAGCAGGGTCTGGTTTGCCCACCCGCCCTTGAAGCGAGGTAGGAAGAGGGTGGAGGGGGGAGCGGCTTTCTGCTGGGGCCAGCGGACACCGGGCGGAAAACTCTCAGCCTGCAGGGCCGTGCCCTCGGTGGAGCAGGTGGACCACGTCTACTTTTCCTGCAGGGCCCGCACCGCTCGTCATTCCTCATCCTCTCAGTCCCTCTCTCCCGCAGGGCGCTTCAGCTCCCCCCGGCGCAGGGCGCTGCCCCGGACCATCGCGTCTAGGAGTCGCTCCGCGCGCCACCCCAAACGGGGCAGGTTGCAGGGGTCGGAACTCCCGACACCGCCTCCCCCGCCACTTCCACTCAGAACTGAGCCCGAAAACACCCCGCGGACGAGTGAAGCAACCGTACGTCGAGTTAGATTTCTAATTTTTATTATAAAATAAAAGCAGAAATATTTTCCAAAGAATGTATTCACATAATATAAACAAGAAACAAAACTAAGGTGAGTGACTTGCGGTTGATACTGTCGTTTGGGTCTAAACTTGAGCAGCAATTCCTCTTTTTAAAGCCAGCTCCTGCCCACGTTGCCGACCGAGGGAAGAATTCTGTCTCTGCCTTCCTCCGGGCCGAAGCCGGGCCATCACTTCCTTTTCCACCCAGCAAATGGCGAAAGCACCACATGGACAAGGCCAAAGAAGCTGTGTCTCTGCATAGCATCAGCTACAAGAAGGTTACAGAGTCTGCCTAGTGCGCGTGTTGCTGCTATAACTTGACTACAATATTTGTATTCTTAGTTGAAATTGTACATCGTACACCTGCCACGGATACATAACTACAATAGAATAACGGGAGAAATGTGTAACTTCCAAACAGGCACGGCAACAGTAGCCTTGCGTTCCACTTTCCTCCCCACACCCCGAAAAAAAAAATTACAATGTGCCTCTTCCCACACAGACCGGCCCGATCGAGTGACACCACTGAGAGATTCGTGAAATTAAGGCTGGAAAGAGCAGCTAAACCGATGCCCCTTACAGCCTGCCGTGAAAACCACAGCTCCTGTCCAACAATCTGAGACCACCTGTAAACAGCCCTTAAGGCTTTTCACAACATCACTGTCTACAGTCGAGTCCGCTACCTTGCAAACCTGCAGCCAGCCTGCTGCCAAAGGGCACAACACATTCCCTAAGGTGTTTGTAATAGCTTTCAAAGTCTCTGGTAAGATTAAGGGGGAGAAAAAAAAAAAAAAAAACGAGAAAAAAAGGAAAAAAGAGAGTAAAGGAGGGCTGGTGCGAAGAAGGGAGCATGTACACTGGCTTAAGAGCCCAGATCTACCAGGTTAGATGACATGGGGTTGAGGATGGAGTCCTGCAAGCTGTGGTGGTGCATGGGGTCGGCGCTGGGCACGGGGATGGCGCTGGGGCCCTGGGGGTGACCCAGGCCGTGCAGGGGCTGCAGCCCGGGATTGGAGCTGAGCAGCAGCGCGGGGCTGGTGGAGGTGTGATCCGGGGTCCCTGACGGCGTCTTCTCGTCCTCTGAGCTCCCCAAAACTGTCTTACTCCCGTTCATTGACGCCGAGAGCGGGTTGTGGCTGTTGGAGTTGGAATTCTCGTTGTTTTCCCTATAGGAAACACAAAAGAGGGAGGGAAATCACCGTGTGGCCGTCGCTCCGGGGCGCACACCGCGGGAGCGGGGGCGGCGGGGAGCTGGCTGCAGAGAGCAGCGAGCGGAGGGGAGTGCAAAAACAGCAGGTTTAAAAACTCTGCAAACCTCCAATGTATCTTCATCTGGCACTAAGGTCTAAGGTCCGCTGAGCTTGTAAACAGAGTCTCCCACTAGCCCAGAGGAAAGTGTCACTGTGCCAAAACGTAATTTTCTGCGTCCAAAGGGTTTGCACAGCATGAGGGATGGCGGAAGGGAAGGGAGGAAGACGTTGAGGGGAAAAAAAAAAAAAGACTTTTTAACTTTAGAACTGCTCTAGAAAGCGAAGAGAAATTCGGCCGCGATTTCTCCTAGAAAGGCCAAAGCCCGGCGAGTTGCAGGCAGGATGGCTCCGTGCAGCAGAACAGCCTCTCGGGCTCGCATCAGAAGGGAAAGTTTTTTGCATCAGGAGGGACGTGCTTTTTTCCCGCCTAGCTCTGAGCTTAAAGCTCAAAACATATCCCAATATGGAAGATAAGGCAAGGGAATAGCGTTAACTCGCTGAGTTCCCCGGCCCTCTCGGGAAATGCTCCGCACGCCCGCCCCTATCCCTCCGTCCCTGCTCGGGCGGCGGCGGGCGCAGCCAGGATGGCCCCTCGCACGTCTCCGCGGCGGGGTCAGTCGGCACCGCCGGTGCGCCTACCGACAAAGGCTCGGAAAGGCTGGACGTAGTTTCGAAATTCATCACCGGCTAAATACCGAGAAATCGCTGGAGGCTGGCCAAGCCCTTGCAGATATAGATATATATTTATACATCTATATATCTTTTTTTTCGGAATGAGAAGAACAAGATGGGGTCGGGACGTTCGTCCCGTTTAGACATAGCCCTCGCAGAAATACTTTAGACGCGGTCCTGCCTGAAATACTGAAGTCAATGCAAATCTATTTAAAAGCGTTTGCGGAAGTTTTAAAACACACTATCTGGCAGAGGGGCCCTATCCTGCAGGATTTGGTCGAAAGAAATGAAGCCTTTGCACTGACGGTTTTTCCTCACTGAGGGCTGCAGGATGTGGCTGGAGACAGTGCCAAAAAAATAAAAATAGACAAGAAAGCCGTGTTTGAAGAAGTTTCCTTGAGTGAATGGCAATCCCATGAACGGTCTGTTTTCCAACGCCCGGAGTGTAATATTAGTTTGAGTGTATGTTTCAATGTCAAAAATCTTATTTGTCTCTGGAGACTTTTAAGATTTGATTCCCCGAGGGGAAAAAAAGAAACAAGAAAAAAGAAGGAATAGAATAAGTGTAACCTTCATTTCCTTTGGATATTTGAAGGTGAGTTCCTGCTATCAGCAATAAAAAGAATCTCTAAGATCTCGTAAAACCAACACTTGAGAGGACTTGAAGTAAAATTAAAGCGCTAGCACCACTTCGGGAAATGAACAGAGCGAATCTGTGCCCAACCCTGCCGGGCTGAACAGCTGCGCGGCCGCGGCGCTGCCCATTTCCAAAACACGGCAGAGACTCACGAAAGATAGAAATTTCTTCAGAGGCACGGATCTACAGATTTCTGATCTGTCAATTAACCGCGCGGGTTATACGATCAGGTCCGTACGAACCGGGCAATCCAGCGAACTACTGAATGCAATTAGAGGACCCTTTTTCTTCTTCGAACCGTCTTCCTAAGGCACAGGGACTGCTGATGACCTTTCAGTCATCCCGAATACTCGAGGATGTAGGCATTAACCTCTGCCCGGCGATTAATAGTCCATTCACTCCATTTAACGTGAAAAGCACAGTTGCAGAACCATTTTCGTCCTAAGAACACACATCCATTGACATGCGTTCATGAACACCTTACTGAGTAGGGAATAAGAACTGCAATGTCATGAGCGAGGCAAGGAGTTGCTCTGCTCAGTCCTTGTCCAGGTCTCCCGCTGCACGCCAGGAGCCGACGACAGAGGACATATTTGCTAACACCGTTCAGACTCACGTATTCCCGGCTGACCCCCGGCTTTCCCTTTCTGCACTGGGGTAACCCTCAAGGACATGCTCTGAGCTGCGAGGGACGCGGAGCCTTTGCTCCTGGGCCCCGCCGCCGCCGGTCTCTCCCGACGGGCCGCGGACCCGCGCACGCACCTCCGGCCACGGCGCCCGGCCGGGCTCCACGCCGGGTTGCGGCGGGGAGGTGGCGGTCCCGCTGCTTAGCCGGGAATCGCCGCCGGCCGTGGGAAGCGTCCCCGGCAGCAGGGGCTGTCCCGGGGCCGCCGCGCCGGCTGTGCGGGGAGCGAGTGGGCTGTCGGCGGGGAAGGGGTCTCGGTAGCCTCTCCCGGGACTACTTTAGGCGGACAGACTCCCTCGCCGAGAGCCCAACTCGTTCGCCGCTTGTTCTCTGGGCGCGCCCGCGGCGGAGAGCCCGTGCCCGGCCAGCGGGCCTCCCGCAGACGGGGCCGGGGCAGAGCGGGAGGTGCGGGGCGAGTGGCGGGGTCGGGGAGCCGCTGGCACTGGGGGAGCCGTGGAGAGCCGTACCTTTCCTTGGCCTCGGCGGCGCGATCCCGCTGCCGGCGGTTCTTGAACCAGTTGCTGACCTGGGTGGTGGTGAGGCCGGTGGCCTCGGCCAGCTCACGCTTCTCGCGGGGGGACGGGTAGGGATTGTGGGCGTACCACTCGCGGAGGACGCTGCGGCTCTTCTCCTTGAAGCAGTAGCTGGTCTCCTCGCCGTCCCAGATGGAGCGGGGCAGCGGGAACTTGCGGCGCACCCGGTACTTGCCTACCGCCCCTAGGGGTCGCCCCCGCAGCTTCTCCGCCTCGATGTAGTGCGCCTTCAGCCAGAGTTGCTGCAGCTTGGGGTGGTTGTGCGGCGAGAACTGGTGGCTCTCCAGGATCTTGTAGAGCTCGCGGAAGTTGCCCCGGTGGAAAGCCACCACCGCCTTGGCCTTCAGGACGCTCTCGTTCTTGTGGAGGTGCTCGCAGGCAGGGAGGGACCAGAGGAACCGCCCCAGCCGCTCGATGTTGCCGCCTTGCTGGAGCACCTCACAGACGCAGGCCACTTGCTCTTGGGTGAAGCCAAAAGTCGGGAGCATCGACATGGTGAGCCCTGCCCCGCCGCGCGCCCTATGGCCGCATAGAGGGGAGCGGCGCGGGGCGGCGGGCAGCGCCCGGCATGCGGGGCCGGCCCCGGGGCGGCGGCGCCCGGCGGGGCCCGCTCGGG